>VWZX01011300.1:8727-25437 GCA_013399015.1 Galbula dea | reverse complement strand
CAGGCCTTATGAGGAGAGGCTTAGGGAGCTGGGGTTGTTTAGCCTGGAGAAGAGGAGGCTGAGGGCAGACCTTATCACTCTCTTCAGCTACTTGAAAGGCCATTCTAGGGAGGCGGGTGTTGGCCTCTTCTCCCTTGTGACTAGTGACAGGACTAGAGGGAATGGGCTTAAGCTGAGCCAGGGTAGGTTTAGATTAGATATTAGGAAGAATTTCTTTACTGAAAGAGTGGTTAGATATTGGAATAGGCTGCCCAGGGAGGTGGTGGGGTCACCATCCTTGGAGGTTTTTAAGAAGAGGATAGATGTGTTTCTTCAGGGGCTGATTTAGGGATAAGGGTAGTGTAGGGCTATCGGTTGGACTAGATGATCTTGAGGGTCCTTTCCAACGGTAATGATTCTGTGATTCTGTGTTCTGCTGACTTTTATTTACCCATTTCTTTGTAATCTATCTCTAAATTTTAAACATCTGAGACTAAATAGTTAATTGTTTCTTTTTCTTTCCTCCATAGAACAATTAATTCATTCTATGAACTTCCACACTTGCGACCCTTTTCACATTTTATTTTAAAATGAACACAAACTATTAATACAAGAAAAAAATCCTTGCAAACTGGCAGCTGAAATAAATCTAGATTTAGAAAAAATTACTGTTTTGTTACTGTGTTGAATACAATGAATTTTTCATGTCATTCTCTGAAACTACTTCCTAAGTAGGTAAAACATTAAGGCAAGCTTAAGGGCTCTGTGGGAAAAAGAACTTCAGAGCAATTATAAGTTATTTCACTATTCACCATGTTAGGCATGATTGATGGACCTTGGTTGGGCACCTTGTGCCCGCCAAGCCACTTTATCACCTGCCTCCTGAGCAGGACAGGGAGTGGGGAAAATAAGATGAAAAAACCCATTGAAGTTAAGAAAAATGCAATTTAATAAAGCAAAAATAAAGATTTTATGTGAAATGGGGAAAGCAAAATATTTTATTCCTCACTTCTTATCACCAGGCAATGTCTGGTCACTTTCATAAGACAAATGTTATCAATAACAAATACCCCCTTTCTCCTCTTTCTCTTAGCTTTTATTGCTGAGTAGACTTCATATAGTAAGGATTATCCTTTTGCTCAGCTTGTGTCAGCTGTCCCAGCTAAAAGTTCCTTCCCAGGATCTTGTTTATCCTTAGCCTCCTGATGAGGGGAGGAATGTTGGAGAGACATCCTTGATGTTGTGTGAACGCTGATTAGCATTAGCCAAAACCACTACAAAGCACAGCACTGTGAGGGCTGCTATGGGGAAAATAGTCTCCAACACAGGTAGACCCAATTCATTGGGAAATCAGTAACTCATTTCCTCACTTTCCTTCTGCTTTGTCATGCATAATTATAATTCCTCTGCAGAATATTAACTGGTATGCAGAAGTAGATGCAGTCAGGCTAACAAGAAAAGTAAACTGAAGGACTATTTGTACCTGAGCCACCAACAAAGAATCTCAGTCTGGGAACTAATATAGTTTCTATGTCTGTAATTCTTTTAAATTTGGGCACTCAGATGCTCAACCAGTAACTACCAATGCTCTTCTTGAGCTGGTTTACAGAAGCCTAAAGTGATGTCATAGAATACATTTTCTTACATTCATTAGTTGAAATTAAGGAGACCTTTTCGGTGGAAACAAACTTGTCTCAGGAAAAATAGAATCCTTAAAGGTAAGAATCTTCTTAACACCAGTAGGATACAGTCATGATTGAAGAACTGAAATATATAAATTTTCATGATTTAGTTGTACCTAAGGAGCAATCTGTATTTGAGAGATATGTAGAAGTCATTCATGTGAGATAAAAGATCCTGAAGCGAGTCATCACCTTCACAGCTGCAGCTCATTGAGTGTGGAAGCAAAAAAACCTGGGATATATGTTAGGAGATTTAGTGGTTTAGAAGTGAACTGGGACTTTGGTTCTTACAAGGGAAGAACAGCTAAAGCCTAAAATGTTATTAGTATTCCCAGACTGAGAAATGTGAGCAATTATTCTGTTCTCTATGTATAGTGTTTATGTTTAATAATTTCGTTGAATATGTAGATGCACAAGTTTGTGAAACTGCAAATAAATTTGTAACACACTATATAAAGCTTAAGTTAACACATAGCAATCTCCAGGTCAAACTATGTGTTGCTTTTTTTTTCTCTTTGAGCATCTGATTTTTCACTTTTAATGAAAATGGAAACATGTTGGGTTAACAATCATCTATGAGGTGAATTTAAAAAAGCAATTTAATTACGTCTGAATTAGGTGTGTGTTATCCTGAAGTTACTCAACATGCTCCATTATCAAGACAAAAGTCCAAATATGTGTCTTACCAAAATATCCTCATTGCATAACACTTCTTCATATTTGCATGGATCACACAGGGTAACACTTGAGGCATGTAAGTCCCATTAGCTCCAGAGCTGGGAAACTGTGCTGTAAACTGCAAGATCCTGGACTGAGAAGTATGTAACTCAGCTAGTAAGTTTGGTATAGGATATATATAGTAGGCTGGTGGAATGATTTGATCTAAATGGAATTATGTATATTAAAATACAAAAAGATTAGTCTTGTGGCTTCTATTAACAGTGTATAAATCTTGAATTGGTTGACAATGAGATGTAAATATACATTCCCAATGTTAGCCACTCATCTATACAACTCTAAGGCCAAGAAAACCCTTGTAGAAATTAATTCAAAGTCAACTTTTGCTTCAGCTTTGGTTTCTTCTAATTTCTTTTTCTATTTTTTTAAAAAGGAAAAAAATCTGTGTAAAGCAACTTTACACAGTTGCTTATCTCTTCCTAGTTATTACAGGCAGTTGTCATGTCATAATCTGTTTTAAGAACCAAGTTAGAAAGGCAAGAATTACACAGTCTATTACGGCATGATCCATTTTAAGATGACTCACTTTTCCCTACATACTAATAAAAATAGTGTATGTAGTAACTTCCTAATAACACCTTGGCATCTAAAACCATTGCTTCATGCACACTTAAAGTGTTAAGTGAATGCTAAACAAACAAAACATTAAGATCTTGGCTTGAATGTGTTTCAGCTTCAATAGCAATATAATCTTATTTTGTAATAAAAATGTTTCAGTTTCATTGAACAGTGCATACCTTGCCCTAAATCATCTTTATTATAAATGCAGCAAAAGTTGATGTAATTTAGTCCTAAAGGGAAATAGCTGTTATCTTACTTTACAATAAATACCTGCGACTTTCAATGTATGGAAAGTAACATTGTGAGCAACAATATTAAAACTAGACTAAACAGTATAGTTCCTCATTAAAAGTCTCAAATTATAAGGGAACACTAAAATTTTGGAAGGTTTATTTGATTAAAATTTGATAGTAGATAATTTTCTGCTACATTGACATTCAGAAATTACTGTTTAATATCAATGTGTGTTGTTAGAGAATCATAGAAGGACGTATTTGGAAAGAACTTCTGGACATCATCTGATCAGCCCCCTACTCAAATCTAGTCAGGATATATTAGGTCCTGCCAGGCTCAGGCTCAGCTGGCAGAGTATCTTCAACTCTACAACCTCTCAGTGCAATTTTTTCCAGTATTCAAGTATCTGATAGTAAAAAATTTTTCCTAAAATCTCACCCCAACACCCCACATTTCAGCTTCTGGTCTTTAGAACTTTGTCTGTGCATCTTGGAGAAGCAGCTGACTTTGCTTTCTCTACACTTTCTCTATATGTACTTATGGATAGAAATATTATCTCTTTTAAATGTCTCCTCTTTCCTCAACTGGATAAACCCAGCCTTACCAGCCCTTTTTTTCTGTGCTTTCTAACTGCTCCACTTCACTCAGGATATTAAACTCTGGCATCTCTTGGTCTTTTTAGCCATACCCACTTTGTTCATGAGTGACAGAAGCCATCAGCCTCAGCAGAGGATGAGCCAGCAGTTGGAGATTACTTTAAGCCAAACAGGACCCTCACTTTTGGCCACAGTATCACATAGCCCACAGCAGGGTGAGGTGAGCAGGGAGGTGATGGCAATGGCTTCCTTGATAGAGTCAGGTAAGGAATGAAGTAAGTTTAGAACTAGTCCAGGAAGTCTAAGAAGAAGCAAGAGACAGAGACAGGACTGGAAACACCTCTAAAACATAGGTTCAAGGCCTGTGCAGGAGACAGAGATGGAGAAAGAGCTGGCAGTGATATACCTACAGCACAAGCTCAGGCAGGAACTGAGGGCCCAAGGCTAAGCTTACCAGAGGCTCTTGGACCGATGGGATAGTAGACAACAGGCCCAGAAAAGTAACCTGACTAGCCAGCTCAGAATAATCTGTATCAACTTGTGTCTACAACATTGCCTTTGTCACAAGTGTTAGGGTTAAGTATAGTATTTTATGATACAAACACCTGTGTTTTTCTATAGATTCCTTCAGTTGACTTAAGAGGTTTCATCTATGTCCTCTTCTTGATCCAGTGACCTGTAGCAGACATCTATTGTGGTGTCTGTCATGGTCTTCTGATTCTTACCCATAAGCGCTCAATGGATTCACCACCCATCCCATGTTCTCAGCATTTAGCTCTCTCCCTAGGCTAGTGCACTGCCTGTCCTCTTCATATTTTCTGCCTGTCCATCCTAGAAAACCCTCTTACATCCATCACTACACACCAGACATGTAAGGTGTCTTCACCGCTGCTCTGTAATCTAATAAAAATCACAGGTCTAAAACTATGCTCAGGCTTCTAATTCCTTCTGTCTCTGAAGCCACATAGACTTGCATAAGTGCACTTGATGTGGATCATCCTCACTGGAAAAAATTAAAGAGATACCAGTGCCTGTGTGTGATATTCCTTTATATCACCCTCAGAGCTATGTGGTCACTTACCATTCTAAGGGTAAGACAAGAGTATCATTAATGTCCACTTGGATGATCAGAAAGGGCTAACAGCATGAAGACTTGCTGATTTTCAATACTTTCTCCACAAAATCCTAAACAAAAACCTCCCAGGAGTAACAAACTTTCCAAGACAGCAATGGAGTCCCCATATCCTAAAGTGATATAGTGTCCCATGTACTTTCACAGCGCCATCCATACATACTTCCATTTTTCATCATGCTTTGATCAACACTCCCTGACAAACCTAATATAAATCCTATGTTTGGCTTAGCAAACATGAAGTTATCAAAAAGTGAAGTGCTACATTTGTTTGTCCACTTTTAAATTGAAAACAGTGGATACTAAGAAAGTGCAAACAGTGTGTTCTACCTTACTGAGACAGATTTAAATTTTAAACTTGTAAGTATCTTCTTTTGCAATTTGAACAGATCTTGCTTTAGGAAGCTGTGAGACCTAAAGCCATATGTGAGTGATTATTTCTGTGTAATACTACAGTATGTTGGTGCCTGTTGTTACATTTGCATTTTCGTGTTGTGATTTTGCTCAGCTGTATTCTATAGTTTAACTTACAGCAATTTTTGTTCCCCCCTCATTGTATGTTCTGCCTCAGGCTGTATGTGTTTGCTTTCCTTCTGGGGATGGTTTTATTCCTGGTGACTGGAGGTTGAGACAGGAGGGAGGTACAGAGATTTTAAACATTGAGTCTTGAGCAAAATATATGGGGGGGTTTTTTTAAGGAAACATAAGTAATAGAAATACTTGAGAAACACTAACATCTCCATTTCAGAGGTTGTTATAACATAAGAGGGATTATGATATCATGGTTAAACAGTTAAACTGATGTAAATTACACAGAAGTCTTGATTTATATCAATTTATATCTTCTAGGTCATGTATAGAATGTTCTCATGATCACGTTCAATAAAAACACAGCCTAACAACACCATGTTGGACAAGCCATGGGGAAGAATAATAGAGGGATTTCCCTTTTAAAGTCCTATCATCCAGAATTTATAACACAAAAAAAGACATCTTTTTTAGTTAAATATCACAACATGATTTTTGCAGCTACAGAACAGTCAAACGCAAATTACTTTGTAAGAGTGGAGGAATATTACAATACTGTTGATGCCAGTAGGAATTTCAGACAGAACTTTGGGCAGAGCTGTAGTCTTACAGAAAGAACTATCAAGAGAATAATTTAAAAGGTGCAGGAAAATTGTTCATTGAAGGAAAGAGACTCAAAGAACTTAACTACTTTAGCTTTGAAAGTAAAAAATACTCTATGCTTTCTGCAGAAACACTGGGTTTAGAGGAATAGCAAAGGCTGCTGGTGCACAAGTACATAGATACGAGTCTCCTGTGGAGAATGTATAAGCTGGAAAATGTTTAAGTTTCTAACCATCAGAGTTTTAAGAAAGCATTCTTTAAAGGTAATAATATAATAGACTGTAAACTAGACAGATATTTTATCAAAGATTTTTTATAACACTGTTGACTCTAATAGCAGAATTCTGTTATTCATTAGCCTGAGATGTTTCAGCAATATACAGTGCATGCATGGAACAGGAGAAGAGTTAAGAGCTTTAGTCCGGTAAAGAATGAGAGAACAGCAATTTGGGTGAGAGTGAAGACAGAGCAGCAACAAAAGCTGAATACTGAAGTGAGTTTTCTCATTAGAAATAAAAGGAGTAGGAGCATCAGACGGAGAAAAAGAACAAAAGAAACAAAGAATGATGCTTGGTCAGATTGAAAATCTAACACTATTCTGGGAAATATCTTTATCTTTTCAATTTTTGTATCAGAAGTACATATTCTTCTGTCTTACTGATTAGCTACTGAGAATACAAAGTCAAATCTGTCTCTGTTTAATTCATTCCCTTTATGTATGTGCATTATAATACTTTTTCTGATTACTAATCTTCCTTCCTTTACTAAATTCCTGACTGCCTCCTTTTCATCCTCCCTTGATTTCTTCTTCCTTTTATTCTATGTCTTCTGTTCAGCATATGAGCAAATATCACATCCACTTCCTCAATAGAAATAAATATATTGCCAAATTCTCTTATTAGTGAAAACTCCTATCGCTTCTATTACAAATAAATTGGTTCACATGAATTGCAGCTGTGGCTACACTGTTTTTTCCTAATCCTCTGGGTTTTCCATAAAGGGAAATACACTGTTAACCAATTATCTCTGAAACCAAGGTACACTATTATAAAAAATAATTGAGCACCATCATTAGATTCATTTATAATTCTGCTATACAGTGAGACTCATGCTGAATACATACCAAAACATGATCATAAATGTTCTGCTGGTAAGATATATTTTCCTTAAATTAGAAAATCAGGTGTCAGAGAGAGGTTCTCTATTGTCCAAAAGGCATACTCCAGAGAGTCAGAGTCTCTTTCTCATGGTAAGGTGCAGGTTTTGTATTTGCCATTCATTGTCTTGGTATACTCAGCTTTGTGGCATTCCTTTGTCTGCTGCTTCTCAGAGTTTGGAAAAATACACAAATGTAAAAACAAAGTAATGGTAGTTGCAGTAGTAAAGTAGCACTTCAGTACTTGGACCAGAATTTCTGCTGGCAATTTCTAGTAATTTTATATGCTTTTAATACATTTAAAAATAAGTCTGCGCAAGAATAATTAATTTATGATTAAATTAGCAAGTCATCTGGTTGGCTGAGAATCCCTATTTTCATTGCAACAGAAAAAGACATTCTACTGTCTATGTACGTGTAAATTTTCATAAATCTAGACCTGAATAAAGACTCTAGAACGTAATATTGGCATTTACCTTTGACTAGTAATCTCAGGTCATCTTTGGGCTCTGTTGACCTTATATGCAAAAAATAATTACTGGTTTTTATATCTAATTTGAAAATAAAAAGAGTTGCAACTAGTGGTAGTTATTCAATTCTAAAAAACCTTTAGGAATAGTGATCATTTTTCAAGTAGTTCTCAATTCCCCATCTGAAATACTATTCTTGAGGTTTATAGCAAGTAACTGAAATAATTATGACATTCACAGAATCACAGAATCATTACGGGTGGAAAGGACCCTCAAGATCATCTAGTCCAACCGATAGCCCTACGCTACTCTTATCCCTTAATCATCCCCTGAAGAAACACATCAATCCTCTTCTTAAAAACCTCCAGGGATGGTGACTCCACCCCCTCCCTGGGCAGCCTATTCCAATATCTAACCACTCTTTCAGTAAAGAAATTCTTCCTAATATCTAATCTAAACCTACCCTGGCACAGCTTAAGCCCATTCCCTCTAGTCCTGTCACTAGTCACAAGGGAGAAGAGGCCAACACCCGCCTCCCTAGAATGGCCTTTCAAGTAGCTGAAGAGAGTGATAAGGTCTGCCCTCAGCCTCCTCTTCTCCAGGCTAAACAACCCCAGCTCCCTAANAGGTCCCTCTGCAGAGCCTGCCTACTCTCAAGCAGATCGACACTCCCACCCAGCTTAGTGTCATCTGCGAACTTACTAAGGGTGCACACTATCCCCTCATCCAAATTATCAGTAAAGATGTTGAACAGCAGAGACCCCAGCACTGACCCCTGAGGGACACCGCTCGTGACCAGCCGCCAACCGGACTTGACTCCATTGAGCACAACCCTCTGGACTCGGCCATCCATTCTATGTCTGTATTTTGTTGTTTGTTTGGGGTTTTTTTAAAGTTGATAATTTTTTTCCCTTTTCTTCTTAGGTATTGAGAATCATTGATTTACATATAATGAAGAATTAGATCCACAACAAAGATTATTATATTTTTTTAATAGGTGTTAACATTGACCTAAAGACAGTATCTAAAGTAATAACTTGCCTTTTAAAAGTCATGATTGGCCCTGAAGTTATTAGCTAAAACCACATATTTTTATTTTATTTGTTTCAGAGCATCATTTTCGGAAATGTTTTGCAGAAAGTTTTCTTCTCTCTGAAGTATCATAGAGAAGACCCTTGTCTTTTGTTTTCTAGTTTATTTTTACCTTTCTTCTTAGTTCATCTTTCTTTTTTATTTTTGCTTTGGTTTGCTTTGGCTCTAGAGGTTTCTCCCTTTCTTTCTCCTCTAGTCAGCTTAGACATGTAACCCAGAAACTTTCAGTCTTACTCTGTAAACCCCAGTATTTAGTGAGTTTTAACCCATTCTTTGTTTAAAATACTTCTTAGAGCAATGTATATAAGGTCCAAAATCAAGATCAAAAAACAAATATTGCCTAATTTCTTATCAGTTGTGGTGCAGGAACTAATTATTTTTTATTTTATATTTATGTAATTGGACTTTAATGATTTGGGAGTTTAAACATTAAAAAAAAAAAGAAGAAATGTAGTATTGTCCCTTTTTCTACAGTTCCTTGTCTGACTGCAAGATACACTTTAAAACAATTATTAAGATAATAAGACTGAAGATTGTGTTAGTGAAGGCATGCTAAACAATATGTAACAAAGCATGCTCCTGGCTGTAGTACCTCCTCCCTTTGTAGCCAATGGCAGAGCTGAGGTATATTGTGTAAACTATTGCACTCCACGAAAAACATTCTTTGAATTATTTTTTCATGATTTCATGCTTGATTTTTAAATGTGATTTTATATTTAATACACAGAAACGTGCTGTCAAAGAAATAATGACACTTCAAACATGTATATATAATTAGGACTCTCTGCTCTGATTGATAACAGTAAATCTGTAACCAAACTTCCACACATTTGTTTCCTGTCAGGCTACTACCGTAGTCTGAGTTTTCAGCTGCTATTTCTTTATCTGGTTGATGCAACACTTTGTATTTGTTGGTTTTATATTTATCCAGAGTCTTCAGACTGTGAGAAGGCATTTTGTATTTTGCATTTCAGAGGAGCTTAACCCTACTACATTTATACCATTATTAAAACCAAGCAGCTTACACCGAGGTCAACACCTTCTCAAAGGAAATGTGATATGCAGTTTGTTAGGGGTTTCTTTTGCCAGATCATTAGCAAGAGCATTACCTTCTTAGAAGAGATTCAGGAGGAGCCAGGAAAGGTTTTTATTTCTTTGAAAGGCAGGAGTGTTTTTCTTCTTTGAATAGGTCTGTTTAGTAGTGTCTTGTATCTATATTAATTATAATACCTCTGACTCCAACAATTCATTTAAATAATATTACTTTGCTATAGAGGAGGTCTAGATTTTAAAGTTTCTTTCTTCTGGAATTCAAGTTTAAGTCGGATGAGTGCAAATTTCCCTAAAGCTGCACTTTGTAGGCAGGTTTTTCCATTAATTTTTAAACAAAATATTCACAGGAAAATATTGTATGTGTAAATGTGTTAATTCTTGCAGTATATTTATTGTACACACAGAACAAAATTTGATCTCATTGATATTCTGGGGAGACATTCAGTGAAAACATAGTTCTTATCTTGCAGTTTCAGGGGAAGGGCTGGCTTGCATTGCATTTTCGACCAGCTGTACTGAAGAGTAATGTCTTCATTTGTGGGTGGATGAAGTAATTAAGCAATCAGTTCAGAAGTGCTGTTTTCTAGATTTGAAAAATAAGTTATTTTCCCTGAATGGTAATGTGGTTTACTGGCTCTGGGCTAGACTATAAACTCTATTTTTTTCTGTAGCAAATCTCAGAAAATTAAAACATGCGGAATCTGCAAATGCAATAAAACGTTTTCAAGACAATGTCTTCACATTTTAACTCAGATGCCACAATCATTTCTCAGTAGGAAGTCTCTAATAGGGGTTTTTAACTGTAAGATCAGCAAAAACATATCCCAGATACACTGTGTCATAAATATGCCGATAAAGCTTTATTGGAAAAACATATAAACATTCAGTATCACAACTGAATTCAATAAATGTTGGCTTAAAAGAATTGAAACTGTGTAATTTGCCAGTAATGATACAATTCCAGTAGGTGTTTTACTAAAAATATTTAGTTTACTCCTACTTAATATGGAGCAAGCCTAATGCTAAATATGGTAAACAATACATAACAGAAACACAAAATGGCTGTATTATGGCAGTATTTTGGACTTTAAACAAAACTCACTGTAGTGGTATCAGAGCTATCCTATTCATCTTTAAATATATATTGGACAGAAGGCTTGAAGCTATGTAGGCTGGAGGAGTGATATCTTTAATAGGGCAATACCACAGTTCTCAAAACTTACAAGTTCTATACAAACAACTGAAGTTTTAAAACAATTAAGTTTTCAAGGGTTAGCTAGTGTCACATAAATAATTGCATGCAATTATTAATGTCGGGCTTCCATACCTTATCTCAACACTTTGGTTTAAATAGCTCCAGATGAACTTTGAACAAAACAGATTAATACTAGAAAATAATTCATCTGTACTTATGATTTAGGATCAAAATCTAAGACTTCAGAAATGAAAAGCCAGTTACATCATCTGTTCTTCTAACTCAATCTGGTTACATTTTGATGTACAGCTAATTGTTCTGTACAAGTTTTTTTCATAGCATTTTTCATGAAAACACACCAGAAAAAAACTTTTTTAATTTTTTTTACTTTATTGTGTATTTCTTTCTTAGCAGAAAGTGAGTTCCCGTCTCTCTTTTAAAAACGGAAATACAAACCAGAAAATGTAGAGTCAAATTACATCTGAAGAAGACACCTGTGCTCTTGGAGGCTTGTTTGTTTGAGGTATTTTTTATAATTATAGAGGACAAATATGGAGTGTATTCCAAAGAAATTTCAGCATAAAGTAAGGCTGACACAGGCAGATTTGCATCTATGTTTTTCCGTTCATTGCAAATGAAAATTTTGCCAAGTGCTGAGTAATTCCCCAAGCGTTTGACAAACTCTGTATGAAGCTGCATAAGCGAAATGTTACCAGCCAAACTGATAATATTTCTTGCTTCACTCTGCGATTCGTGCAAGTTGCAATTTTTTTATCTCTGACTGAACTTCTTCAACAGTGATAGATCTTTATAGGAAAACAGGATTTGTAAACAACGATAAGGGTGTGTTAATGATAGCTAGTTACTATTAGGCACAGAACACCAGACAGCAACTGTTGATGAATGTTCCTGACAATATATACATAACTGTCTGATAATTTGTTGTTTGTTCCAGATAAGTTTAGATTCACTTATTATTAATATTTTAGCTCCTTTCTTCAAAGTTTTTGACCTTCTAGGAAGGTCAAAATTAGATTACCATTTGAGTGTTTTCCCCTCTATGGTTTTATAGCTCTTTCATGATTTAATTAAATTCCTAGATTTATAAATTTACCTTAAGAAAATCTTACTAATCTTTTGATTAAATAAAGATTCATTTCAGCAATAAATCCTTGTGTGAACTGACTCTGTATTCATTGTAAGTCTTTTGTTGTCTTCACTTCATTAATCACTGCAGTGGCTACTTATTTTCCAGTCAATCTTTGTTCCTGTTTTATTCTGTCACAAGTTTAAATATTCAAAGAGACTATTTATTAATACTTTTGATATCTATGCTCTTCTGGAATTGAAAAATGTTTTTACATTAATTCATTATTAATGCAATTTTCTATTTTCTATCATTATATGTTTTTCATAGTTTCCAGAAGGCCAAGTAACATGCATTTTCTAACATACCATTTGAATGCAGAGACAAATAGAACAATTCTCTGTAAGACTGTCCTTATTTGAATCAAGGAAAATTAAAGACCTGTGGTTTATAACACCAATGATTTGCCCCTGTTTCCAAGTATCTTTCCAATCACAACATCAGAATTTTATAAGGTAAGATTTTGAGACTTTTTAATCACCATCCTGTAGCTTCATAACAGTGAATTCTACTATAACTTACTCTATTTAATACTTCAGCTAACAAAGGCAGCCCCCAGAGGCAGCATATTTTACAGAAGTGGAGGCAGAAATTCTTCTGAGAACTGTTTCTGTGCTCAGCAATGGTGGACATGCACCATGGTGGAGGAACCCTGGCAGATCCCCAAGCAAATTAGAAGCCTTTACCTAGCATGAACTCACCTGGCAGGGTGTAGTTCCGCAGATCAGGGACTGCAGTGACCTCTAGAACCACAGGCAATTGTCTCAGCACTTGCAGGAGGCATGCACTGGTAGACGTTCTGGAATATAAGTACAGCTGTGGGAGGACGTCATCAGACAAGACAGCATCAGACACAGCAAAAAGGAGATGAACTTAATGTCTCTCAAGGCACTGCATTACAGAAGCCTGAACCTTCAACTGCACCACAAAAGGGCAGGCAACACATGTACTTGTCAGGCTGGGAAATGGAAACAACAAGGTTAGTAAAGGCTGTGAGCTTGTGTACTCTGGCATCAGATGACTGATTTCTGCTCCACCTATATCTATGACCTGCAGAGCAGGTTTGGGTCCGCAGCACAGTCTTGGGCAGGGACTTCTGCCCAGCAAAGGCTCTGAGCTGCCTGTGCCTAAGACCTGTGGCAGCAGTGGCAGGATAAGGGATAAAATGGTGAAGTTAGACTTCCCAGAGATGGAGGTTGCAGTGCTGACTCAGCCTGCTGGTAGGAGACATTTGCTGTATGCTGAAAATTTGGGTTCAGGTCATCATGGATAGGCTGACAGTTGAACAGACTATTATTACACATTTCTTCTTCATGTGGACTTTAATGATATGGCCAGAAGATTAGGAGCTCATAAGGAGTCACCACATATCTCTGAGGAATGAGGGCGAATGGCTTGGTGCCTGGTGGATTCTCTTTACTCTTGCTGGTGAAAGGGAAGAGCTTGAGGAGTGCATGAATTTTGATGACCTTGTGACCCTTTTTGAGGACTGCTTGGAATGGAAGGAGTCCATGTGACCAAGCAGGGAAAAGTGCTTATGTAATCAGGCTGGATAATCCCCAAAGGAGATCATTAAACTATGAACAAGAAGAGAAGGATAGAATGGCCAATAATCCAATGAGGAAACAGTGAACAAAGCTGGCAAGCAAATCTTGAGGGCTTAATGTAAACACTAAGTGTTTCATAATCAACAGCTGATTGCTGATATGGATTGATGCAGACTCTTTAAGAAGGACAAACTGGGAAGGGAAGAAGGGTGAGTTTCCCTTCAGGTAGGAGAGCAGCAGGATTTATGGAGGTCTTCCTTTGGTCAGGTGATGGGCCAACAAAGTTAGTGTGCAGACCAAAGTGGGAAGCTTTGTGATAGCTGTCTGCTACAGACTGTCTAAGGTGGAAGAACAAGCAAATGACGCTTTCTTCAGATAATTGGAAGAAGCCTCACACTTATAAGTCCTTGTCTTGAGACAGTTGACCCACCTCAGTGTATGCTGGAGGAACAACACAACAGGGCACAAGTAATCCAGAAGATTTTTGAAGTGTACTGCCAACAGCTTCTTGACATAGATAAGAAAGGAAAGAGCAAGGTGAGCTGAAGAGTTGGACCTGACAAGAACTGGAAGAAAAGCAAAAATCCTTCCTGTCTCTAAGACAGCAAGCAGAAGTGTCTGAGGAACATTACGTTGGTGCATTAGAGTTCATCTTGTTCTTTGAGGAAATTGCTTACTTCTGCTGATTTAATTTAATTACTTTTTTCATAAAAATGGAAAAATATACATTTAATTGTTATTTACCTTAATAACTTAACCTACATTTTTAAAAAATCCTGTTCAATGATTTGAACAGAAGGTATTTGAAAAATACTCTTGAAAGTGTTTGACATTTTGCTAAAAAAAAGCTAAATAAAAAACCCCTGTCAATTTATATATACATGTAAAGTTATGTGATTTTGTATTCTTTCATTTGGTTGCAAATTCATCTGGATAGTTCTTAAGGAGTAACAGAGTGATGTCAAGCTATTAGTGGTTTTAATTTATATTAGAAATAGCAGCAGTTTATTAACTAGTAAGATTAGCAAATGTCAAGAAACAGAAAATTGTAATAAATCTCTCAGTAAATCTCTCAGTAAATTAGGAAAAACTAGAGCACCTGTATAAGCCCATTGTGTTCACAAAATTGGATCATTTTCCCTCTGCCACCACTGAGTGAAATATATGTATTGACTCACAGGTCAAGTATCTATTAAAATAGTGATAAATCAATCATCACCCTCACCCTCATCCACAGAAGTACACAAAGTACATAGAAATAATGACTGCTGTTCAATGACAGCTTAGTGCGCTTTTCTGTCTCACATAATAAGACAGAAAACTTGGGTCGTTAATGAAGGCACTGTGTATTTGAACACCTTGATAAAAAGCCAGTGAGTCAGTTGACACAAATCAAGGCATGAATCCAAGAAACAGCAGGTGGGATGAAGGGAACAGAATCTATCAAAGCTCATCACATTTGAAAGTCAAAGATGAGATTTTCTTAGTTAGAAAATTCAAAATTATAAATGCTTTTTTCCTTCGATTTTATTACTTTCCTTTTTCTGTACTGCAAATAACAGCTATGTAAACTGAATATGCTTTACACATTGAAATGCAACTATATTTTTATCTTGGGTTATCTTGAACCATTCTTAACAGTATCCCACCGCTTTCCTATTTCAATAACTTCCCATAATTATTTTCTTATATTTTCTTTAAGAGAAAATTCTTGTCTGAGTTGACAGATTTTGCTATCCTTTTTGCATTTCTTTGGCAGAAACTAAATGAGCAATACCTCTTGTAAGGTATTTATATAGGGAGGTGTTTGTCAGTATAATTAGGCTCGAAAACCATTCCACAGACTCTGCAGATTCCTCTCCAGAAACAATTTGGCATCATACTAAAAACAGCATCCTGCAATCCTCTGAAGAATCCTTAGGGTTCTCCCTCAAGAAGAACAAGGACTGGTTTGATGAAAACAATCAAGAGATCCAGGAATTGTTGAGGAAGAAGAGAACCACCCACCAAGCACACCTTGCACTACCATTCTGTCACAGAATAAAAACAGCCTTTCATCTTGCATGCAGCAAGCTCCAACAGAAACTCCGTGACATCCAGAACAAGTGGTGGATCTATCTAGCTGAAAAAACTCAACTATGTGCAGATACGGGTGATTACAAAGGATATTCTATGAGGCCCTGAAAACAGCATACAGGTCTAGATACCAAGTCCAAAGCCCTCTACTCAGCACTGATGGCCAAATGCTTCTAACAGATAAAACTTCCATTCTGAATCAATGGTCTGAACACTTTCAGACTCTTTTCAGTACCAACCGTGTAGTCCAAGACTCAGCAATTCAGTCCATCACACAACAACCGGTGAAATACGACTTGGATACTGCCCCCACTTTAGGAGAAACCCTCAAGGCCATACAGTAGGTAAAAATCGGCAAGGCAGCTGGGGTTGATGGAATTCCACCCCAAGACTGAAAACATGGGGGCCTTGCACTCCATGCTAAATTTCATGAGTTTGTGGTGCGCTGCTGGGAACTAGGCGAACTACCATCAGACCTTCGTGACGCAGTCATCATCACTTTGTATAAGAAGAAAGGTACTAAATCAGACTGCTCAAATTACCGTGGTATTACTCTGCTCTCCATTGCTGGCAAAATCCTGGCAAGAATACTCCTGAACAGATTAATACCCACGATAGCAGAAGGAATTTTACCTGAAAGTCAGTGCGGTTTCAGAGCCAACAGGAGCACCACAGACATGGTATTTGTTCTTAGACAACTGCAAGAGAAGTGCAGGGAACAGAACAAAGGTCTTTACGTAACTTTTGTTGACCTCGCCAAGGCTTTTGATACTGTGAACAGAAAAGGACTGTGACGGATTTTGGAACATTTAGGTTGTCCCCCCAAGTTCCCTAAAATGATCATCTCACTCCATGAGGATCAGCACGGCCAGGTCAGATATGGCAATGCACTTTCTGAGCCCTTTCTCATAACTAATGGTG
>VWZX01011290.1:0-525689 GCA_013399015.1 Galbula dea | reverse complement strand
TAATCTTTAAAACTTTTTTGAGGTTTAAAAAGCATCACAGAGGTTTGTTGCATTTTTTCCTCTGTCAATAAATAAAATCCATCAGTAAGATTTTTTTTACAGAGGAAAAAAAAACAACCCTTTCCTGCTGCCTTTTTCCATTCTGCAACTGTGAGTTTCTGAAGCTAAAAAGCCCAATAGCCCTGAAACCCCAGGGGGAATGATGCAAATCTTTATTCTGCAACTTGGTGACTTTTCTTAAAATGTTGAAAAGAAGTTTTAAAAGCTGGCAAGGTGGTGAAAGCAAGAAAAGCAAAAAGAAAGCTCACAAACAGCCCCCCTAGATACCATTTATTTGATTGTAGTTGGACACTAAAGGGAGGTGAGGGAATATTGTCAGCATTTTTGTGAATTTTAATCTGGTTTGGGGTTGTGTTTTGTTTTTTTTTTTTCCAGGCAGATGTAACTGTAAATCTCACAAGATTTGGAGCAAGGTGTTTTAAAAATAAGTTATAATTGGAGGACAATGCAGGAAAAGCATTTAAAAAGCATTCTGTGTGGTCCTGTGTAGGTGGTGTGTCTGTGGAGGTGGTTAGGCAGGTAGTTAAAATCAAGACTATTTTTTAATATTCAGGGAGAGGAAGTCCATGTCAGGCAGTGTCAGGCAGTTGTGCCTAACGAGTCTCAGCAAAGTCTAGAAACACTGGGACAGGCAGACTGCTGGCTTGGGACCTTGCCTGCTAACATGACAGAAGGTCATCAACATTCTGTATGCTGGAGAAAATAATGGATTTTCCTGTAGCCCTCCTGCTTCTTTATTTTTTTCTGAAAGAACTAAAATATTCACCTGTAACTCTGTGTGTGTGTGTGTGTGTGTGTGTGAAAAATGATTTTGAAATAGATGCCCACCTTGCAAAATTTCAGCCCACACATTTCAAGTCTTGTCTAATGATCAGCAAAGGAGACTCTCTGACACAGGCAGTGCTGAACACCTTTCTACTGGTGCAGCCTGGCCAGGCTGCTGCTTCTGCTATGATAGTGCCAGGGAGCTGATGTCCTCTTTGGTATCAGGGATAAGTTAAAACTCTCATAAGAAGGAATATGTCAATATAAACTGATCCAAGCATCTCGTTATGATGTATTTCTTGTTAATTAAGCCATGTGACTAATCAGTTTTCCTGTGTGAAACATGAAGTGAGGCAGGTTGGTGACAGTGCAATGAGGGCAACAGGAATACCTGAAAAAGTGTAATGTTTGACATGTAATGAGCCTTTTGATGTCAGCTGAAACTCTCATTTCCTGGTACTTGTAAACATCAAAGTAGTAACAGTAGCACATCCTTAAGCAAGTCAGTGCTTAGATGTCTTCAAGAGCAAAATCAGTGCTGTCCATTACTGGTTAATAAATCTAATGCATGCAAGCTACAGGTTTTATCTGCTCCTTGTTTTTTTAAGCCAGTCTGAGCCATGTGTCCTGGCTAACAAATGGTTTCACAGAATCACAGAATCATTATGGTTGGAAAGGACCCTCAAGATCATCTAGTCCAACCGATAGCCCTACACTACTCTTACCCCTAAATCATCCCCTGAAGAAACACATCTATCCTCTTCTTAAAAACCTCCAGGGATGGTGACTCCACCACCTCCCTGGGCAGCCTATTCCAATATCTAACCACTCTTTCAGTAAAGAAATTCTTCCTAATAGTTTATTGCTGTCTGTGGGAATCAGGAGCATTTCTCTACTGCTTTCCTTTGCCTTGTTGGACAGAAACCTGCTGAGCCGTGGCTTCATAGCCCAGTGTGCCTCAGTTTCCCTTGGAAGAAGATATGGGAAGGTGCCCTAGGAGAGTGCCACACATATTGGCAAGGCTCCTGAGGTCAACATGAACACACTAATGACAGGTCCTGGAGCAGGAAAGGTGCCTTCAGGCACTGCTTCCCAAAGCTGAGGACTATTGGTTTGTGCTATAGACAGCATTCACTGGAGGTGAGACTAGGAACCAGGTGTCCCCAGCCTGTGGCATTGTCCCAGCAGGCCTCTAGCATAACAACAACTCAAGTAATAATTGTGTATTGACCTCCATTAGGAATAACTGAGGGTGTCTTCACCTCAGAAGTCTTGTAACCTGGCAGGTGGGATAATCCTGAGTAAGCAACATGTGCTCAGAAGTACGAGGAGAAGACACATCCTGGGTGAAGAGGGACAGTTGTGAAATCCAATGTCCCTGTTTGGACAGAAGATTTCATTAGGGTTATAAACATATATATATTTGTAAAAGTCAGCAGTCTTCAATTTTAGAATAGGATGGAACAGAATAGGTTTGTAAAAGTCAGTAACCCAAAATTTATAGCAAAAACACAACATTTTTCTATCATGAGGTCATAAGACTGATAAATATTACACAGAGGTTTGAAGTGTTCTAGCTCCTTTCTGTTTACACATTTAAAAAAATATTAAGAGAAAGAATGCATTTTAATTTCTTCATTCATGAGCAGCTCTTTTCTCTGTTAATCACATCACAGTATGCTGTAGTAGCCTCATGGATCCCCAGTAGCTGCAGGATAAATTCTCCTTTGAAAGTGAGAGGATGACCTGTTGGCTACTTCTTGGTAAGCCTGTGAGATCTGAAGTGCCATTTTGGAAGCATTGTGAGCCTCAAGTGCTGCTACCTGTTTGTGTTTGCTTGTTCCAGCTCAGCTTAAAGGATTTACCATGTCTTATCTGCCTTGACTCTTCAGCCCTACCTTAAAATTTCTAATATCTTGTCTTCGAGCTCTGCCTCCTGATGGTTTTCATGACAGCCTGCTGCCTCATCCAGAAATCATGAGAACTGATGACCCAAAAGTAAAAAGCAAAGCAAAGAGGAACATGGGTTTTCCTCAGTGGATTTCCCACACTGATGATGATTAAGGGTGGGAATGTTTTCTTTTCCCTAAGTGGTCTGCCAGCTGGTTTGGCTTTCAAGCTGCCAGAGTCTTTCTGTATCTTTGGGTTTGTTTTTCAGAAGCTTTGTCAGAAACATTCATTTCCCCAAGTGTCATTCTCGCTGGTTCTAGTTACCTCTGCAGAGAGATCTGTGAATTTTGGGGAAGAAAAATTAGAAAACTTTATTTCCTCCCTTTTGAAGCTATTCAGACAAGTAAAGTACATTGCCAAGATAGTCTTGATTAATCACATTTAAGCAGTGAAAGAGGAGAACATACTGATTTACAGTAAATGTCTGCAGACTCAAACCCCAACCCAACAGCAGGAGTGCAAGCTGAAGAGCTCAGATTAAGACATTGATAACTCTGCTATCAAGGCACAGGTATTAGGGTATTGGAGATGGCACCAGTGGCAGGTGTTTCTATCCTCTGTTTGATATCCTTATCATTGTACCAAACCAGTTTTTAGAGGTGAATTTGAAGTTTTCAGAGAATTATGTAATGGCTGAGGTTGGAAGGGTCCTGTGGAGGTCATCTGGTCCAGTGGCCATGGTCACACAGGTCAAACTAAAGCAGGCTGCCCTGGGCCACATCCAGATGGCTTTTGGATATCTCCAAGATGGAGAATCCACAACCTCCCTGGTCAACCTGTTCCAGTGTTTGGTCATGCTCACAGTAAAAAAATAAAAATCTCCTGATCTTCAGATGGAGCCTCCTGTGAGACCTTGTGGGGGCCAGCATCAGAAATGTTACTAAGGTCTGCTGTTTTTATCTGCTGAACTCGATTTCTGACCATTTCCTTTTGCCTTCCTGTTATTTATTACTCACTTCCCTTTTGATGCTAACAACAAACTCACACAGACATTTTATGTGACAGATGAAAATAGTTACCTGCTCTGCAGCAAGAGTAGCTTGAAATCTGTATTTTCTCCTCCATTTCCTGCCAACTGCAAGTAAATTAAAAGGGAAGTTTCTACTGTTTAAAAATTACAAATGATAAAATAGCACAAGATTTCCTGTGTTTTGTGTTTTCATATTGCATCCAATTTACTCTGTGTTGTATTTTTAAAAGTTTCCTTCTCCTGATCTGCTGGAGGAAGCAGAAATGTGGCATTTTTGGCAACAGGGATAGAGGTACTTCAGCAGGTATCAGGTGTGAGAAGCTTGTAATGGACTAAGGACATGAATTGTGTCTGTTTTGCTAAAACAACCATTAGTGATGTTTTCATCTCTGACTTTTAATTAATCATCAGTGGATCCACAAATAGGGAGCCCCCAGTTGTTCATGATTATAGGTTCAGATGCTTTGCAAATTCTTGATTATTTTTTTAAGGGATGATAACCTTAAACTGTTGTTAAATTCCTTGGTTTTGCAGGAGTGCACAAGGCCCTGCCTGTGGCAGAATATGAAGGTATATAACCTTTTCTGTGGGGAGATTTCACAAACCTGAAGGAAATTCAGGAGAGGAAGTGATTTTTCTTCTGGCAGGGAAGGACATTTTTCCTTGTTAATCCTTACATTGAAGAGTTATGGAGAAAATTAAGACATATATTGAACCAGTGGATGCCAAAGAGCTAAGAGTGAAGAGAAGCTGTTCATAAAAATAAAAATCAAATGCCATTAAACACAAGCATTTTTACAGGAAATCTTTCCAAGCTGTAAACAGGAGAAGACAGAGCCTATAGCTCAACTATCCAACACAAATGTCACTGGATCCAACCATTACCTGTCTCACTCCCACGAACAAAACTTGCTGTCTGTGTTTACAAGTATATGTGTAGATTTAATTCAAGAATACTGAGCATGCTTAAAAGCATGCAGTTTATTCTGAAGCCTCACCTAATCTGTATGTTTTTACATTGTCATCACCTCTGTGTGTTAAAACTTGACAATCCTACCTAAGTAGTTACTAACAAGCAAAGGAAAGCCAAAAGGCTGCTGCTGACCTCTAAACCCTCATGTTGGCTGTGCAAGATGCCAGGTACTGGTCCTGTTACAGGAATAATTGAAATAAATGTGACAGGAACAAAAGTGCTGTAGATACTCTATCTCCCTTTGTGGAACTGGAGAGGTTTTACTCTTCCAATTTTATAACATCATTTATATGAATGGTGCTGAAAAAGTCATGAGTCTCAATCCAATAAAGACAGAAACGATGCTGTAACCTCTCTGTTAGCAGTGTAATAGAAGAAACAAGAGCTTCTAGAGAAGGGAGCACAGGGAAGGTGCATTGACAGCACTGATCATTTTATTAAGCATGACGTAGGTGGCAAAGTAATCTCAATATATCTGAGAAACAGAAGCACAGTCCTTGTCCTTAACAGCTGACAACCCAACAGCTCCACTCTGCTGGGCTGCTGTAGGCTTTCTTCAGGGGACCTCTGGGACCAGCTGGTTGGAAGGACATGGAGAGAAAAGGAAGATGAGACCTGCAGGTAACAGGGTTTTGAGAAAGCAGCAAAGGACTTGGAGGGCTTTTGGATCCCAGCTGGGCTTGGGATAACAGGAGATAAAACTGCAGCACAAGGACTGGAGGGGTCTGAGTGTGAAGAGGGACACAGGTGTAAATACCTGGGAGAAGGTCACAAATGGATTTGGGGTTGTTTCACTTTTGGATTTAAGCACTTAACTGCCCAGTCTTGCTTTTGGCACTTTCGTTGTTTGTTGGAGCTCATCCTTCTGGTGAACTGGAATGATACCATAAGTAGTGTTAGCTTAGCTCCTTAACTGCTCTGCTGAAAGAACAGGTCAAACCAAGAAAATAATCCCAATCCCCTAGAAAATATATTAAGAGATTTAAATATTTTTGATTTTTTTTTTTTTTAATCTGTGTTAAGAATGTTCACTGCTGTTTGGACTGTACAGATACTTCAGGGGAAGATACCTTGTGGTTCAAATCCAAGTAAAACTGAAGCCCTTGTTTAAATGGTTTGTGTGTAGGATGTCTACAAGCACTGCTACACCTGCTTGGCAATATTAACACCAAATTTAACTGTGAAGGATGAACTGGGGGTCTTTGTGGTTCTGTGCACATGCAGAACTGGAATTCTTTTATGATTCTGGTTTGCCTTTATTTTTAAATCAGTTTTTCTCTTTTTCTAAAAGTGAGTCTAGAACAACTCTCTCCTGAGCAAGCTACAGGTTAGCATGTTTACAGAAACCATTCATTCAAGAACTTTAAATAACAGCTAATTTGGGATCAGGGAAAGATGCTAATATAGATAAAACAACTTTTTTTCTTCTCCTAGCTGCAATTAGTTTGTTCAGCTTTAGTAAGTAAAACTTCTATATGCTTGTGGAAACCCAGCTGCATCATATCTTCAAGGTTCCCTGCAAAACACTCAGAAGGAGTTGGAGTGTCCATCATAATAAATGATCTTTGCCACGGGTGGCACAGGGATTGATGGCTCTGGTACACCAGGGACAGTCTGAACTGAGTCCTCTGAGGCAGGGCAGTGACAGGGATGGTGGAGAGGAGAAGTAGGACATGTGAATTCAGATCCCATCAGGGGTCTATGATGGATCTCCAGTTATGATCCTGGCTCTGCCCCTGGTACTGGCTGAGCCAGAGTGATGCTGAGGGCAGATGAGGACCAGGAGGTTAGATCCCAGCAGGTATTCCAGGTGAGATCTTCTGTTCCAGGGTCAAAGCCTTTCCCCAGCTGAGCAGAGTGAGGGCATAGCTGGATTGTCCTGTGGACCTGGGTGGGTTTAAATAAGCTCAGCTGCACCTGGTTAAAATCCAAAAGTCTGAGGCAGAGGCTGGCTCCTGGGATGCAACTATGGCAGAGCAGGAAGGGGATTGTAAGTTAAAGAAGGTGAGCTCTGAAGTTTGTTATGGAAATGAACACATCTGTTCCTACAACTGGGCTGAAAGGTTTGTTTCTTAAAGAAATAATCTTGGCTTATTTCTTCTTCAGCTTTTACTGAATCTCCTTAATCTCCTTCCAGTGTAACCAAACTTCAGGTTTTTAGTTTTCTGATTGAGTTCAGAGCTATCATTCACTTGTAGGTGCCCAGGTGCTGGATTTACCACGGTTAAGTTTTAAATGTATTTTGTCCTTTTTGTTTTTATTTTACCATTAATGAAAACTATTCAGTATCTTAGATCTATTTATACAATTTCTGTCATTAAAACAGACAAATTAATGGATAAGATCTACCTAAAGAGGATTCTTATCATATAACAAGTACAGAGGGGTAGTTTGTATGGGAGGAGGGAACATACACATAGGGATATCTTCTTAGAAGGAAAGTGCTGTGTTGTTAGGAATCTGTTGGAAATCAAGCAATGTAACAAGTAATACCAGAGTCCTTTCAAAGTTTGAATGTTTTATGTTTAACCAGAGTCAACAAATGTTTGGTGTGAGGAATGTCCTTATTTGGATGTATGCACAGATACACGTGGGTGCCTGCATGTGTATACACCTGTGTTACAGTTTGTTTTCGGTTTCTCAGGGAGGACACAAGGCCAGTTTGGATACTTTCCAGGTCTGCAAGCTATAGGTTTAGGATGAACTCCAGTACTGTGTTGCTCTGTTTATCTTTATGGTTTGGTTAAACTCTGTTTTGTTAGTGACTCGTGTCACTGGATCTCTCCTTCCTTTTCCTCTTAGAAGACTGAGCACACAGGAACTGAATGTCTGAGGCAGGTGGTTAGAAAACAGACAAACACTTCAACTTGCATGTAATTTTGAGTCTCTAATATGACACTTTTATTTGGCTTGGAGGCAAAGAATTCATCTGACAGCAACACACTTATTGTGGCCAAAGGTTCAATATAAAGTTAAATAATATTTGTCAGTGTAACTATCGTCAGCTATGTTCTATCATCTCATCCTGCAAGGTCCCAGGCCAGCAGCAGCAACGATTTGTGGATCAGAAGCATGAAGTGGTGCTGGGCAGTGGAGGTACCTGAGCATCCTGGTTTGTCTCTGTCCTTCACTGGGACTGTGAAAATCCCAGCTGACAGTAACAGGCCAGATTCACAGGGATGGCTTCTTGACTTGTTGGCTTTTTGGAGCTGTAAATGCAAAAAACAGGTGTAAAAAGCTCTTGACTTGACTCTGGAACCCAAGTGCTTTTCTGCTCCTTGGCACCACTGAACATTTACTTATGTCAACAAGGTGTTGCCTAATGCATTAGTGACAGTAACTAGATTTTTTTCAACAGAAGCAACCCAAACCAACTATTTTATGGCATGGTGATTAGGATGGTCTTTTGGGATTAAAAGAAATTTGGGCTCCAGTTTTCTCAGGCAAAGCAAAATGCTGAATTTGGTTACTTTGCCCTAGCTGAGTGCTCCCCAATGGAGCTAGCTCACAAGGGTGCTGCTCCAGGGTGCTCAGCAATGCTGGACTGTCTGGGGTCACACACCCAGTACCAGCTAAAAGTTCTATTGGTGACACTTACTCAGAGATGGTGGAAGGGAGCCAGAGCCATGGCCCAGGTGGCCAAGAGAGGCTGTGAAATCTCCTTCTCTGGAGAGATTCCAAACCCACCTGGAGCTGGTCCTGGGCAACCTGCCCTGGATTACCCTTCTGAAATAGGAGGGGTTGGACTGGATGATCTCCAGAGGTCCCTTCTAACCCCCAATATGCTGGGATTCTGGCATTATGTAGTGATAACTTCTCCATCTGAGCAAGACACCTGTGTGTGTGTGTGGTGGTACGTGGATATTCTTCAGCTGGCTCCATGAAAGCTGCTGGGGCTACACAACCCAAACTAGTACAAGCATTGATGCCTGCTTAGGTGCTGACTGTAGGGTAGCAAAGCTGTGCAGGGCTTATTGGCAATGTCTCCTCTGACTGTAGTGTTCCCAAATCCAGACTCAGTCTGGAATTCAGATCCCTGGAAATACTTAAATATTTCTTTATCTGGGGCTTGGATGCAAGCAGCTGTGTGTGTGTCCATCCAGGCTCCTGGATATCCCAGAATCATAGTTTTCTTCAAGTATCTATCCTAAGAAATAAATAACTATGATTAACAGGTTCACAGACCACCCTGGTTTGCTAGTCTTGCCCAAGCAAACAACTTTGTTTTGAGTAGAGAGATATAATTAGACAAATCAATACAGAGGTGCTATGTAATTGTTTTCTTGGTATATGCTGTTATTCACTGTCATGTCATATAGGCACACTAGGAGAAAAAAAAGAATTAAATAAAAAGAAATCAATGTTACTTCATTTTTTATTGCATGGAGAGAAAATGAAATTTAGAGGAAGTGGGTGTCTTGAAAAAGGAGGAGGAATATAAAATTCTCTGTGTCTGCCTCTGACCCAGAGAAATAATTTTTGAATTACATTTATTCTGTGCCATTTGGCAAGGGAGATGGAGAAAGAGATTAGATTATTTAATTGTGCTTTAATTTCAGAAGTGATATTAGGGAGTTTAAATAAAGGAGGGAGGAGTGATACAGAAAAGGATCCCAATATTGACTCACCTACAGTCTTCACCAGCACATACCAGTGATATTTAAAGTGTGATGACCTTAATTATATCAGGAAAAGGTTTTATTCTGGACATACTGAAATATGAAGAACCCTAGTAGATAAATTAGGCCATGTGGAAGGCATCCTGTGCTGTGAATCAGGGTCGGTGTGAGAGACGCAGTTAGGAAAAGCAGTTGTAGAATACCTGGTGGTGTCCCAAAGGCTTTTTCCAGGAGTGCTAGTATAGTTTTCAAAGACTGAAAAAGGGAATTAACCTGATGTGGACACAAGAAAGAGCTTTAGAATATTGATTTTATTATTTTCTGGTGTTGTCACTTCGTCAGTGAAACAAGCATTTTGTAAAATGGGAATCCAACCTTACCTGTTTGCAGAAGTCTCTGCACCCTCTGTCCTAAAGGAACTACCCAGAGTAGGGAGTATTCTCCTCCAGATGGTGTTTAGAAAACTCTTCTCACAAGTGAAAAACCCTCCTACAAATTTCTGTCATTCTTGCAGCAAAGTGTTGCAGCTGTAGCCAAGGGCTTATATTTCCTTCCCTGGATCACTGCAGATGGGACGCTGCTTTTACCTATGCTGGAAATTCCAGGGTGGTTCTGTGACTCTGATGTTAAACTGTTCGTCTCAGCAGCCAATCTGAGCAGCTCAGACTGAGACTGAGGGATCCCATGGGTGGAGGAAGGAGGACTCTCTTTTTTGTTCCTTCACTCCCTGCCTTCCTTACCTCCATCCTACCCTCTCATCCTCTCCTTCTTTCCCTTCCCTCTCCCTTCACCTTTTTTCCTGTCCCAAGGCAGAGCCCATTGCTCCATCCTGGATAGACCTGCACCCTCCCCATCCCTCCCAGCCCACCTGGAGATGTGGTTGTCACAACTCACACTCGATGTGTCCAACCCATCACACCTTTCCACCAGCCCCACGCATTTGTTACTTCTTTCCCGATTCTCTGCTGAAGGTAACACAGGCTGATACCTTCCAGGCTTGGGCACAGGTTCCAGAGGACAGAAAAATACCTCTCCAGGGAAGAAAAGGACTGTAAACAAGTGTTCCTGGTGATATTGTAAATAAGTGTTCCTGGTGACTTAATATCAACTGGCAATGTTCCATTGGTTAGTTTTACATCTATGTGAGGGCTTTGTGGAGGGATGTGGAATAGCAGGAGGACATGAAGAGCCTGTGCAGTATTCTGACCTCTAAAGTCTATGATGTGCTGCTTCACCATTGACTCCATCAGTAGTTTTAGGTGGCCATACCTCCTGCAGACAGCAAAGGCAGACTGGGAACCAGCCAGGAGAACACGGCGTTTGTTAATTTATGCTCTAATGTGTAATTTTATCTGGCATGATTTAGTTTCATTGACTCTGGTGGGGCTGTTCTGTGCCAAGAGTTAAGCACATCTGTGGGACTGCAGTTTTGTGCAGAATATGAACCCATCAACCCTCTTGAAACCTCAAACCATTCACTAGATCATATGATTTGTGAAGAATAACTTTCTACAACTTTAGAGAGCCAAAATTTCAGAAAAAGGGGAAAAGTGAAATTAGCCTTTCTGATTTACAACTTGGTTTCTGTGTACAACCCTTATTACAGCAGCTTCCAGCCTTGCCAAGAGCTATGTAATTAGCTTTTTTTCCTCAATTAGGAGATTGTAAGGTTGCCAAAGAAAACATATTTTGAATGTATCTTTTATCACACGGATCAAAGATCACATGTATCCGTGCCTGTAATGAGGAGCTCATGTGCTAGTGTTCTGTAGTGGTCCAAAATCTACAACTGAAAAAACCTTTGATGTATCACTAATTGGTTTTAGCACCATAGATTAGGTGCTGAAATCAGTAGGCAAGAAATTGTGAGTAGTAGGTGGAGAAGGGATAATTCTGATTCTCACCATATGTTTTGAGCAATGGTAAATCATTACAGTACCAGCAGAAAAGAACTTGTTGCTTTTTTTTTATTTTTAAGAGATTTCTCATAGATCATCTGTATGATCCAAAAATATGCTTTATTCTAAATCATTAAAAAAAAATTCCACATTTCACAGTTTTTATCTTTGTAGAAACACCACCCCTCTTTCCTGCAGTGTGCTGTGCATTCTGGCACCTAATGTGTGGTGAGGAATGTAGTAGCAGGGGAAATGGATCTGCACAACACAAGGGAAGTGCCAAACCCTAATTAATTTCATGCACTATATTGCAAAATAGCAAACTCTAACTATAGACTTCAGTTATTCCACACAGGAACAGGAAAGGGAGGCAAGTGATGCCCTATGTGGTCTCATACTCCTGGTAGATGTTTGATGCCTTCTTGGTTGTAAGGATTTATTATCTAAACAGTAATGAAAATCACTGGGAGTGTTGCCCAAGGACGAGTGGAATGCCGAGGAGATGGGGCTCTGCTCTGGATTGAAAGTGACAGAGCTGCTCTACATAGAGCCATGCTGCAGCAGACATGGTCTTTGTCTTTAAATTATGCTCATATGTTCATTTTTTGTTTTTTTCCTTAATGAAAGTGAGTGATTTGAAACATTCTACACAAATGTGTACACCTCCTCTTCCAGTGTGCCTTGTTCATGTTACCCATTTACTCCCAACACTCAAGATTTTGCATTTAGAGCAAAGGGATAATATGTAATTTATCTGAATTTTAATTTAAAAAAAAAAAACAAAATTTTTCTTTAATTAAAAAAAAAGGTAGCTTTAAAGAATTGTTACAGAAGAAACAGCTCTTGCTGAGTCTTTGCAGGTAGCTGCTTCTTTCTGGGGTTTGCCATAAAAGAAAACACTTGAGATACCCTTCATGTGGTGTTTGCATTTGGAAATTAGTGCCTGCATGGTACCTGAAATTTATGTATCCAGGCTAGCAAAAATGATGCAGTGTTGTTATTCCAACACTTCTGATGCCAGTTTGTAGCTTAAAGTGGTGATATTGGCACCACCTGGCTCAGATGATGGCAGATACGATCCTCAGGTGCAGCAGAGGAGCTCCAATTCCTGACCTAGGCCTTGGGAGCTGTGTGTGCTCCAAGAGACAGCAGGAAGCAGAGATAAGGTGCTTTAAAACAACCAACTATGACTATCTAGTCAAACATCACTGGAGGAAAATATTTGGGAAGCTTCAGCAGAGATTTACAGCTTTTGGGAGAAAAAACCTACCACAGGTATTGGGATATTGTAATTAATTCTTTCTGCATGCACAGGGCAAGGCTAATGAGCTTGGAAGGAGGGTGGGACTGGCAATAACAGCAAAAACCCTCCCAAATATAAATGTTATTAATGGCTATGTCTCAGGAAGTATTTGTGATGGAGTATATCTTTCTCTTTTCAGCATCAATGTTCATTTGAATACAAATGGTTGTAAATTAACCAACTTTGAATAGGTTGTGCTGCAACAGAAATCACATTAAATCTTAACTACGCCAGTTAATACAGGCAGGGAGGATGTTAAATATGAGCTTGCAGATGGAGCAAGTTCCTCATAAAGCAGAGTTGAGTTTGCTTCCCACAAAATACCAGTGTGATGTAAATTGCTATTCCACAGCCACTATCAGTGATGAAAGCTGCACTACTGTGCCTGCTGATTTAAAAATAAAACTGGTGTGAGCACAGAGAGAGGGAAAGGGAAAGGAGAGATTTCCCAAAATAGTGTGTGCAAAATGTTTCCATTTTCTCTTTTTGAGGTGTTTTCAATTATGTTGGTGTCAGAAAGATTTCAACCTTCTCAGCCTCCTCGTGATACTTGCCTCCAGCTTACTTGCTGTGCTTAGAGATCCACTTACCCACAGCTGCCTGTGGACATGTCCTTCTGCTATAAATTGGAGCTTGTGTAAGAAAGCTCCTGGTAGTTGCTGTTATTGAATATCATCATGAGCAAAATGGGAGCAAAGTTGCTGAGTAGTAAAAACAAACAGAAAAAAAGAGATCTTTGTCTGTGACTAGAACAAGAGCAAGCACCTCTTCCTGTAGGAATAGAATCCCAGAATGGTAAGGGTTGGAGAGGTCAGCAAAGGAATATCCCACCCATGGACACATACAGAATTCAAGATTTGATGGGGACAGACTTTTTAGCAGGGCCTGTGGTTTGAAACTAAAAAAGGAGATTTAGACTGGAGAGAAGGAAGAAATGGCTTACACTGAGGGTGGTGAGAGCCTGTCCCAGGTTGCCCAGAGAGGTGGGAGATGTCCCATCCCTGGAGCCATTCCAGGTCAGGTTGTTTGGGGCTCTCAGCAACCTGCTCTAGTTGGAGATCTCCCTGCTGAGTGCAGGGGGTTGAACTAGATGACCTTTAAAGGTCCCTTCCAACCCAAAACACTCTGTGATTCTATGAAATTCCTTCTCTGAAACACTGAAGGAAAAAGAACAGCCAGGCCTTCAAGATAGAGGAAATATGTTGACAAATGGCAATAACCAAAAAATGTGCTGTATCCTGTAAGGAAATCATTACTTTGTTCTTTCTTAGAAGTAAGGAAAGAATAGGAGTACTGTAAGAAAGGAATAGCAATGGAGAACTAGACCCTTTGTGCCTGAAGCTGTAATATGCTATTGAACTTTGGCGTCTTTTGTTTTCCTCATTTCAGACCTTATGAAGTAAAAAAAAAACAATGTTTTTTTCTTCCCTGTGCTCGAACAAGACTCTGGCTGTTCTGAGAAACCTCCTTGTAGCTGCACATCCAAGAAATATTACCAGTGTATCATGGATATAAAACATTGGCCAGGAGGTCCAAAACTGTGAGGCAAATACTAGAGAACTTCACAGCAATGGGATTAACGTGGTTTAAAAATCTAATTCTCCTTCAGAGGATCCCACTGAAGGTTGTCTTCTGTTCTGGTGTATGTGATGGGGACAGGGTCTCCAGCCAGGGTCAAGCCTCCACACTTGGTAGGCAAAGGTCTGTATGGGTGTGGTGGCTGTGTGTAATAATCTGTCTCCAGAGCAGAAAGTATTGCTGAGAGAGGTCTCAAGCCTGTGCTCTCCAAAAATCATCTTGTGCAAGGAGCAAACATAGGAAGTGTTCAAGACCAGCTTGGACACTGCTTTGAGCAACCTGGTCTAGCGGAAGGTGACCCTGCCCATGACAGGGGCTTGGAACTTGGAACTAGATGATCTTAAAGGTCCCTTCCAGCCCAAACCATTCTATGACAGCTTCTGTGCAGTGAAGCAAGGGGACATGAATGAAGTGTAGGGGATGGGACAGACTGATACCTTGGAAGTCACCTGTCCATTACACAGCCCCTGCATCACCATGGTGCAAGGTGCAAAGCTGGGCAGCACTGGGAGATCCTGGTGGGGAGTTAGGCACTGTTAGAGTATTGGATGTCTACCCAGTGCCAGGATTAAATTAAATGACAGAGCAGAGCAAAATGTGTAACCTCAGTAGACTGTTCCACAGAGTCCTGGCAAACAGCCTTAGACAGTGCTACCCAATTAAATCTGCTTCCACTGCTCTCCAGAGGGTCTAAGTCTTTAAGGTTATAGACACTTTTCACAGGCTTGTAAATAAATTAGGAGACATGTAAAACTTTGGCAAAGCAAAGGAATGAAGTAATTGTTTATAATGATAATGGGGACCTCACCCAAGTGAGAGCAGTGATCCCTCAGAACCCAGAAGATAGCTTAAACATTACAGTATACTCAATGTGACATTCCTGAAAGAGTGTCTGGGCTCAGGTGGGGAACAGTGACATGTGCCCTTGCACTCTGAAGGTGATGCCAGGTTGGCTTTGTCCCATGCCCTTACAGTGTGAGCTTTGCCACACTTACTGCTCCAGACTCTGAGATAAAGAGAAAAACCCAAAATACAGAAGGAGATCAGAGCAGGTGGAAATCCACAGACAGTTGGCAAACCTGAGTGCTGGGAATTCTGTGTTTGCTGGACTGAAAGGTGGCAAGTCATCCTAGGTGTGCTCTCCAGAAGGGACAAAGCTATCCCAAAGTTTTAAATATGACTGTGCTGCTCAGACATGGTGGGAGTGAGCTCATCTGATGGAGAAAGCACATACTGGTTGTGCATTGGGTGGAAAAATAACTCCCTAGGAGTGACATGGTACTGTAACATTTCTATGGGCTGAGCTCCCTCCTTCTCTTCCTTGTCTTCACCACAAACAAAATGGACAAATGCTAAATTCATGAGATCCAGTCCTATGCTTCAGAGACATGATACAGAAATTGTTCTTTTAGAATATGCTAAAACCAAGGAACAGATCTGCTGTCCTCAGTGGATGACCCACGGTGCGAAACAGGGGTTAGGGCTTCAGAGTTCATTAATTCCCATTTCACTCTAAGAGTGGGAAGGGAGGATGTGCCGACAGGAGAGGGGAGATTCTGAGGCACTACTGCAGTGCAAGGTGCTGTACCACAGCATTCCTTGTGAAGGAAGGGCAAAGGGGCACCTGCTGTGGCTGCCAGGGGATCAGATCTCCTGCACAGAGCCTGCTCTGAGCAAGAAGGTTCGGAGGTGGGGCAAGTTGTTCAGGGGAGAGGAGCAAGAAAAGAAATAGAGGAGAGATGGGCAGGGAGGGAAATCACAGCATGTTCCTTGTAAAATGAGGTTTTGCTTTGATTAAGGAGGAACTGGCTATTCACTGTCAGTAAATCATAGAATGGCCAGGTTGGAAGGGACCTTAAAGATCATCTAGTTCCAACCCCCCTGCCATGGGCAGGGATGCCACATGCACTAGACCAGGTCATCCAGGGCCAAATCCAGCCTGGCCTTAAACACTGCCAGGGATGGGGCATCCACAACCTCTCTGGGCAACCCATTCCTGTGCCTAACCACCTTCCTGGTAAAGAAAATCCTCTTAATCTCTAATTTAAATTTCCCCTCCTTTAGCTTATAACCATGTTTTTATTATGTGTGTTTTGGAGACTGCATAAAGAACAGGCACTTCTGCTGGCTTACAGCTTTGCTAAAACAACCTTGTTGACACCATGCCAAATCCTGTTTGTTAGATTCAACATAGATGCAGAAGCCCTCTAGGTTTATCCCACGGTCACTTTGTACAAACCTGTGTTGTAATTTCCCCTCAAATCCCACCTGAAAACCTTTCATCCAGCAACCTGACCTGTCACATGCCATAGCTCAGAGCTTTACCTCTGCAGCACATCCGAGAGTCTGTATCAGCTGGTGCTCCTGCCTGCACTTCAGGTGAGGATTAGGCTGGCATTGAGGGATAAAAGGATGATGGTAGAGATGTAGATGAAATTGCTTCAGAATCTCCTCACTCATTCCAGTGCCCTTTAACACTTGGCAGGACTGAGCCTTTCATCACTCTTGAGGAGTGTTGCTTGTGTGTCCTGCTTCAAGGAAAAGGATGTGTCAAGGATAAAGTGCTAAAGATATTTGTTTCCAGCCCCATTTTGTGTTTGGTTTAGATGTTTTAGTATATAAAAATGTTGTAATGATTAAGGTGAAGGCACTAGCTTAAAAAACCACCTTTTATATAAAAAATAGACTAGAGATTTTAGATATTTGTGAGATTGACAGGGCCTCTGCCTCCTGGAAGTTAAGAAGCATTGCTGATGGTTGGAAAGGGCTTGATGGCAGGTGCTGCTGTAAAAGGAAACTACAGAGAATAATAACCTTGCTCAGCAATTTGTTCTGTGACTTCAACCTCTTTCTGTACTTGGGGGATAGCAGTTCTCTGCAGCTGCACTTGCAGGAGCACTCCTAATTCATAAATGTTATTAATAAAAATAACTTCACCATCCCATTTCATTGAAGTGGTGTATTAGTCACTGCATTCTGTAGATGTTAATGGACCTGTCCCTTTGGGCTGCTCCATCATCGCTGATACCTGGTGAGCGCTTGGTGCTTGAGATGTGACAGCTCTTTGCAAGGGGCTGGGAAAGTCACACGGCAGCAGCTTTATCAGGTGGCTTAATGAATGTGCTGGTGTAAATGTAAAATTTTATCACTGTGTGAATATTCATGCACTTTATATAGATAGTCTCTTCCTGTAAATAGCTGTGCCAGCATGCTTCTCTTTTATGGATATTTGCAGAAGGGGAACAGGTAAAAGAGACAGTGTGTTGGAGGTAAATAATTGGAATGTTTGTGGTAATATTCAGACTAAATGTTCTGGAGGCTTTGCCTAGGCTTATGTGGAACAGCTTCCCTGTGAATGGATAGAGAGTTTCTCCTATAGCTACCTCCTTCCTTCCAGAGGGAAGGGCAGAAACCCTTCCATCCCAACCTATACTGGCAGTCCTGACCCTGTTATCCCAACATATGCTGGCAGGTCTGACCCTGTTAACTCAACATATGCTGGGAGTTCTGACCTATTGTACCCAGCAAACCAGGCCAGGTCTCCATGGGACACCAGGTTGCGGGAAAACGCCAGTGAAGGCAGCACATGCTGGGCATAAGAGGTGAAACAGAAAGCCTTTGAGGTGCTTCTAACATACTCCCAGAATAGTTGGCACATTCTGTAATAACATGAGTTTGAATATTTGATGTCTGTTCTCCTGGTGCTGACCTTGCTCCCTAGAGTTCCCTACAGTCCACTCTTCCTGCTATTCATAACAGAAGTGTTGCATACACCAGAATCACATCCTTGCAAATAAGCTGGACTTTGGACTCAATGTGCTGCTGCAGCTGGGCTGCTGTGGCAGGGGGGTTGGACTAGATGATCTTTTGAGGTCCCTTCCAGCTCCTAACATTCTGTGATTCTGTGAAATTGGAGGTCTTTGGAGAGCAGGTGAACTCCTGTACTAGGGCAACCTGTGTATCTCACCATCCAGCTCATCTGTGATATTCAGTGCCGCAGAGGGAGAGCAGGCAGATGCTCAATATCCTCTGCCACCGTTGGGCATTTGGCTGCTGCTCTGGGATGGCAGAACTGTGCCTGGGGGCACTCAGGTGTCAGTGGAGGAGTTACAAAGGGCGTGAGTGGCTTCTACTGCACTTCTGTAGCTATAATGTTACATGGTCAGCTCCTAAGAGTGAGATCAGTGACTGACCATTAGCCGAGGAGCTGGACAAGGCTTCACAGTCTGGGACACAGCTGATCTGAGCTCTGCTTGCAACCACAGGTAATGTTCTGGTACCCTGGTGATGTTCATTTCCCTTGTGGTAAAGCCTTGTCTCCAAATAACTATAAGCATTTAAAAAAGGTGACTTCCCTGCATGGCAGTGTCTGTAGGAGAGGAAACTGCTGTGGGAAATCATCCCCATGGTCAGCACGGCTTGGATTTTTAGGCAGGCTGAGTATAAATGTGACAGCTTCCTGATTTTTCTACCTGGAAAAATATGTTTGGCCTTTAGAGAGCAATGAGTTTCCAAACTACTTTGCCTGTCAGCTCCTCAAAGTTCCTGCAGAGCCCCAAGTGCACAAATCTCTGCCTATCTCTGCTGGAAAACTGAGGGTCCTCTTGCAGTAGCAACCAAGAGGGAGCACACGTACGCCAGGGGCAGAGGACAAGCAGCCAAAATCAGATGCTCTCCAGTCAACAACCTACTCAAACACTAAGTCAGTAGTAATACCCTCCCAAGCACACATTCCCTCCCGGGGGAGCCTTGCCAAGCACAACATGGTGTGCAGGACCATACTGCCTGGGGACCTCTGCTCAAGCAGATGAATTTGAGGGAGAATGAGAATTTGGAGATGAAAGACTGCAAGACAGGAAAACAAGGTCTCAGAGACAAAAACTGGACTGCATGAACCATGCCTGTTTGTATAGACTTTCACTGTTAAATTCAAGTGCTTCTGAATTTGAGGATGGGAGGAGCAACCATGACATCTCTTCTGCTTCTCAGCTGTTGAGTACCTCCACTTCACTGGAGAGAACACTGGCTAGGGACCACCAGACAGAGTGATTCCTCCTGCCTTTGAAGCTGTCTGATTTGAGCAGATGCCTCACCAGTTTTGGTTAGTTACACACGAAGTTATTGATGAGGAAGTGTCAGAAATGTGCAGGCATGGTGAGTCACACACAGGTCCAGTGTTATCTGGAGAGTGATCACCTGGTTTGTTAGAGTCTCACTTGCCACAATCTGTTAATGACATAAATCACTCCACAGGCAGTGTATAACACAGTCTAAAATATGATGGTTCTCACTGTAAGCTCAATTGGATATGCCCTTATTGCCCTCTTTGCCACAGCTGTCAAGGGCTTAATAGCTTTCTTCTGCTTGCATGATTATTTCAAATCACCTTCTCAGTAACTTAGGTTTTTACCATAAGTTGGATCATGCTTGAACTTGCAAACCTTCTATTTAAAAGCTTTGTTTCTTGATAAGAGATTTTGGATGATTTGCAAAATGAACCACATCATCTTTCTCTGTTACCCTGTCACTAGTACCTTTTCCCCTCTCTTGGCTGTCTCCATCCACCTCCAGAATTGTCTCTGCCCCCTCCCAGGCCCATGTTACTTTCACCACAGTCTCTCTTTTTGTTATTTCAGAGATCTGTGAGCAGTGTTTGTTGGAACCACTTCTCTGGCTTCTGCATTGCTTCTGCTTTGCATTCACAGCAAACAGTCTACTGACTGCACCGGGATCTCTGCCACAAGACCTCACCCCTCTGGTTCCTCCTGCCCTCCTGCTGATGGAGATGATGTTGCTGTGCTATCTGACTGCTCGAGCCCTCACCCGCTTTCCTTTCGCTACTGAGATTTTGTGATAACACCACAACATCTGCTGATAAGCTGCTGTGATTCATTTAGTTGGTGAGTGTGTTTCTTGTAAGGGTGGTGAGCAAACGCTGGGAGCTGTAGTGCAGAAATGTGTTAGTCTGCTTTCCTCTCTCTCCCTCTTCACTAAATTATGGTTCTAATCTCCTTGTGTTTAGTTATTAGCATAGAAATCCCCTGGGCTTACATGGATTTCCCAGCAGAGACTCTATCTCCATTTAACTCCTTCAGGGGCTGTTCTGGAGAAGAACCAATTAAACTTCTGCACCATAACCTGCCTCCAGCCCATGATGTTTCTCCTGGCTGCCAATTCTTCTCTGGTGAGTAGCATGGCAGACACACAGCTCAACAGGCAACCCCATCTCCATCTACCCCCTTTTCCAATGCTGGTCAGCCTTGGACCTGGGTGTCATAGAATCACAAAACCATTTATGAAAATCATTGAGTCTAACTGTCAGCCAGAACTGCCAGGTCACCACTAAACCATGTCCCTCAGCACCACATCTCCAGGGCTTTGAAATGCCTCCAGGGAGACACAGCCCTGGGCATCCTGGGCCAGGCCTTGACATCTCTTTTAAGTGAGAAATTGTTCCTAACGTTCAACCTAAACCTCCCCTGGTGTAACTTGAGGCTGTTTCCTCTTGTCCTCTCACTTTTTCCTTGGGAGAAGAGACCAAGTCCCACCTGGCTCCAGCCTCTTCTCGGGGAGTTGTAGAGAGTGAGAAGGTCTCCCCTGAGCCTCCTCTTCTTCAGACTAAACAATTCCAGTTCCCTCAACTACTCCTCACAACACTTGTGCTCTAGACCCTTCACCAGCTTTGTTTCCCTTCTTTGGGCACACTCCAGCACCTCAATGTCCTTCTTGGAGTGAGGAGCCCAAAACTGACCCCAGGATTCGAGGTGTGGCCTCCCCAGTGCCCTGTATAGGAGGATGATCACTTTCAAGAAGGGTGTAAAGGACTGGCATAATGCACTTTGGGCTGTCTGTCTTCAGAAACAGTTGATGTTCTAGGACAGAACGGCCATACCTAAAGCACTTGGCAAGAGGAGACATGAAGAAAATACACTGGCATAGGAAGAGAATGGAATACATCTGCTGTTACTGGTGAGAAACAGTGCTGCTTCCCTCTGTAGTAAGTCAGTGAGGGCCAAGAACTAACTCTTTAGGGTTTTTATAAGTGTTTAGACACTATTTGCAAAATACCTGCTTGACCTGCAAATCAAATAACCAAGTCTTTGAAAGTGCAAAACCACCTCTATTTGTCTTCAGATTCTGAAGACAGCTGGGTTTGATACTGGTAGCCCCACTAAGAGCAATAGTAATTCAGGAAAGAAGAGGGCTGCAGGTACATATATTGTTCTGCCTTTTTTCCCTTTTGATATGCCAAGGTCCTGACAGGGCTCTCAAACTTCCCTGTCGATGCTGGGCTTTGACCCGTGGCTCTCAGAGGTGCAGAGATGCTGCGTGGTCGCTTGGCAACGTGAGCACACCAGTTCCTTGGGGGTGATGAGCATCTTCTAAGGAGCATTTTCCTTTTGCTGTTGCTGAATGGATAAGAGCACAGATGACTCAGACTGTGATGCCTGACCTGGGGCTTTAGGGCCGTAATTCACGGGTTTATGGATGCAGAGTTCTGGCTGGTGTGGGGGTGAATTTGGACCCAAGCTTGACTTTCACGAACCCCAGGGATGGGGTGATTATGTTTAGATGTTTGAGTATTTAAGATTTGAGGGTTTGCCTCAGACAGAAATACTGGGAGGGACTCTCTCCCTTAAGTCCTTTCATTTAAACTCTCCATGAAAGCAGAGTGCACAATTCCAGACTGGGCACGCTATTGCAAAGGAGGAGAAAAGGAGGGCACAGCTTCTGCTTCTCTGTCTGCTCTGGGGAGGAGCAAGCCACCAGCTCTCCCACAGAAATTCTGTTCATGAAAAGCACAGCAGATGCCATCTCATGCTGCACTGACCTCTCTGTGGCTGGCAGCTTTTCACAACCATCTCCATACACTGCACTGCATGGGCCAATGCATGCATGGATCTTGTGGAAATTCTAAAGCCATATAAGAGGAAGGTCACTTGCCATTTACCAAAGCTTCAACCTTGCCAAAGCCCAACAGCTTCATCACTAAGGTTGCTGAATCTCAGTGCTGCTTTTTGCTGGGCACCTGTTCTGGCACAGCTCCCATTTTCAGATCCAACATTTCTGATCTGGGTGTTCCTCCTTGTATTCTTATAATTATGAAGTTAATTGTATTAAATTTATTAAGAATGATAATTTTCTAATTCTTACAATTCTCTGTGTAATTCTTCCAGCTGTGTTTAGTTCATAATAAGTCTTTGGGAATTTTGCTGCCTCATTGTGGCAAGAAATCAGATAATTCAGTCAGTGTGTAGGAAGGTAAGAGCACATACCTGAGGTAAGTGCACATACTTCTTGGCTTGAAGGAAATTTCAGGTCAAGGTAAAGGGAAATAAGAGCAGCCAGATTCTGGAAGATCTAGCTGTGTTTGACATATGCACAGTGCCTCCAGTCCTCACCCAGGATTGATGTAAGCCACAGTGAATTAGACAGCCTCCAGGCTTACTTCCATTCTGAATTCAGTGCTACAGCATTATTTCCTCCAAAGCAGCAGTCAGCTCATCCATCAGGTTGTCAGCAAATTGTCCATGTGCCATGTATTAATCTCACTTTTCATATCCTGTCTTCTTCTGTTTCAGTGGGAATTCAGTTGTAGATGAAGTCTACTTAGACACAATATTCTACAAATCATGTAGCCCAAGTAAAAGTTAACTAATAAGAGAAAACTTGTTACCAAAACTGGTGTGTTCATGGTGCTAAGTGAGTACTGTGGAGAGCAGCATAGCTAGAAATTCTTACTTCAGAAGACCAGCATGTGGAACTTGACTTGCCTCCTACCAGGCTTTAAGTTAAAAAAGTACCAAATGGTTTATTTAGCTGTCAAAGGAGAGAGCTAGTAGCAGAAACAAACAGGCTGTCTGTGGGGATGTCCCCAGGAGCAGTCTGCTCTCTTGAAGCTGTGGGAGCACAGGCTTGTCCCCACCAGTGAGCAACAGGAACAAGCCTCATGGAATATTTTGTTCAAGAACTTTTACATGTTTGTTCACATGAAGCAAGTGCCCTGACAGGGATTTTACCCAAGGCACATCATATCAGTGTTGAGGGTCCCAATGCACAGCCAGGCTGATGTGTAGGATTGGAATGAGGACTTGCCCCAAAGCTTGGAGTCTTCCAGACTGGACATGCAGTGGTATGAGAGGAGTGTGTGTTTGGATGGCTTATTGGGTGTAGAACATATTGTAGTGAGTTTGCCTAATTCTATCCTTTGATTTTAGGGGTTTTTTTTTTGGTAATGATGGAATGAGGAAAAAATGCTTTTTAAAGTTCTGAGACAGTGGTTCTTATCTCCCTAAGCTCTTGACAGGTACTAAAGAGAAAAGTAAGATAAGAAGAATGTAGTTTTCATTTTCCTCTTGGATTTTTTGATATCTACATCTTGTTTGCAAAGCCTATGTCATTCTCAGTGCTTGCAGAATTTTCTTGTACAAGAAATTTACAGGAGGGATTGGGCGGGAGGAAAATGGTTGTTTCTGTGAGGCCTCTTCATTCTTGTGGGGTCAGCATAGTGTTAGAATCTTGAGGTTCACCTCATAAAACAATTATTTTTATATAAACCCCCCCCACACACACACAAAAAAAAAAAAAAACCCCACACCAGAACATCCAGCCAGCTGAATAGGACACGAAAACAAAAACCTGACTTTTAAAACAAGGAGAAATAACTTAATCTAAGGTTAGAGAAAATAAATCAATAAAAGTAATTTTGTGTTATTTGTGAAGGTTTCATGGTTCTAACTTTCAACTTTCTGTCAGTTTTAAAGTTTTAATTCACTTACAGAATTTTAAATTGAACCTATTTTTGTCCAGTCATCCTTTTTCTTGAGACCAAATCTGGCTTTGAAATGCATCATCCAACTAGAGATGGGTTTTGTAACCTACTGACTCTGGCTACATCATACAGAATTAGGGAATATGCTCAGGGATACAGGGACAGTGTGATGCTGGGACTGGAGGCACTGGAGATGTTGGCTGAGTTACACCTGTGCTTTACAGGCCAATGGCGTATGCAGAGTGGCCAAGGATCTTGAGCTTTGTGTACCCATTTCCTTGGTAAATACTCTGGAAATGCCATCAAGTGGAAACAAAACAGTGACAAGTGTTTCCTTTTCTTATAAGGTATCTGCCTCCCAAGAGTTGGACTCCTGCCACAAGAGGCAATATAAGCTTCACCCAGCATATCTACAGGTGGCTGTGCCTCAGACTAAAACCTGTCAGAAAACAGAACACAAAAAGGGGACACCCAATAACTTCAGGAGCTGGCTGGTGAAGGTGTCAGTGCATCTACCCTTCCACCCTCTCTGCTTGCTGTCTGCCTTGCAATCACTCATGGGGCAGTGGAGCTTGACTCAAAGCCAGCTATTTCCAGCTCTGTTCCCTTTGGAGCTCTGCTGAAGCAGCTGTGATTTGCCATGGAGCACCTCAACACACCACTGCTTCCATGGGGACGGAGCACTGCAAGAGGGAGAACAGTCTCCACATCCCTGCAGCACCTCAGCACCCCAGATCCCTCTTGTATCACCACACAAACCCCAAATCCCAGAGTGGTGAGGGTTGGAATGGACCTTTGGGGATCCTCTAGTCCAATGCCCCTGCTAAAGCAGGGTCACCCACAGCAGCTTGCCCAGGATCAGTTTCAGGTGGGTTTGGAATCTCTTCAGAGAAGGAGAATCCTCAGCCTCTCTGGTTAATGAATAGGTTCCTCTGGGTGTGACCCCTGGACTGCTTAATTTCCTCCTTCTGTTATCTTGCAGGCCTTGCTGGAGATGTGTCCCTCTGAGTGGCAACCTTTGTCCAGGGGACAGAACCAATCCCTGGCTCTGCCTGTAGCAACATTGCAGTGTGGTGGCCCGAGGATGCTCCCGAGAGGAAACAAAGTAGCTGCTGCACTACCTACCCAGCTCACTGATTGCCAAAAATGAGCAATGAACAGAAGACACTGCAGCTGGAACATTCTCCTCCCCAAAGCTCTCTGGACATTGAATATTTTTTAGGACAAACTCCTTTTCTTGTAACCTTCAAAACACTTATTTCAGAGGACAGCTTCCAGTTCCAGAGCTTTCATGACCAGATCTGAAGCAGCAGAGCTCTCTGGCCCAAAGAGAGAGGACAGGTTATGTCTGTTGGTAGATTTCCCCAAGGGAATATCTGAGAACAGACAGAAGCAGTTTATGAGTCTTTAAATGAAGGAGTATCAGACATATTGAAAGCAATGATATTGCTGCTTGAGAAACCAGAGGATTTATCTCTCTTTTTAGATGCTTATCAAGAAAACAAATGAACCTGATCACCACCATCACCAGCTCTGTCAACACTCTCAAGCACTGTCAAGATACACTGGAGGCAAAAACACCAAAGCCCCTTTGACCTCCCACAAACTAATTAATTTGTGGAGAAACATTAAACAACAAGTGGTCCTGGGAGACCTCCCCCATGTCCATCCCACCCCCTTCTGCCCATTCTTCCTCCCCTAGTCTGCTCTGCACAGGTCCCCATCCTCCCACACCTCCCCCAGCATGCTCACAGGAACTGCCTTTAGACACAGTAAAGGAGCAAAATGCCTCCTGTGACTGCTGGAAGCTGCTTCACATCTGGCATTCAGGAGAGGAGAAATAGGTGCAGATCTTGGTGGAGCTGGTTCCTCACTGGCATTTGGCATCAACTCACCCTGCACCAGAGCCCCACACTTCACCTGGGGGAGCTGTGGGTTCGTTAGAGCATCTCAGCATCCTCCTTATGATTCCTGTCTTTTCTTAAGTAGATAAATAAAAGCCATACAGCCTAGTAGTCCTCTGATAGAACAGCAGCTGACCTGTGTCACCAGGATCAGGAAATGTCACCGTTTTCCAAACTCCACAGCGTGAGAGGAAAGCCAAAATTAATCCTCCCTGACCAGAGTCTCTGGCATGAGGAGCAAAGGAATAGGAAAAGAGAGAGAACAACCTCAGGATCATAGGGAAGTCTGCCTCATAAGTGAGCAACCTCCTGCCCACACCATTGTGCACTTTGTTTACTTGTGGCTTCATTAAAATTGCATGTGGATCCAATGACTGGGTTTTGTTAATGGCCCACAGAGGGACAATCATTGCTGAAGCTTGAGCACTGTGATCCATTTTCCCTAATTATTACTTCGTAACCGTTTCTAATTTGACAGCTCCTGCAGAACAAGGACTCATTTATTTGGTTTCATTGTTTCATCCAAGGAAACATCAGCTAAGCACAACAGCAGAGCATTAATAAGGAGACCCACTAATCTGAAACATGCATTAATCGCATGTTAGGAGCACATAATGGCCTTCATTAGGGCTCCTGGAAAGATTTTTTCATGGCAGAATCCCTTTAAAGGGTGTAAATCATGGGGATGTGGTGCACACTTAACAGGAGGAATGTCTAATTCCTTGTGGCTTACAAGTCAAGGATGGAGAGGGACAAAGAAGTTCCTTTTCCCCTCTGGCTCCACGTTAGAACTGTCAAAATGATGGAGTAAAGATGCATATATTTGCTCATGGTGGAGTCATTTCTAAATCTGTCATGAGCTTTGGGGGTTCAGCTGTTTCCTCAGAACAGGAACATCTAGGGTGGCTGGTCTCTCTACAAACCCAACTCAACTCATGGCTTTTTGAAGTCTTTAACATGAAGTTATGTATTTCTGAAAAAGCAATGTGAAAACGTAGGACTGCAAGGGTCAGCAAGTCTGGTCTCCTGCCAGCTCAGCCAACTGCACCAACACTTGGTCCATGAACCTTTGGAGCTCTATCCTAAATGTATTAGGGGTTTTAATTTTGATCCTTTTTATTCCTGTAACCTAATTTCAGAAGGCTACTGCAAAACTCACTTCTGTTGACTTGCTTCAGAATTCCTCTCCTTGGGTAATTTCATTATCTCACTCTTCTGCTTCCCACTAGCCTTTCCCTTTCTCATTTTGTGATGGAACCAGTCCTTATCTGTAGCCTCAGAGTATTTGTGTATTTGCTTTCCTGTCCTTGTCTTGCTGCTACAGTGACTGACAGGTATTTTTTGTGGTGTTTACACCTCTCTATGAAAATATATTCAATTTCAAGTTTCCTTTTGCTGAGCTAAGCAGAGCAGGCTGCTCTGGTCTCAGCTGGTGAGACAGGCTTATTCCTTCCCTGCATTCCAGTCTGACTTTGTCTTCTTGAGTGGGAATTATGAATGCTTCTCCAGGTGGAATTTCCCCAGTGCTTTGTACAGTTGCATTAACACATCTTTTTCTCCCCTGGAAATGCTGTAACTGATAAATCCTTGGATTATTTTCCTGTTTTCTGTGCTATTGCAGCACATGGGTAGATCACAGCTCTCCTCATAACGCATTGGTTTGCCCAGGTGTTTCCATCATCTTTAGCTCTCAGCTGATGATGACTCAGCTTGGAACAGTCCTTTTTGCTATCCTTCTGCTAAGGCATGATTTGCACCTTGGTACATTACACTTTTGAATTTGAACTGCTTCTGTCTTTCTAAGCCTCATGATCATTCAGTTATTCCCATAAGATATTCTGATCTTCCTCAGATGCTGGCAATTACCCCAAATCCATGACATCAGGAAGTTTCTCACCTCATATTTCTCTGTTAGCCCATTCCTGATAGTTTAACCAGCTCCTGTCTTCTCCTGTGTGGTCTGCTTCAAATATCTTGCTGGAGTTCTCATGGATTAGGTATATTGTGCCTGCTTACTCTAGACCTTTACTTGCTTGTTTTCATACAGATACCAACTTGACCTCATTTACTCAGCAGCAGTTTATCCTGTATCTCCTTTCATCTCCACTCTTTATTCTCTCCTCCACAGCTGATCCAGAGCCCTGTATAACATCAAGGTCAGCCTAATGGGCTTGAGGTTTTCTGAAAACACATATTCTTAAATACAGCTACTGGATTTGTTGTTTTATGGTTGCACAGCAATATTCCTGCCTGTTGTTTTGATGCCTACTTAGTGAACAAAATCCCCCAGCTACCTAATCCAGCAACACTTGTGTCCTGCCTTCACCTGAAGTTGTCCTGTCTGTATCTGAGGTCCTTGCAAAAGATCACACAGTTTTCTGCTCTGTCTGGCTACCAAACTTGCTCAGCCTGTGCACCAGCATCTGATGATGTTGGTGTAGGACTTCTTGTGTCACGAATAGTTTTGCACTCATGGGATGCTGAGTTGTCTCCCAACCTTCTTGCCATAAAAGGATAACAGGCAAATAAATGCTCAGTCCACGTTCCTCCTGGGATAGATCTACCATGGTGAGAGGAGGAGCTCATCTTGGTCCACTATGCTCCTTCCTGGTGCCACTGTACATGTGTAGCCCCATCATGTTTGATGGTCTCCTGCTGGCATTCCTTTCAGCCTCCATTGAGCTGTTCCAGGAGCTTCCTCCTCGCTGTAACAAACCTGCTGAGAGGTGCTCCCCAGACTGCCTTCTTCTTTAACCATGACCCCTTTTCAGGTATTGCACTCCACACAGGTCACTGATAACTGACATGAGAGGCAAATTTTAACCCCAATTTTCCACATTCCTGTTAGTTTTTTTCTGTCCTGCTCTTTGCCTCACTACCATCATTGGCTGTTATTACAAGGACATTATCACACTGAAGTATCCTGTTCCTACCATAGGGCAGGAATATATTTGAGGATTTAAGGAGAAGTGAGGCAAGCTGAGCCATAAATATTGTCATCTCATTCTTGCCATTTGTTAGTTGCACTTTCTCCTGTTAATAAGAGTTTCAACAGTTGCATTTGTTTCCTTTTTCTATATATTTTTAGATCAACTCTTGCCCTTCTTATATTCTTCTAAGTGGTGACTCATTCTGATTTCCTGATTTATGTCATTCTAACTTGCAGGCACTTTTTCTCTTCCCAAATTTACATTGAAGAACTTCCTACTAATGACATTTATTAACAGGTTTTGTGCCTAGAATATACTTTCAGTTAATCTGAACAGCCTTCCTCCCACTTTTTTTTTTTGTTCCTGAATTTCTTGGTCAAACCACTTAAAGAAAACTCCAGCTGAGCAAAGTATTGAGTTTGTTGGCCACCCATCCACTAGATCAGGTACTTTGCGATGCAGATAACACCTGTGTTTTGAGTAACTCACTAATGAAAATGAATGAGCTCCACATGGAAATGAACTCTGCTCCAGGGCTAGTGTCTCTCCATTCTTTCTTCTGATTTATATCACAGACAGCTTCTGCCTTGCATTACTGTCCAGAAAAGCAGAGCTGGGTCCAGCCCAACAAATTCAGAAGCTGTCTGAGAACTTTATCACAGCTTCCCATCACCTGGTTACAAGCTCAGTGTTAAAATTATCTCTGCTCCAAGAATAATACTGATGCAAGTTTATCTCTTCTCCAATAGATAGTTTGCACTTTTTTTTAGTTGTTTATAAAAATCTTGTCAGCCCCAGGCATCCTGCAATAGTTTAGTGGTTGGTTTGCAGTGTTCAGTTTCCAATAGTTACCTTATTAGACTGACCTGCATCACCTCCCTCATTAATTACTGCTGTTCCTAACAACAGGTGTAGCTTTCAATTTGTGTTGATTTCTGTAAAACTCTTCACTTTTGTTTAATAACCTGCAGCTTATCTAAACTGTTATGGCCTCCTGGGTGAAGGTAGTCAGAAAAAAAACAAACCCTCAGGAGAAGCACAAGGGTGGGAGGAAAAGAGATATATGATTTGAGGAACTCGACATCACTGTGGTAAGAATTTCACATTTACTTTCCAGAAGTAAATAAGAAGGAAAAAACCATCCAATCTATAGAAACATATTAATAAATCAATCAATCCTGGGGTGTATTAACACCTTCTAGCACCTCATGGTTTTATTTTTCATCCTGGAAAGGGAAGGTAAGAGAATTTAAAAACTTGTTTCCACAGTTAAGATTTCCAGTGGTTTAAGAGAGCAATAACAGTCTGATGTGCTTAGGAGTTGGGCTGTGAGATAACTGTCTGCCAGCAGCTTGTGTTTGAACCTTCCCCTGAAGTTGGAAGATCTTTGAGACCTCAGTGAGTTTGGGCAAATTTATACTTAGGCAGTGTGACTTTCTAAGATGTTTCTGCAAGTATGAAGCATGCCAAAATTGTTCCTCCTTGTAGCATTTCCTCTGGGTTTCCTGGAAGAGCTCAAGCAGCCTGTGAAGCAAAAAGGTATTTTGTTGGATCTCTTACCTTGCCTCAGCTAAAAAGTTGGTTTCTGTTCTTTGATGGTTAGTTAGAAATGTGTTCTGGGTTTTTTTTTGGTTTGGTTGATTAGTAGGTTGTTCTTTATTTATTTATGTATTTTCTTTTTATTTCTTTGTTTGGGGTTGATTTTGGGGATTTGGGTTTTTTTACTCTTTTTTTGTTGTTGCTGGTTTGTTGGTTTGGATTTTGTGGGGTCTGTTTTGATAGTTGTGGTGGGTTTTGTTTGATTTGGTTGGGTTTTTTTCTAGTAAGTAGAGAGATTCCTACAACCAAATCTTTATTTGTCAGAAATCAGATGATCACTACTGACTTAAGAGGAGCCCCTTTTGCCTTGCAAAAGCAGGCAGTGCAATGCTTCACACCACACTGTAGACCTTTTTTGCTAACCATCTGTGGAGAAGCTAGAAGTGCTGGAAGAGGTGGGAAATGATCCTTTAGTCTGTGTTTTGCTTTGAGCAAACATCTCTGTGGCTTTCCTGGCCTATCTCTGTAAAGCCTTTTTCTGAAAATCCTTTGGATAAGAAACCTCAATCTCTGTAGGTTTCCTGTGGCTCCCAGGATGTCCCTTCAAGACTGGGAAGTTTTTACTTCTTCTTGCTGCTTATTAAATATTTTTCTCCTTTCTTCTGTGTGCTCAGGGCCTTGGTGGGACCTTGGGAAATAAGAATGTATTTAAAAGGTTACAATAATGTTTTTCAAAGTAGTTTTATAACAAAAAGTTACCTATTTTGGTTTTGAAAAGTATTTGGAGAGAATAACTATATCAGTTTCATTAATTGAGAAAAGGAAATGAAAATCAATTATGAAGATTTTATTTTTGGGTAAAATTAAATGTTTAATTTTATTTTGATATTTTTTTCAGCAACAGAACTGCAAGATCAGTTTTTCTCACAGGTCCCTGTCAGACCTTAACTAGAACAGACACCTATTAAATAGAAAATAACTTAAACAATATCGAAAAGATTTTTTTCCCCCTTAACTGGCATTTCCCTGCCACATATAACTGATAACCAACTCCACTGATTTCTCTGCTTTAGGGACTGTTTTAAAAATTATTTCTTTTCTAATTGAGTCAGAGAAAACAGAAATGCTTCTGAAAGACTTCTTGATTTTTTTTGAGGTCTGGGGCTTTATTTTCAATTCTAAAGACTCCAGAGAAATAAAATAAAATTTAGTAAGTTTCACCTTCTTAATTCCTTCCTACAAAAATAGAATTTCTAGCAAAAATATCAGAGTGTAAAGAAGGATTTATACTTACTTTGAGTTGAGGGTACCTGGAAGGAAGAAATTACAGTAAAGGTTCATTAAGCTCTGTGTGGGATGGGCTGGACCTAGGCTATCATTGCGGCTGGGGGAGAGGACTTGGGCATGGTCCCTGCTGGGAGCTCTGGTTATTTCTGTCCTCCACGGGCAGACCCAGAACAAATGTGTCAATTAGATGCTGGGACAAAACTTCAGCTTTGTCCTTATGCAAACCTCTGCAGAAATTTTGTCAGCAGAGCCAAAATGCAAATGGCACTGAACCTCTGCTTGTGCTGGAGGAAGGGGAGACAGAGGCCTCTGAAGGTTCTGGGCTGAGCACCCATCTCTGGTCACTTCCTTCAGAACTCTTTCTGAGCTGGTCCAGGAGAAATGGCTTTCAGCTTCCCAAAGTTTTTATGAATTTGAGATTGAGTTTTCTATTTCCTTACTTATGGTGTGAAAACCACAGAGTGTCCTAGCACGTGCAGTGTCAACACTGTCACTTGTCAGAGCTGGTTTCACTGGATCCACATTTTGGACCCTTCCATTGTAGATGAACTGCAACTCCCCCTTCTTTTGTTGCATTTTTGTTCTAGTTGCAGTATTTTAAACAGCTGAGTCAAACACATGTGCTGCCTGTTTTTGGAAATGGGCAGCTGGATTATTTAGGAGTGTCAGTTGCTTAATATTAAAAAAACTATAAACAGTGATTAATTTGGTCTATTATTTAAAAACCAAAAAACAACAACAACAACCCCCCCCAAGAAAAAAAAAAATACAAAGCATTGCAATGAATGAGGTCTTAATTTTTGTACTATGTGATTGCAGCAATAGAATCATAGAATGTCCTAAGTTGGAAGGACCCACAAGGATCATCAAGTCCAACACCTGTCTCTGCACAGGACACATGGGATACAGAATATATGTATTATACTTCACAAAATTTGAAGGGAGGTTGGGAAATCTCTTGACAGATCACAGCTCACTTTCATGGAGGAAGAACAGGAATGAATGAAAGAAAAATTCATCTTTCCATGCATCCTTGTGTACATATTTGTGCATGTATATTAATAGATACATAAATAAATGAAAGAATTCCCCTGTCATTGTAGGTAAAAGATGATCTGAAATATTAATGTGGATGTAAAGAAATGATCTTAATCAAAATGAATCTAAAGAGAAGGAATCTTACAAGAAAAATATACCTACCTATTAAGGTAATAAAACACTTGGGATTGCAGGCAAAGCTTGTTGCTGATTCCTGCAGCCAGAAAAAGTGCCCGAGTGGCAGAGAACTGAGGGTCGCATAGCCCTCACTGTCCCCATCCACCACTGTGCATCCCTGGCAGCCTCATGAGGCTCTGATGATGCATTTCTGGGGACTGCAGTGAATGCTCAGTGAGACTGCTGCTGGCTCTTGTAGGTGATCTTTAGAGATGTGGACTTACTAGCATTGTTGTTGGTAGCAGAACTGTAGTTTTTGTTGTACTTCATCACACCCTTTCTTTGGCTACAGTTTTCTTGCACATCTACAGGTTGCTTACTAGCAGATATTAAATTCTTAGAATCATTTAGATTGGAAGAGACCTTTGAGATCATCGAGACCTTTGAGATCATCAAGACCAACCATTACCAGCACTGCCAGGTCACCACTAAACCATGTTCCTCAGCACCACATCTCCATGGCTTTTAAACTTCTCCAGGGATGCTGAGTCCAATGCTGCTCTGGGCAGCCTGGGCCAGGCTAGTGCACCTCAGACTCCCTCGTGTCCTGCAGTATGTGGCAGGGTGTTCTTGTTGTCCAGGGATACAACCTCCCCCCACAGGGCTCTGTAGCTCTCCTCACCTTTGCTGAACATAAAAACCAGCTCTGCTGGGAGAATAGGATGGATCCTTACCTGACGTACCATATAGATTTAAATGAAAGCATCATGGTATTTGTTCACCTCTTATCAGGACAGTGATAACTTGGACATACGTGCTTGCTCACAACTGTGGAAGGTATTTGAGATAAGTTTATTTCCATTGATAGACAAAGGAGAAGAAACTTCTTTAGAAGATTAGATGCAATTCTAGGATTTATTTTTTCTTTTCAGTTTCTTTTTTCCTCTAGACTATCATCTTCCTGAATCCCATGGTCATGTGAGTTATTTTTACAATGGCTCATCTCGGTAACATCCTTTATTTTAGCTTGCAAAAAAAGTCTTGTTACCCTGGCAACTGCCACATCACCTCCTTCAAATAACGTGCACAATATAGAATTTGATCTTTTGCTCTGCAGAATTTCATGGGAAAATGTTCAGTGTTAACCACTCCCCTCCACCCCCAAAATTCTAATGAGGCTTGAATGATATTTTAATGATTTCTTTCTGCTTTTCTCAGTTAAAATACTTTAAAAAAAAAAAAACCAAACCAAAACCCAGATGAGTGCAGCAGTGTGTGCATCCCTCCCTGCTGACCCCTCCTGTTGGTGGCAGAGCTGTCAGGACATGTTGTTGTCCTTACAGATATTGCTATCCAAGTCCTACCGGTGGTCTGTTTCAGCTGTCACGTTCTCCTCGCTCCGTGTCCCTCAAAGAGCTCAGAGAGCAGAGTTCTTAAGCCAAGGCAGATAGAAAGCCTTTCCCTCTGCTCACATTCATCTAAACTATTTTATTCAAAAACCCATAGCTTTTAAGACCTTTGTAATTATTTTCTCTGGACTCTTGCACAGCACAGATCACCAAGTTTCACCCACCGAGACACAAATATCTTGCTGAACTTCAGGGGATGTTTCCTCACAACCGTGTTTGTGCAGCAAATGCAGGTAAACATCCAGACTAGGATCAGCTTTTATGGCTGCCAGGGTAAAGGCAACATATGCATCCCATAATTTGTGTGCTTTGCCTTGTGCTGGACCTTCTCAGGCTTGGCCTTCAGAGCAATTTATTGTGTCATGATTCTATGTTTCACCTTCTGAGGGGCACAGAAGCCTTCTGGCTTCCAAATTTCCTGGGGGTAGAGACTGGCAATGTCTTAAGAACAAAAATTGTCTCACTCAAAAATCTGCTAGTTTAAAATCACACTAAATAAAATACTGTATCAAGCAAAGCATTTTGTTCACTCATTTGTGATTGTCCCACTGCTGATTCTGGAGCTGCTAGCAGTGGAATCCATCCTTCCTCAGCACGTGTTCCATGTCTTCATTCAGTTTTCTTTGTCCTTGAACCTCTCTGATTTTGGTCTCTGAGCTGTCAGTTATGCCTTCCAGAACCAATGCAGGCTGTGCAAGACATCTAGAAGTGAACCTACTAAGCAGCTGATGATGATTTTAGGCTGTTGAGGTTTCTCAGGACAACAAAGTAATTTCTCTGGTACTGTACAAGACTTTTCTTCAGTGAAGACATGAACCCTTCCACTGCAAGTAGCTGTGGTCAGATTTCAAACCACTGTCACAGTAAATATTACAAAAAACTATTTTAGTGCAAAATTCTGTCCTGATTTTTCTGTGAAAATCCAATAATTTCTATATGAACTCTTTTGAAATCTGGGAGGTTTTTTTCCTGTCTGTAGGACTTTCTATCCTCTTATTTTTGCTAAAGACGTTTGAAAAGGAATGGTATTTGTGTTTAAAAATGTACATTGTTAGTGGTATTTGCAAGCATCACACAAAAGTTGGTCTGGGATCTTTTTCCTCTGCTAGGTATCATAAGTCAGTTGCATTCACTGGAGCTGCACAGCTGGAGATTCAAGGTAAATGAGAAGAAATCCAGCTGCTTTGGTGAAATTGAGAGCACTCTAGGGGGCTTGTGCACTTTAAAACTTTACTCCTGTAGATTTTATTTCTTAGAAAAAACAATAGAAAGAAAAATGACTGTTTATTGTTTCAAACCTGCATTCTCCAAACCTGGCTCAAGCAATAAGGGTGGTGTTAAAGTGAGTAAAGAACACACAAAAGCCCAAAGCGGCGCTCGGTTAATTGGTGCTTGGACAAAGTCACTTCTCCACTTGTTTCAAACAACAAAACAAAAGAGAGAAAACTCTTTCTGCTGGAGGTGTGGAAGGGGGCACACAAATTATAGCATTATCAAACACCATGTTGGGAGGAACCTCAATGATCACCTGGTCCAACCTTTCTTGGCAAAAGCATGGTCTAGGCAAGATCACCCAGTATCCTATCAGCTGAATCTTCAAAGTGTCCAATGCTGGGGACTCCACCACTTCCCTGAGGAGATTACTGTCAGCACTAACTAAGGGAGATGCTGAAACAAGGCCAGTCAGGCTGTTTCTCCTCTACAGGCTGTTGGAGATGGTATCACATGGCTGACATCAACTCTCTGTGCTTCCCAGGGGCTAGGACTGGTTTTGTACTCAAGTGAAAAATGGAGGCTAAGATTGTCCAGGTTGAACAAGTTTTTCTTCTCAGGAGTCTCTCCTCACTACAAGTACCAGCTAAAGTTCCTCTAGTTTCAAACTCCATAAAATGAACAGGTCTTACACTGACACCTAAAATTCCAAGAGAAGCTCATGAAGTTTTTACTCCCTGGGCCCTCCAAAAATGGAAATTTGAATTTGGATAAATATATAACAAAGAACACAATATATGTTCTCTTTTCCTATTTGGAAGGAGGCAATGTTTTAATTTAAAGGTTGCTTTCTGCTCTTAAACAAAAGCAGACAAGGGGTTGTGAAATCACATTTGTGTTTGCAAAATGATATGCTGTATATAAACTCCTTTCCTGTAATTGTGTTTCTAGAAGTGAATATTCCACTTGTCTGTTCCATGCATCTCCCTCGTGTGTGGTAGAGACAACATGGGGACAGTCCACTCACTGGATTCACTGGGTATGCACATTTCACAACACCCAAGAGGTCCTTATGTGTACCTCAGAAAAAACCACATGGTTAGGATTCTGACTTATATTTATCATCACTGTTTCACTTTGCTCAGCTCTGTACTGTAGACAAAATAACCTCCTACAGCCAGAGAAAGGCTGTTCCTATGTCAGTGAAATCTGCTCTCTGACACAGGTTTCCCAGTCACCAGTAGAGACTGGGAGAAGGAGTGGTCAACCATGCCTGCATGGGATTTAAATGTGCAGAGCCACAAGACCTCACATTTTTATTTCCCTAAGCCTTTTTTCTGGATTCTCTGCAGCAAGCATCCATGACATCCTTGCATTTGCAGCTTCATTTCACCTCCTGGCTGCAGGGCATCATACCTGGATCCTAAAGGCTGATATTGCTGCACAGGATCCTGCCCTTGGAAAAAAAAATCCTTTCTGACTGCCCATTCTACACTGCCTTGATGAAAGCAAATGCAGAAGAACATAACCAGATCCTGATAGTGAGTGTTTATGATCATGCTTATGATAACTCCTTAGGTAGAGGAAGCAGCATGATTCAAGAGAGCCTAAAATGATGTAGCCCTTGGATTTTGACTTTGCAATCTCCCTGTTTCTGTCTCAGGTCTAGTCAATTTTGAAACCTATTGTGCCATTTTCTGGAGTATAACAAACAGACTAAACTGTGCCAGAAGTGTCAGTTCTCTTCAGGTGTGAATACTGTAATGAAAGGTAAACTTTTTAAAACAAATAAATAGAGTTATGCATTCATAGAAGAGATGTGAGTATAGAGGTAAAATAGCACAAAGCCTTATATAAAGTACAAATTGCCAAAACATATTTCATAATAACTTTATTATTCCATAATAACCTTAGCAGCTGCAGGCCTTTTAAATCTGCTCTTTAAAGCAGACTTTATTACAAGTAGAAAAAAAAAAACTTACCATCCTCATTAACATTAAAAATTAGGAAAATAAGACATTTGGCTGTTTCCTGCATGTTTCTTGCCTGAGCATCAGAAAGAACTATTTTGACTCAAAAGCAGGAAAAGATTAAGGAGCCTAAAACATCTGTCCTGCTTGCTTTGTCACAGCTACCACATTCTCCTGTGCATTAGGAACATTTTACCTCACACCCTGACAGACTGCATCTGACATAATCACTTCAATGCTTCTGAGCTTTCCTGGTTCTGTGAACACAGAACTCTGCAGACAGGAGGTTGTGCAAAGCCTGGACCCAGCAGTAGGCTGTGGGACCCAGCAGGGCAGGGAAAGCCAGATTTGGGTGACACCCGAAGGCAGGCAAGGGACTTGGGGTGGCAGGAGGTGAGGAGTCCTTAGGTTATAGAATGGTTTGGGTGGGAAGGGACCTTTCAAGATCATCTAGTGCAATCCCCTGCAGTCAGCAGGGACACCTGCAACTAGATCAGGTTGCTCATAGCCCCAAACAACCTGATCTGGAATGGTTCCAGGGGTGGGACATCTCCCACCTCTCTGGGCAACCTGGGACAGGCTCTCACCACCTTAATTGTGAAAAATGTCCTCCTAATATTGTGCCTAAATCTCTCCCCTTTTAGTTTCAAACCACCAGCCCTTGTCCTGTCCCAACAGGCCCTGCTAAAAAGTCTCTCCTCATCTTATAGGCTCCTTTAAGTACTGAAGTGTCCCTGGAACCTTTTCTTCTCCAGGCTGAACAACCCCAACTCTCTCAGCCTGTCCTCACAGCAGAGGGGTTCCAGCCCTTAGATCATCTTTGTGGCTTCATCTGGCCCTGCTCCAACAGGTCCATGTCCTTCTTATGCTGAGGTCTCCAGAGCAGGATTCAGTGCTCCAGTACACTCAAGTTCCTGGTAGAAGAATGGATGGGACAGGTAGTGCTGGCTGTGGTAGCACACCACCACCAGTGTCAGGGTACTGCTGATCCTGGGCAGCTTTGGTGAGGGGCTGGGGCTGGGGCTGCCCCTTGGTGCTGAGGGTGTGATGGTCCAAGTGTTTGGTAACAGAAGAATCTGAATTTCTGTCTCCTGGAGGTTGTGAGTTTGAAGGCAGAGCCCAGGGAGGTGAGGACTGGTCTCCTGTGGAGAGGTGGGGTGCTGTGGTCCCCTCCCACCATGGTACCTCTGGGTTTCCATCCTTGTGCCTCTCCAGGGATGGTATCCTGGGTGTTAGTTGGTGTGCAGCTCAGGAGAGCACTGTGCACACTGGGGTGGCAATGACAGAACCCACTGGTGGATAGCAAGGATATGGGGTTTGAGTGTCTGGTTTTGCTCCTGAGGTTCAAAGGGAGATGCTCTGTTTAATTAAGGGGTTCATGGGATCTGGATCCCTTGTCATGTCATTGTTGGAGGTGGTGGGACTTTTATTCAAGCATGGACAAAGAAATAGTTGTGTTGTCATGTTTGGGTGTGTAGGAAATGCCAGTGTGGCATAGTGGAACATGACCCAGGGATTCCAGAAACAGCTTGGCTTGCTGGAGCAGGCTTGCTGGCTTCATCCAGTGCTCCACAGGGGCTGGTTTACATCTCTCCTTAGACAGTGAGGGATCTGAAGAGTAATGTGGAAAACATATACCTGAGAGAAGCACAAGTGGTAGGATCAATCTTAGATCCTCCAATGGAGCACAAACTTCTCAAAAGCAGCTGATGCATTCTTAAACAGATGTGGGTATTTTAGAAATGAAAAATACAAAAGACATGTAAAAAGCCATTATCAAAGCAAGTATAAGTTCATAAGATGACTGCCAGAGATGACCAGAGCTGGCTGCATTTGACTTGGAGGTACTCCTGCCCACATACAGTGTTAAAGAACAAGTGGAGATAAATGATACTGAAATGAAAATGTATGGCTGAAACCTACTAAAACAACAGCAAAACTTCTCCTGGCTGCAGTGGTGAAAGATTGGTTACAGAAGGAAATAAACTGATTTGTCTAGCCAGGGAAAACTGCTTTGATTTGGATCCTGTATTCAGAGGAACACCAGCCTCAGCTGGATAAAGAAAATATTTGGACCAGGGAATAACAGAAACAGAAATCTGGACAGTGGCCAAAACCTGAAGCCCCATAGGGGAGAGATATTGCCCACAATGATGGATAGTCTTTTTTATTTAAAAGGCATTCAGGACTCTGAAATGAAAAAGATAAAGAAAAGATCACTGAGGACCAAGACAAAAGAAGGAAAAATAAATTGAAGTTTCAGAGCCTAAGAGGGTTTTCTATTTCTCTTTAAACAAATGTTATAGAGAACCACTGCAGAGAGCATTACAGCAATTCCAAACCCACCACCAATCTGAAGATCACACTGGCAGCAAGGCACCAAGAATCCTTATGAGAAAATTAAGAGGATGAACACCTCCTCCTTGTTGCTCTGGCTTTCTGAAGGGCTATGAAGACACACACTATTAGATAAAATTACATTTACTGCTACTCCTCCAGCTGTATTAGTCCAGTGTCACATGTAGCATCTCCTTCTGTGAAGGGAAAGCAGATATCCCAAAATGTGTCTTTCTGAAATGCCATTGAGAAAATTGCTAAGAAAATCCAGTCTTTACAAAATTTTGTCTTTGCCTTCTCTGCCATTTGGTCCTGGTTTGGGCTGGAGCAGAACTGGTTCTGTTTGGTGGCAGTTTCTTCTCTGTCTGAGACCATGTGGCCAACCAGTAGTGGGTTAACACCAAATGTGATATTCTGAGGTATTGCAGGAAGTCTGTCAAAATCTTTGGAGTGTTTTTCTCTTAGATAAACTACTAACACATTTGGAAGCTTTGTTACAGTCAGATAAATTTAATGGGAATGGACAGTGAAGTAACTAATCCCAGGACAGGACCTGGCTGGCAACAGGTATTTCTGAAGATGTCAGACATACATTAGGTTGTATGCTTGGAAACAGGAGGGTTCCAGAAGGGTGCAAGAATCTACAGATTAGGAATCTCTTCCTTCACAAGTGCCAACACTGAATTGGCAGTTAGCATATAGAAGGTTTCTGAAGTCAAAAAAGAGCCTGTGAAGTGGAGCTTAGGATCTTCCCTCTCCCATCGTGGTCAGTAGGATATCACATACCAACTTCCCAAAGCAAAACTCTTTTCATTATTAGTTTGTTGTTAGAAAAAGGTGTCTAAATTAACTTGTTGTTGCCCAATACAAAATCTGTGCATTAAAAAACAAAGAATCAACAAGACCAAGTATTATCACATTGTTAACTTTTCTCATTTCTGGTTTGTTTTTTTTTTCACCTGCTTCTAGCTTTTTGTTTAGGAAACTTCCAGGATGTTGTAGGCAGTTACGAATGCAGTCCTTAGGAGGCAGAAATGTTTGGCTTTTAGATAGAAACCTGAGACATGGGGAGTGAAAGTGGCTATTCCAGATCCTAACTGGCAGCCACTGACAGCTTTGGAGTAAGGATTTTAATAATCCTGCCTCCTCAGACATAGATGAAATCATTGTCTTTCCACAAGGCTGAAGAGCCACTTGTGGGGTGGCTAGGATCACATCTCATAAGTAAATGGCAAATAAATGAGTTGTCATTCCCAGTCTGGCAGAGCACAAAGGTGAGTGACAGCAGAGAGCTCAGCATCATCCAATGCAATTATAGCCACTGCATCCTCTGCAGGCAGCATCTCTGAGTGTTGGTGTCTCTGGATGATGTTGTTGGCCTGAGGTACTTGGCCCCCAACGAGATCCTGTGGCAGGCAGTTGAAATTCTCAGGACCATCTCCAGTCTACCTAGAGGAATTCTGTTTTGGGTTGATGAATATCTGCTCTCCCTGAGGAGGAGCCTTGGTGTGGTTGCTTAGGAACCAGACAAAGAGGTTTGAGGGAGAAAGAAGGTGTAATGGTAATGAATGAAAACATAATCTGTGGCAACATCTGCCTCATGTGGGTTACTGGAAGAGCCTTTGTGCCTGTACTGTTGATAAAATCATATTTTCACTTCCATCAATTCATTCCTGTCAGATGAATCTTAGCTCTCTTAATTATCTTTTAGCTGTAAATTGTGCCTCTATTCACAAAACCTGGTCAGAGTTAGTGTGTATTATCTGAGGGAACCAGAAATTAAGGAATTCTTTCTGAGAGAGTTAGAACTCTTCTAACAAGCTAATGAGACTTGAGGCTTTACTCCTAACATTGCATATGGAGCAACACTGGGGCAACATTTGTCTTGGGATCTCTGATCACAGCCAGGTATTGTAGATTAAGGCTGATGAAGACCTCAGAACCACGTAAGCAACCCTTGGGCTTAATTGCTGCACTGAGGTGTCCATGGTTGGAGAAGGGTTGTGGTGTTGCTCTGGGTGAGGTCCTCGATGGATAAGCATGTGCCAGCTGTGTGGAAGCATCAGTATGTGCTGATACAATAGCACATGCTGAAGGTATCTCAGACCTCCAGATCTAATGCAAATAGGCTGCTGGTGCAGTGTGCTGGTAACTGGGTATGTGATGAATGTAACCTGCTCAGCCCAGGACAAGAGGTGGGCTGCTGAGCTGCCATCTGGCCACCACCCCTAGCTGCAGTGCTGGTGAGCCTGCTCCCCCCTCAAAAAACTGGTTCTCCAGGCATCATGCTCACTTTGGAGACCTCCTTTGTATAGTGAACCTCTGCAATGACAAGAAACTAACTAAAGCATGTGGCTACAACTGCTGCTGAGTGTGGAGGCACCTGGGAATGCACACAGCCTTCAGGGACTATGTATCTGGTGGCACTGCTAGGACACTGCTCTCCACGCTGCCTAAATAACTTGGTTTTGAAACCAGCTCTCTCTGGTTCTTACATATAACAAAATCACATGCTTCCACCAGTGTAAGGTCAGCATGCTTCAACCACACCCTGTTGGATGCCTCTTTAAATCCTCAGGGCTGGGTGAAAGGTTTTAGGGAGTATTGCTATGTCTACCTAAGAAAAGATGCTAAAGTAAGTGATAAAATCCTGTGGGGGTGTCAGGAAGCAGAAAAAAGAAGCAGCCATTCCTGCTGCTGGCCTGGACCCGTCTCACTTAGCCCTCACTAGCAACCTCTGCTCTGTGAGCTACTGTGCAGTTCAGATTTCTGCTTTTTATCCCCCAAGTGGGGAAGGGTTTTGAGAGCAGAAGTTCGTTTCCCTGCAGTGTGATACTGACCATATCACAGAATGCCTGAGGTTGGAAGAGTTCTCTGGAGGTCATCTGGTCCAAACCCCTGCTCAAGCAGGGCCACCTACAGCAGATTTCCCAAGTTAAAGGGTTGAAAATCTCTTTGGGATAGAATGGGTGTGAGTTTCAAAGTAAAATAAAATTGTGGCACAGTGGTGTCTCTGCAACTCAGCCTTTCCCTTTTCCAGGAGCTGGCTTTCATCCCAACACCACTGTCACAGCAAACCTACAGAGGCACCCAAGGAAAAGCAATTGATTTGGTGAGATTATTCTAGTTCTTCTTTTTCTGCAACCTTCAGGTACCCAAAGTCTTCAATTTTGGTTGCTTTCTTATCTAGGTTTTTATAAATACATCCTTGTCTTTTGTAGCCTTTTCCTTTTTGGCAAGGTACAGTTCCTCCAGGTTCACCTCCAGTTTCCTTGTCCAGGGGATAGAACAAGCTGTGGTTGGAATCTGTTATCTGCATCTCTCTGGCTTTTTCAGAATGAAGTTTTGGTTTATGTTATTTACCCACACAGTTATAAACATATGCATATAATTGTTTATTCACTCCAAGATACATCTCACACATAACAAAATGATGAAACAGGTCATGTAACTACATCTTTCCTGATCCCTGGTCTGTATTTCCAGTCTTGGCCCATACCATCAGCCATGGACTCTTTTCCTTTCTGCCTTGCAAACAAAGCTACTCTCTGCTGTAGTCTCTGTGCCTTCAAATCCCTCCTGAGACTGTTTCTGTCTTCAGCTGCTAACAATCAGTTCCTCTCACCTCCGTTTCTGAGGCTCCTGCATTCATTAATATTTAGCATTGCCTTTGATCCTTGGGTCTCCTGTCAGCTTGGATACAGCCAGTCAAAAAACCCCAAACCCATCAGTGAATCCTCCCTGGCTGTGTTCTCTCCTGGAGACCTGACTCAACTCTACCTCCTTGCTCTGAACTTCGTTGTTTCATTGAATCCTGAGAAGCAAACTGGGGTAATTTCAAACACACAAAGTGAAGAACACTGGGAAGTCATGAAATACAATTGTATTTTCATTCCAGAAAGGCAGGTCAGTGTAGAGCAAGGCTGTGCACTACTGTGGCTGAAACCCAAACAAATACACTCAGATTTCCTCTTCAGAGCCCTGCAGAGTCCATGTATTTGTAAACACAGCCATGAGAGGACAGGGCGCAGTGTTTGGGGTGTGGTGAGGTGGTTGGGGTGAGAACAGAGTGCAGTGTTTGGGGTGTGATGAGGTGGTTGGGGTGTCCTTCTCCCACCTGACAGGGTGGTGGGTAGAGCAGGTGCCCATAAGTGGGGTGGGGGGGTGTGAGGAGACTGACACTTCTCAAGGACAGGGATCAGTGTTTCAGAGGAAGGGAGGGAAGAAGAAAAGCCTGTTTTCACACCCTGTGTCAGCATGAGGGGCTGAGGGCACTGTCCCTGCTGACCCTTGCCCCTCACTGTGTCAGACTTGGGCTGCCTGCAGTGACAGATCTGGGGCTAAAACAAGTCTTTATGGAGCCTGAACCCAGTGGAGTCAGGCTGTGTGCCATGTTCATGACATTTCATTTCTTGTTTTGTTCTGTATGTCATTGTCCTGGGTGGGGTGGGACAGAACCAGAGGCCGGCCATGGTCTTCAGGCTGCTAGCAGTGTTGGGTCAAGCCAGCGCAGCTGACCCCAATCTGCTACCAGGTGTATCCCATCCCCAGAGCAGCTGACCCTAGTTTGCTACCAGGTGCAGCCCAACCCATAAACAAGCTCAGTATAAAGGGGCAAGTTTAAAGACAAGAGCTTTTTCTGCTTGGATTCCTGGTCTTGCTTTGCTCCTCCTGCCCCTGCTCCTCACTCTTCTCCTATGCCTGAGGATGTTTTCCTGTTTCTTGTGACCATTGTGCATTCACTGGGGTGAGTATGACTTCATGTACTTTACACTGGTATTAGTTTGACTGCTTTATTAGATCAATTTTTATTTCAACCTGTGGGACTTCTCTCCTTTTCCTGATCCCCCATGTTGCATCCTTTGGCACTCAGGTCTTAATAACTTTATCACCTATCAGATAAACTCTTTTTTTTCCCCCTTTTTCTGGTAGTGAACACTGTATTTTGTACAAAATACATTTTAATACATGGATCTTCTTTGAGAGCATTGTCTCAAATATGTATCCTCCCAGGATATAAAAGTTTATAGCATGATTTGTCACATTTTGTGTTTACTACAAACAGTTTAAGATTAAAGGCATATATATTGTAAGTACTGAGGCAGTGAATTGGATGTTGCATGTTTCATCTATACTTGTCATGATGCTATAGAGCTTGTTGACAATGTAGGATAGACAATGATTTAATGCTGGGCTCATGTTCAGTTCTATTTCAGGCTTAGGATTTACAATTATTTTGTCACCATATTTCAAAACAGCAGAACAATGAATCTTTGCAAACAAAAACTAAAAAATAATCCACTTAATGGCTTAATAAGTATCTGTGTAAGAGGCAATGATTGCTGTAGAGGAAAAGCTTTTTGTTTTGGTCAGATTGTGCTACTTGGATGCTTTCCTGATAAAGCAGGTAGCAAGTTTTGCACCTGAACAAACAGATGAGCTGAGAGATGTGAATTGGCTCCATGACTTGTGTGCCTAACACACAGACTTTACATAACTTAAGTGAAGTTTTCTGGCTTGGTTTGGTGATTTATTTCCCCTATCTATGCTCTACAGGGAAGTTACAACCCTTACACAGTTGCTGTTAATTCTGTAAGGTCCTTTGCTTCTCCTGAGTGTGATATGTTCAAAAGGGATTAAGTGCTACCTTTTTGTCTGCACTTGCAGGTTAGTTTAGTTATTAACAATTGCCATCTGTAAACCAAGTTTCCCAATGCTGATCAGCAAGACTCCTCCAAACATGCCAAGTTATCACTAGGTCTTGGTGGATTCCTGTGGTGCTTGTATTGGAATATTCATTTAAGCTTTAAAATAAAATTCTCTAGTAGAAAAAAACCCTGAGAGCTCCTGGGGTTTGCCCTGGATGTGTGAATTTTATGACTGTATGTGTATACAAACACAGGAATGATGATGAAGGCTGAAAGGGGAAGAAGTTCTATAAGATATTGTGGGGGGCAGGTTACAAACTTCCACCAGAACATCTCTTCTGAAAGCTTTGTGAGTGAAGTGGAATGAGCTAGTGAAGGCAGGGTGAAGCAGGGGGAGTGAGGAGGAGATCCCCTTGGGAGGTGTCATCTGAATCTGGGAAGGGTGCTGGTTGTAGTAAGGGCAGTCTGTAATGGTGCCAAGTGTGCCAGATGTGTACAGCTGAGATTGGCAGCACTTTGCCAGGCTCCAGCATCCTCCACTCACCTCTGGTCCTAGCTCTCAGCAACACAGATGACCACAGGAAGAAACACACAGGGTGAGGACCATGTCTGTGGTGGAACATAAGGACATGGAACTAACAGTAGGAATAGAAACGGAAAATTGCAACTACAGAATGTCTGTGTCAGCACATCCTCCTCTAACCCAGAGCAGACAGCAAGCCCCTCATCTCCATGTGTGAATGGGTCAAAGCCACAGGCTGCCCCAGACTGGTTGTGAAATAACTAAGGGGAGAAAAACAAAAGGTGAGAGATGAGGAGTGGATGCTGCAGAAGAACCTGTGGGCTTCATACTAATGTTTGTCTGGGCTGTAATTCACAAGTGTGTTGGAACCTCAAGCAACTTGCCCTTCACTTGTATTCTGGTTTTCACCTGTATTCATCCATCTTGTCATTTGCTGCAAGATGTACTGTTTCTGTACTGGACAGGGAGATGAAAGGATGCTTTATTAAGCACAGGATGATTATGAAGTTCTTGATGTAATCAGTTGCTCTAAATTGGTAGCATTTCCTTTTTTTTTTAACCAGAAGATGATAGGGTTTTGTCTTTACTAGCCCTCTTTTAAATTAATTTTACATGAAGGATGCTCCAGGCTCTTTGCTTCTCACATCTTACATCCTTCATGATACACTGTGAGGGAGAGACAATGACATTATGTAAGTTCTGGTGCCTTCTTTTTGTATTACAAAAGCTATACCTGTTCCCTTTGACACTCAAGATTAGGACAACAAGGAGAGTAGCCTCAGCAGAAAACATGAGACATGGACAACTGTTACAGCAGTGTGGCTCTTGGTTACAACTGCCAGTAAATTCCTTTTTTTATTGCTAATGAAATTTCCTTTCTGAGAACTTCACCTGCTCAGGTGCTGGCACTTTTTGCATAGTAAATATGAAAATCTGTAATAACTATGGAAGAGGCTGGAGTTTGTTTCTGCCTTTGCAGATGCCAGCAAAAACATCAATTTGATTTTGTCACAGAATACTCCAAGTCAGAAGGGACCCACCAGGATCATCTATTCCAGCTCCCAGCCCTGTGCAGGACAACCCAGGAATCACACCATGTGCCTGAGAGTGATGTTCAAGTGCATCTTGAACTCTGACAGGTTTGGTGCTGTGACCCCCTCCCTGGAGAGGCTGTTCTAGAGCCCAACTACCCTCTGGGTGAAAAAACCTTTTTCTGATATCTAACCTAAATCTCCCCTGACTCAGCTTCATACCATTACCTCTAGTCCTATCACTATCCACATGACAGAGAGAGAGAGATCAGTAACTGCCCCTCTGCTACCCCTCATGAGGATGAAGACAGCAGTAAGGATGATTTATTAATATTTATTAACATTAATTTATCAATTAATAATTTTGCTATCATCCTTACAATGTTTTGTCTGTATTTGCTTCAGTTTATTTAGATAAATTATCAATTAAAGCATGTGAACAAAACCAGCTCTGGAAGTGTAATTCTAGTTCAAATACCTTCCATCATTTATCACAAATCAGCTTGAAGTAGTCAGATATCAACACATAGAAATAAGTTTAAAAGTTTACAGAAGATTTAGGCAATGAAATGCATTTTAAAAAGCATGACACACTTGAAAATTATTTTAAAAAGGAAAAATACTTAAAGTATATAAAGATTAAATGCACTTTTAATGCATTTTTTCAGTTTTCCTGATCAGCAGTGATGATACATCCAGTACAAAGCCAGATGCAATCAATGCTTCCCTGTTGGAGGAACAGGCTCAGACCTTCTCTAAAGTTCTCGAAGAGCTGTGAAATGTAAATGTGATACTTCTATGAATTTTTATGCTAAGACTTTGTGATATGCACTGCAGCTCCTTCAGTGATCCCTGGGAGAGCCTGCAGATTGTCTCTCACCAATTAGGGTCTTATTTGCAAGCACACACGTGTGTATGTGAGGAAGAGGAGGAATGGGCACCCTTAAGGAGTGGGAATAATTGAGTCAGGCTGCAGGGGAAGATGAGGAGCATGGTGGGTTTGCTAGTGTTTTCATTTTCACTCTGTTTCTGTACAGGTCATGCTTGCAGGTGATCTCTCCAGGTGTAGGAGTGGTGGTGGAGAGCAGCAGCCATATCTCAGAGGGAGGTATGAGGCTCAAAGGGGCTTCTCTGTGTTATGGGAACATCCCTTCTGATTCAGTGTTTTATCTCTAACACTCCTTAGGGTCTTACACTGACAGGTAACCATTGTTCTACTAAATTAAGGGTCATCTTCTAGAAAGTCTACAGAGAACCTTCAAATACAGATGATTGATGGTTAAAATACAAATCCAGTGGCAAATGGGACAAATAGTAGTTACTGTGGAAAATCCATAGACAGTGCTTTGATTCAGCCATCAGGAGAACATGGGCTGACTTTAATTTTAGGCATTTTTTGCTATGAGAATCCCAAGGAACACGGTGACAGTAACAAAGGAACCATCCCACTCTTTTTTTCCATTGGATTTGGAGAAAGTGTTCAATTAATCCTCCTCTGCTAACAAGCCTGTTCCTGTCAAGTATAAAATATGAATACTGGCCTTGGGTCAAATATGACTAACTCATACTTACCATGTTATGTAACTGGAGACATACTTAATATTCTGCATAGCCTCAGTAAAGATTGCAGCAAGTCTGGATTAGCAGGAGGAAGGTTCCAGAAGTGTCCCCAGCAGTGGTGGCTAACATCAACAAGCTTTACTTTCTGTGTGTATCAAAAATGTAGAAGCATGTAAATTTGGTTTCCTGCAGGTCAAATCCTCTTGGTTCTTGGGTTTAAGTAATTTAGTACAGAGTAATTAATTTAAAAATTCAATTTTGAAGGGATGGGTTTCTAGCATTGTCCTAATTATAATCTTTTAATTTGAAAAATAAAGTTGTTCTTCTCTCTCAAGCTAATCCTGAAATAACAATGTGTAGCCTGGTGGTAAAAGTTTTGTTTTAACTGTGGATAATATGGCAAAGAAAGAACAGTTAGGTTTTTAAAGAGGTGTATAATATTTTTTAGACCATTTTTTAGCATTTTCATAATTGAGACTAAACTCTGATTTTGTTTCAAATGGCTCAAAATGTCCTCAGAACAGGATATTCTGAAAACTGGGTGAAGACAAAGAAAACTTTATTTCATCACTGTGATATGTGATTCCTATAGCTAGAGAGGCTCCTGTGAAAGGAGCCAGCATCCCAGGTGACCTCACTCTGCTGGACTCAGTGGGAAGCAATGCAATCAGTTTGATTAGCAGCAGCAAAACATCTCTGGCTACCTCACAGTAGAACCTCATGGTTCCTTCCCCAGAAAGCAGTAGGGACAATTGCCTCAACGTTTAACTTAGAAGCATTTCAGAGACTGTAAAACCTCCAAAGACAACTTGTGTATATGGGAAACCTGCTAGTGGCAGTTGCTCCAAGGACCATCTTTAGAGAGAAAGAGAAAATTGGAGGGGGGGAAGAAACTGCACAAAAGAGGGTGGTTTTATGTGAGTTTTATGTAAACTCTTTGTACATGGAGTGGACAACCATTCAGGACTTTCCCTTCATGGAATACATGCACCTGGAGATGGTAGACTGAAAAGTTAACAAAAAACTGAAGGCATATTTCTTTTGCTGCTTTGTTCCAAAACACCAGGCTTTGAGAATAGCAGAAAGGGAGTGCTCAGATGTCTAAGGAGGCACAGAGAATTCTTTTCCTTTATACCTGCTCTGTTTTGAAGCTTATGTTCAAGTGAGGCTAAAAGCTAAAATCTTATCTTCTACAATTCTCTTTACCTTTCAGAGCTAGTACTTCATCTCTGAAGGCTTGGAGCTCCCAGTCAGCATTAGAATTAGCACTGGCATAAAGCTATGTTTTATTAATACTGCTGCAATCAAAAATTAATACAGTTTGAAATATGGCAATGAGACAAAAGAGAATGAGTAAAAGGAGAAACCATCCCTCAATGGCTGTCAAGTAGTCAATTCCTTTATCTTTCAGTTAGGTATTTAGTGTCTTGTGGAAGCCTTATGTAGTAATTAAAAACTTGCTTTTAATTCTGGGTTTGGCAAGAGGTTTCAAATTTTGAATCTTCAATGCTGAAGACCTGGTCCTCTATTTCCCTCATTAGCATTCAGGTAAGTAGAGTTTCTACCACCTTGAACCAGCATCTTCCAGGTCCTCTGCACAACTGCAAGGGGTGTAGGAGGTATGGGACAGGTGGAGGGTTTCCATGTTCTGGCTTTGCTTTCCTATATTCTACTTTCACTGCTTAAAGTTGACCTTGGAAAGACAGAGAATCATTTTTGAGTGTTCAAGAAGTGAATTCTCCCTTTTTTTATTCCTGTTTTGGATCATGACTTTGGCCCTGATTTGTGTCTTGGTGTAGTGCAGCACAATTTTCTCTTTCTGAAGTCGACATATTTCCCCAATATATTAGTTTTCAAAGTGGAAGGGGTTATTACTTCTTGTTACTGAGAAAAGTGAGCTTTTTCTTCTGGCTTTCCTTTTTTTTTATGAAAAAAAGACTAGTTCCTGAAGATGCTTCCCTCCCTGTGCAATATCTGAATGTCTCTGGAATTATTAAAGCTGTGACTGCCATTGACTCTGGGGTTTAAATTGGTTGTATTCACTTCTCCAGGGTTCTCATTAGTTGGATGTTGTATTACCCTTTATTTTCTTAATTTGCCATTTGTGGCAGGCTGCATATTTGAGTCTAATTTGGAGGATTCAAAGCTCTCTTTGCAGAGGAATTTGCCAGACCAGCATGGTATCATCCTAGCAGAGTCCATCTGTGCAGGACATTGAGCCCATCACAGAACTGCATCATTTCTAAACTACAGCTAAAAGTGTTTTTCTCAGGGATGATGAATTCACAGCTTTGCTTTCCCTTCCCTAATGTTTCCTGCATGCTGATAACAGAATAAAAGGATCTTTGAGTAAACCAGAAAATGCAAACTCTTTCCAACTGCAAGAAAATATGAGAATATTCTTAGGGTAACACTGGTGAAGCATCTTTGGATGCTGTGTGACCAAAATCAGGTCCATGCAAAATAAAATCTCTTCAGAGTAAACATCTCAGCCCCCAACTATCAGCTCTTTGTGTATTTGAAGTAGCCTCAAGCTACTTTAGATCCTTTTGGAGGATTTCATCAGGATCAGCAGCCCACAGGTGTGGTGGTGGGAGAAAAATTTTCACCACCGGTTTTGTAGAGTCTCCTCCTAGCAGTGGTACACCTGCTGTGTTGTACAGTGTAGATTGGAAGGTAAGGACTTCTCCACTTCACACACACAACATTTGGAGGAATTCTATGAAGCAAAGCAGTGATTTTTGTCAAGTTCAGTACTGTTCATCAGTGCTGCTGGCATTCTGATGAGGGAGCTTAAGGAAAATTAACATCCCACCCAAATGTGAAGGTGGGATGAAGAACTTCCTCTCTCTCTATTTGGGTAACCCTGCTATAGCACCCTTGGGCTAACAGCCACTGTGGCTGTGAAGCTGAGATGAAGGTTTAAAGGAGAGGGAGGTGAGACTATAATGCAAGCAGAAACTGTCTGGACCTGGATATTACTCCCTCAGCAAAGGACATCCAGGGAGACTTCATCTCCTACAATCTTAGGTTAGCTGTTATCAGTTTATCTTCAATGCAGCCATTTTTGGTTGTAACATAACACTGCTGTGGGGTGTTTGTGGGTTTATGTATGTGCACTAACCTTGCAGGAGGGAATTGCAGGTCTGGTTGCCTTCTCAAGTTCACAAGCGTAGTCTTGTGACTCTTAGGACCTATCCATCTCCTCTGTAGCAGCAAACACTCAACTTGATCTTCTCGTGGATCAGAGGGTTGGTGACTGTGGGTACAGAGATCCCCAAGCTGGGTTTGTCTGCCCCATAACAGAGGGGTTATGTGTGAAGGATGTGTCTGAGGCAAAATATGTTAAGAGATAAAGCTTATTGCATGCAGCACTCTTCTGCTTGGAGGCAGGTGTTCTGCTTCAGGATTTGACATATGTCCCTGTAGCACTGTAATATAATGTAATTCTAGAATTATATTAGCTTCCTGATGGAGGAAAATGAAGCATAAAGATGGTCTAATTTTCCCAGTGCAAGCCAGGGCCAAAGCTAGGAACAGAAGAATAATGGGTGACAGTCTTGTAGGAATATCACAGTTTGGGTTGTACACTGCACTGTAGGATGCCAGCATGGTTAGATGTGTCACCATGAACAGTGTCAGCGTGGCAGTGTTAGTTCCATGCCTGCTGTCCTGTTCTACAGCTCCTGGGGCTGAGCAGCCCCTGCCAAGGCAGTGGTATGAGGGAGTGCTGAAGCAGGGTCTCATGCCCTCTCCTTGCAGTCGGTGGGTTTCTCCACCCAGGTGTGTGCTTGTGGATCACAGTTTGCAGAGATGGATAGGAGAAGGATCTTAGCTGAGCAGTAGTGTTGGAGTTGGAGGAGATCCCAGCACTGTTTTGACAGTTTCCACCCAAAAGTGAATCCCTCAGGGGTGCCCAACCAGATGAGATCATCTAGGGAACCAGTGATGAACGAGAAGAAGCTGAGTGAAGTGCAGCCTCCCTTGTTGGCAGCCCTCCCCTGCCTACAGACTCCTCATGAAGAGGTTTGAGAGGGATCAGCTGGCACTTCTGTCCTTTTAGGAAGTGATCTGGTGACTGTTCAGACTACATCCTTTCTCAGGCAGCCCAGACCTTTCACCCTGCTGGCACTGGAGTTTGGTAAAGTACCACATGAAATAAATAAGAAGGCAGTGAGCTGCGTGGGGCTGAGGAGCCTGCTGGAGAGCTGCTTCCCTTGGTGTCCCACCTCTGATCCACTACTCTGAGTCATTGGGAAAGAACAGAAGAAAATACTGAGGAGTGAAGGAGAGGAGGAAAAATGGAGGGGATTATATGTTCTTAAACATTTGTGGGATTTACTATCTTAGTTTCAGTCTCAAATCAGCTATTCCTGTATTCCTGAGACTCTCACCCTTTAGCCAGCTCCACCAGCAAGTCTCAATTCCTTTTCCACATCCAACCTTCATCAGCCCTGACCACAAAACATCATGTAATGAAAAGGTACTTACAGTTGTGGTTGCCAGACAACCACACTCAGTCTGATAAAGGAAAAAGTCTTTCTAAGGGAAAAAACATTTCTGAGGAAGTTCCTTGTCCCTCAGTTTTCACTGTCACCCTCTATGAAAACCAGGATAATTCTGTTTAAGACACCAGTAAAGCCCATTTACCCTTTTAGACAGTAATTACAATGAGTTAAAATAAAGGACCTGCACTTCTGATGCCACCTTATAGTATCCTTCAGTCATGATACAAACCATGTATGTGTGTCAGTGCCTGGTTTAGAAAACAAAGCACAGTTGTCAGCAGACCAGTGATGGTCCTGTGAGGGTCATTGCTTCAGATGTCTGTTATTAACTGGCTTCTCTAATCTTCTCCTGACCTTTTGTCTGAGGATGGCACTCACTGCACGTGGCTGAGCAGTGACTGTCTTTATTCCCACACACAAAGCAGGTACCAAATTCAGTTGGTGATTTAACAATGAGTTCTGAACAGAGAGCTCTTTGTCTGGGTAATGATGAGTTTCTGCTGCCTGCACAAAGCCAGAGGTTCTGAAACACTTCACCAGAAAGGAAGGAATAACCATTCCCCTGATCTTGGGTCTGAGATGCTGGATGCTTCCTAGCTGTCTGAATATCAAATGTTGTTTTAAAACTTCATGTTTTCCTTAGCAGTGACAAGGTTTAATCACCATGGTCACTTTTCCTTGTACCTTCTTAAAATGACATGCTTTAAATGAATATTCTAGTTAAGTTGAGGCTACATTGCACCATCTTCTGATGAATAACCTTTTAAGCTATAACTGATCTCATGTAAATCAAAGGCTCAGTTCTTGGAATGAAGAAGTAAACCATGGGAGAAATCATAAAAGAATTTGGTCAGAACTTAATCCTGTGAATGTAATTTTACACTTATGAATCCCTTAAAGTTTGTTTGGTTCTGCTGGTTGTCTTGTATCTTGTGGTGAGCCACTACTAGACAAAGAGAAGACTCTTGCTGCCAGAACTTCGGGTAGAAAAACCTGATGGTGTGCCCTTAGATTTCCTGCAGAAGACCTGATTTTCCTGTATCAGCATCATCAATACCATGAGAGGATATTCTGAAACCATCCTTCACCTTAAGAGTTTCATCTACAGACAGATTTGCCAAGCCTATACCACAAGACCTCAAGATAAGATTGCCTAAACAAACTTATAAAGAAAAGAATTTGAAATAAGGGGTCAATTGAGAAACTGGGGGGGCTCGGGGTGGGGGGGGAAAGTGTTTTGCTGGTATCTGAAGCAGATACTAAAAGAGTGAAGTGTTGGAAAAGGATTCAAATGGAACAATCTTATGAAAATAAACAGACAAGCTTGTAGGACATAATTTTCAGTCTAATCTTTGCTTCCCCAGACATTCCTACAGCTGAGATTTTCATCAGTGTAGAGCAGCTGAAGGAGCAGAATTAAAGCTGTGTATGTTATGCACTTTTTGGTGACTGTTTAAGGTTATCTGTGACTGGCCTCAGTGCTCAGCCCCACTTCATCTTACTGCTCATGAGCAGAATTACCCTGCACAGTTATTTTGATTGTTACATATGTTGTTTCAGCCTCTAGAACAGCTTTCATTTCCCTTTGTGTTCAGCAGTGCACAATAGGAAGGAATGCAGCCAGTGCCTCGCTAATTAACAAATATTGATATTCCTCAATTAATCCAACCATTTACTTGTCATTTAGCACTGGCTGTTGCTGTTCTCTCAGAGCTTGTCTTGAAGCTGAATGCTCCAGGAATGCTGCAGGGGTTTGAGAGACAAGCTTGTTGAGGAGCTACTGATTCCAAACCAGGCTGTAAGTGAATTTGCATAGATGAATTAAATGACCGATATCAACTTGTAGTGCTAACAAACACCATGGTGGAAGTGACAGGAAGCATATTTCTACCCTTAACTCTTAATGAAGCTACACAAGCAAATTAGGTTATGCCACTCCATCTTCATAAATTGCTGATTCAATAAATCATGCTTGAGGAACAGCTGAGTAATTACAGGATGATGCTTGCAGCAATAGAGCACTCATTTGCATGTTAACAGACACTGGTTGCAGTAATTTCTGTCACGAGCTGGTAGATGTTAGACATGATTAGTTCTGTGAGCAGTGCATGGCAAAGGCTCTTGTACCAAAGGCTGGACAAAGTAGGGGTGTGCTCTCCTTCTGCCTTTCCTTCTTCATCCCCTTCTGTCTTTCCTTCGTCCTCTTCCTCCTCACACCCGGGTCTAATTAACACCAGGAACTTACCCAGGCACAGGCTCCCTGGAGAACATTTTTCCTCAGGGTCTTACCCTGCAAAAGGTCTTGTGAAGACATCTCAAAAGACTTTAACAAAAGGAAAAACAAACCCATGAATCTTCTAAGCACCAAGCTTAGCTGAATTCCTTCTTTTCAAATGCCTAAGCAGATACAGAGGGAAGATGAAACAGCTTTCCATACAGGTTTTGGTCTGGTTTTAGTTTATTTGCAGACTTCATCTAGAAGGCATAGCAGCACATGTCCTGTGAAGTTTCTAACAAGCTTTTTACTTGAGGATTTTGCTTGGTTTTGTTTGTGCTGGTGGTGACAGAAAAACCACTCTGTTTGGTGGATCTATGGCCATGGGACATCTACATCTAATTCACCTTAGTGAAAGTCAGTTTGTTCTCTAATGGTTATCTACTCTTCCTGACTACTTGGTACTGCCAAGGAGTAAAATTCAATAGTTCCCTGACCAGTCTAACATGGCACCCTTTGGTGCCAATAGTCACTTAGAGGACAAGAAGACATGGAGGTAGAAATGTGCATCCATACAGACTTGGATCTGACTTGCCTTGGATCTGACTTGAAATGAGGAAATGTCACCAGCCCTCTTCATAAAGGTCTTGCAGCTCAACTAAAATACATGGTTCTCAGAACTGCTTGCAAAGCCTTGTCCTGTTTCAGTTCCAGCACATTGAGTCATTAACCTGAAGAGATTTACTGACCTGGTGGACAAAGCTGCTTGCAGAGGATCTTTACCTATCACTTTTACACCAGCTTTGAGGTAGAAAAAATATTTGCATGGGATATTCACCTTTCATACCAGAGCTTTATAGGTTATCTAGTGATGTGGGATTTTTTTCCCCTCCCAGTCAAAGAACTGCAGTGAAGACACTTAAAGATTTCATACACATATTAATGACAGTGGTATACTGAGGTTGGTTGTGAAGAGCAACCATCATCTAAGGAGGATGTGGAGACTCCTTTAAGTCTCTCTTGTTGTTTCTGTGTTATTTAATGTTTCCCTGTTCTGATGGGAACTCATTTCTTCTGTAGCAAAAAATTAGCATCCAGAGATCCTCCTGATGATGATGGGAGGTGTTAGATCCCATCAGTTCCTAAGCTACAATGCACTTTGTGGGGTTGTCAGCACAAGCTCTCTTCAGCAGCTCCACCCAGAAAAACACACACTTTTCCACTTGTTCCTTGTGTAGAGCTCCACTGTCTTCCAGGTGGCAATAACCAAATGCATTCTGCCAAAGAGAGGGGGGCCAAGCAACTGGGGACCTAATTACTACATGAAGGGACAATTCCCTTACAGAGCAAAGAATCTTACTGAGATACCTAACACAAGCATCTTGTAAATTGGTTGTGCCTGTAATTTGTGGGCTTTTTTTTTGTCCTGGGAGTTGAGCTTTTTGTCGGGGGTGGAGGTTAATACCTTGGCTGTGATCATCACAGGTGGGAATGGTTAGGGACCTCGGTGGTTTATGTAATGCTACCACTGCAGTAGTTATCAGAGGCAGCTGAGAGGGGAATATCTTGACAAAATAAGAAATAGAGGAGCAAAAGAATTTAAGAACATTGCATTTTGAGGTGACACCTCACATTTCTCCAAGGGTCTCATGAGAATATTCCTCTGAAGGTATCAGATATTAGTAGCAGCAGGATCAGAAGTCAGGTTTTTCTGCTGTGGATAGTAACAAAGTTGTTCTTTTTGTAATGGCTAAAGTGACTCCTGTGATTGTCAATATTTATATTTCATTTTAATTAATTGGCTTATGGACTTGGTCACAAATCACAGAGTCCCTGAGCACTGGGGTTTCTATTTAATTTTTGGGTTTAGCTGTATAAGGTGGAATAAAAACTGATTTGATGAGACAGCTTCATTTCACTCATCATTCATCTCAGAGTATGTTCCAGAGCTGTCTAGACAAATGACAGAGGTTTTGGGTTTTTTATCAGTATATCTTTTCACTAGGACAGAAGTACAAATGCAAAAGTAGAAACTAAACAGCATTGGGAAGATTTCTTATGGTCCTAAAGGAACACAGACTGATGAGTGAAGTATAGCAAACCAGAAATACTGTGTAAATATCAGGAACCTAGCATTGATCAAACTCTCATGGACTGCTGCTGTTACTGGGTTACTTCTACCAGAGTTGATTCCACAGAAGATGGCAAAAGGAAGAAAAAACATGTATTCAGCTAAGCTCCCTATCTTTGAGAGATCCAGCATCACAAACCTGCAGACAGGGAAAGATAAACAGGGATAAAGACATAAAGACTGGAAACAGGCAGAAGTTCAGAGGGTTCAGACACTCTAACTTATGTTTGTTTGAGGTTTACCAAGTACTTAGATATTTTTCTTTCTTAATACTGGCAATGTAGCTCCAAGGGAATAATTTGCTTCTATCAAAAAAAAAAAAACAAACCACCCCCAACCTAAAAGTTATCAGTTCTTTTTGTTTCTCCCATTGTCAAGACTTCAAAAATACTCTCTAGCCTTTGAAGTCTCAAACTCATGTTTCTTTGCCCCCTTATTTTTGTCTTTGTCCAGGACAATTAGGTAAAAGAAATCCTGCCTCAGAAGTAAATAAAGGAGCAGATTAAATGTTCAAATCAATTGAAAGAGTTTCATGGAGCTGAAGTCACAATAAATGCATGAATCAAGCAGCCCAAATTCTTGAGATGCTGGTGGCTTAAGAAGGCAAAAGGGTAATACAGGAAGGCTGTAAATTTGGGTGTAATTTTTTACTTTGCTGAGCTATATTTGGTGTGTTTTACTCAACAGTTCTATCTTCAACATCAATGAATTGTGATGTTAGTGCAGGTACTCTTTCCTGTTGCTGAGGATGTGGAACTGAGTTGTTCCCTGTGTTGCATCTACAGTTTACTATGCAGTTCATGCTGATTCCTGAATTGCATAGTGCAGGTTGATGCCGTGTGTGAGTGCTGGTCAGGTCAAGATGAGCTGAAAACCTGTGTAAAGTATAGCTGCCCCAAATCACAGAAAGGAAAACATTTACTGCTGCTTCCTACTCTCTCAGGCCATAAAACACAAAAAGGACATTTTGTCACTATCTGCACCGGTTCCCTTTTACATTAGGAACCTTCTGCAAAAACTGTTGTTATAAGCAAGCTATAGGTAGATACATATACATACAGACAAGAAACAGCCCCAGGCCAAAAAGGGGAGGAGAAGGATGGATCAGGATGGAAATAGAATAGATCAGGTGCTCTTATGTTTTGTTAGCTTTTGGTGGAGGCAGTTTCTGTGGCATTGTAATGAGCAAAATGTATGATTCCCACATCTCAGCTGAGAAGACATCTCTCCCTGCCTGGTGAGTTATGATGGGACTTGGAGCCTTGGAACAATCACGTGCAGATCTGAGCAGAAAATTGAGAATAGTGTAGGAAAATGAGCAACAAAATTCCTTTCAAACCAGTCATTGCTTTGCTGTCTTTCAGTTTGGTCTCTTCTAGGTTGGGGAGCAGGGGCAAGAGGACTGCTGCTCTGGTGTTATTTCTGGGGATGAAACCCAAATTGTTCTGGATTACTACAGCCTTAGTCATGATAGAGTTTCTATCACCTGTTTCCCTCTGACTCCAAACTTTTCCTTTTAGTAATAGTCTTGAGTTTCCAGCTAGGTGCTGGAGCAGAGGATTTTAATTATGCTCATTAATTTCCATTATTGAACTTAAATTTCATTTCTCCATCCACCTGAGCTGAGACCTTCAGTTCTTCTGTCTTTTTAGTCTTCTCCTAATCTTCATGTGGAGAATATCAAGTCACTGGAAAATTGTACTATGTTGCAGTCCTGTTCCTTCCTCCTAAGTTTTGCAGCTATGCATCCATCACCTTGGATGCTCCCAGGACACTTGCCAACAGATTCACCACAGTTTCTTGACTCCCTCTCCATCACCACTAGCCTGACAGATGGGGACTCACCATGTTGGAGAGGTCTGTCTGCCAGATACCTCCTGGGGAGTATTCCTCCTCTTTGCAGCTGTGTTACATCTCTACTTCTACCTCAGAGAAAAGCACTTCCAAGTTCTCCAAAAGGCTGATTTGATTTTGTTCAGTGTAAAGGCATTAGAAGGATTTTGATGAAGGCATTTAAGAAGGAATATTTCCATGTGATCTTTGGATTAGGTCCTACTTTAGGCTCCCAGCTTTTGGCAGGCAGAGGCCTGAGCCTGGGTGGAGAGACGTGAGTATGATTAAGGTCTGTACCCACATACATTTACCTGAATTTATCTCCTCACACTTTATCTCTAGTAATATATAAATTAATAACCAGGCATATGTCTCTTAAATTTTTAATAAGATCTTAAACTAGACAAATTATCATTTCAAGCCATCATTACACAACAAATGAAGGTCTTAATTAGTGCGCCCAGTAATTTATATTGGTGTGAATTGGTCCAGAGCCTTCACTGCTATTAACAACACCAACATGTCTCCTGCAACCCCACATTTTCTGGTAGCAGAGGAGGTCCAGTTTGACTCTGGAAATGTTGTGGGTTGTTTTTTTTACCCACATGATAAGTTAAAAATAATTGAGACATGTGCTTGAAGTGTAGATGAGGAGATTATTTTTTTTAACATATATCAAATTCAAGAAGAATAATTGTGAAGACTAGGAGTTCAGAATGATGAGAGTAGAGTGGTGAAGGGGAAACCTTCATGAGTCACACCAGACTCCAGCAAATTAGCTCTGGAGTGTGATTCCTCACCTGTTAAACTAGTTCTTTCCCAGGACATTGTGGAAAGCAAATCACCTCAATGTGTAGCTGTAGTACAGCTGGTTTATGGCAGCCCAGTCACGAACAATCTATCTTAATGCTTGGAAACTGCTCCTGAATGGGTCCCAGTTACTCTCCATGTAACTGTGTTGCTGCACAGTTTGTTTAGAGATTGGTGACAAAAGTGAACTAGCTTGAAAGGGATTTAGCAGCAATCAGAGCCCTACACACACACTTTGGTGAAGGAAGTGTAGAGACAAGTGGGTCTTAAAAGCAGAGAAAGAAGATGTTTGCTTTAGCAGAACTCTTTGTGGTGGATCTTGCTTGGTGAGGAAAAGAGGATGGAGACCTTTGAACAACAGGTAGAAAGCAACTCTAGTGATGGTTGTAGTGACAAAGCTTGTGCTGTTAAGGATGGCCTCAATACTGCAAATTAAGTCTTGGTGGTGAAGAACATTGCTTCCTTCCTTACAAGGCAGAAATTAAAGGCTCTCATGAAATCTGTCTCCAAGCAAAAGGAAACACAATGATCCTGTAAGTCTCAAGGGCTCTCCACCTACCTCTGAGTGGGGAGGAACAAAAGACAAATAGATGATATTTCTTTAGATTGAAGTGGTAAGTGGGCAAATGAAGTTTGAGTGGCTTGAGAATAATGGAGAGAAAGTCTTGATTTAAGATGGGTTAGTGGCCTTAAGGAGATATAAAAAGGTTTAGATTTCCAGGCCCATCCAACTCAATCTTTCAAGCATGGAAGATTTTAAAGAGCTTCAGGTGCAACTATAATAAAGTTTATGCAGAACAAATGATCTCATGTAGGCATTGTCTCTGGAGTAAGGCACACACAAGAAGGCATCACACAGCTTTACTCCTCTGGGAGAGGAAAAACTGCAGTGATTTAATGTGCCTGGTTCAGTGTCCCAAAACACACTCATACTGAGATCAGGTTGAATATATACAACACTAGGCCTTTTGTGTTATACTTGGATTCATTTACTTCCATTTTGGGGGTTTTTTTGGGTGACTTTTTTTCACCTTTAGTTATACCAATGAGAGACCTGGGTACTGCAAACTGACTGTGGCTCTCAGATATTGTCAGTTCGTGTGCTGTTTTTTATAATGGAACCCAGTTTGCTCATGTCTTAGGTGCTATCAGCACATAAATGTAATATATTAATGGCAATCTGATGCAATTTATCTCTCTCACATAAATTAATATATCTCTGTGAGGAGTCTGTTTGTTCTGCTTGGCTCCACTCATAAATCTTAATATGAGATGTGATGGTAAGATGTGGAGATTTTTGTGAGATAACTAAGTGCTTTCACTCTGCTCCCAGTGCAAAGTGTGTGTGCCATAGACACAGCTCTGGGTGTCCTAAGCTTTGACAGGCTCTGGAGAATGAGGGGTGAAGGGACCATTCCACCCATTCCTGCAGGTGATCCTCTTGGGTTGAGGCTGATGCACATGCACAGTACAGTGGTGGTAAGAAAGTTCACTATGTTGTGGCTCTGTGGTCAAAATCACCTTTCCTAGCTTATTGAGAGGCCTTTGTGCTTTGAAACAGTTGGAGGAAACTCCAGGGTTATCCAGAAAGGACTCAGTTCTACAGTGCTTTGGTGAAGGTGGATGCATGCCTCTGCATGAGCTGTGTAAGAACCTCCAGTCTGGTTTATAAGCCTGAGCATCTTCCCAGACAGCGCAGAACAAGGGCTTCAGGGCTGTAAAAAGCCTAGATTATAGTTTTCTGTCCAGTCAGACTATTTACTGCTTGAATTGTGCTGTCTCATCTGGTGCTTGTCATAGTCACAAAACGTTTTTTGGTGAAGAATAAATAAAAGACTTGTCTTGCTTTGTAGAGGACCAGAAATCTTCTGATAAACTATTTATGCCCTCATCTTACTCTTCAGTCTGCTGAGGAGCAGAGCAGACACATACAAACCTTGAAGAACATCTCACAAAAGCCTCAAGTTTTCAAAGCTATATTGTAAGAGCCTGACATCTTTTAGCTGTTGACTCTGCACATACTCTTCTTCAACCATTGTTCTTCAAGATGGTGGCAAATATCCTCCTTAAGAGTCTCATTCCAAGAACTAAAAATACAATATCTTACTCCTATTTCTGTCTTCCTAGGGATTTTGAAAGAGAAAGGATTTAGTATTAGTGTCACAAACACATCCTGTCTCTATTCACTTTGCAAGATATTCTATCTTTCTGCATTTATCTTTCCAGCAAAGCACATGGTGGTCAGTGGAGGTGTTACTGGTACCATCTTCAGCAGTTTACATGGCAGAAATACACAATGACTGGTTTTGTTTGCATATTTACAGGTTTAAACACCAGTCATCATGGTAATAAACATTTAAAATAGCTTTTGGAAGTGTGAGGCTGCATATGGGAGGACATAAGGAAATGCAATGGAAAAGCACTGGAGACCATCAGTTTTGTTTTGCTAAAAGCCCCACATAGGCTTTTCTGTAATGCTTTTAGTGGAATGTATAGTAGCAAAAAGGACCCTGCCAAATTTTGGATCTTGTTCCAGTAAATCTCAGAACTCATCAGTATGATCTGCTTCTTCTGGAGAGTATCCATATTCTCTTTTTCCTTCAGCAAGCTGTTTGGTTTTTTTGCCATGTCAGAGCTCCTTTCATCTCTTACCTCTTTGACAGCGAAGGGGTGAAGTGCCTGTTTAAAGCCACGGGCTGCTGTTACAGCCCATATCCACTCATGACAGAGTGGGACTGGATTAGGTGGTGCTCCTGAGCCTATGCTCTGCTGGAGAAGGCCACCCCTCCTCCAGGAGCTGAAAGCAGGACACTTTACCTCTTCTACCTCTGTAGCTGCTTCCCATCTCCATAACTGGAGTGGATGCAGATGTTTCTACCAAATAATGCTCTGTGTTTTATTTGGAGAGTCAGCAATGGCATGGTCACACATAGATCCTTGGAGCCAGGTTTGGTTTCCTAAGTGGTGATGGAAAGTCACCTGTTCTTGCAACAACTGACTGGAAGGAGCCAAATGGAAATAAAAACCATTAAGAGTTTGGCAACCCTGACCCAGAGGCTGTTCAGTCTGTACCAGGGGATGAAATAAGAGCTCTGACTGATCCTGAGGAGCAGACAAGGCTTGTGGCAAAGGTACAATTAATGCTGAGAATTGTCTCTTGATTTAGGCTGGAGCTTTTAATCATAGTAAAGAGAGGGAGAAAAAGAGCAGGAGCTGTCAGAGCAATGGAAACTTTTCTGTTTGAAAACCCACATCTGACAGCAAGATTGCTCCAGTGAAGAAATTGTTCATGTCCAGCCTGAACCTCCCTTGGCACAACTTAAGGCTGTTTCCTCTTGTCCTGTCACTAGTCATCTGGGAGAAGTGACTGACCCTCACTCAAATAGCAAATTTGATCAACCTGAATCCAGTTGTGTGGGGCACTGCCATGTTACTGGGAGCCCAGTGCCATGGAGCAGGACAGTGCTGGGGCAGCCTCATCACAGCATCCTGACCTCCTCCTCCTCATCCACCCACCCCTTGTCTGCAGAAATACTGAAGAGGTCACATTGTGTATAGGCTATGGGCCCTGCACACATCAGATCTCAAGGCAGTCACATTGTTTTCCCAGTTGAATTGCAAGCTTTGAGAGGAGTTCATAGGGCTTAGTGTGTGGATTTGAGTAGCTGCTTTGTTTGTTTGGCTTGGGCTTTTGTTTTACTCCTTTTTTTGTCAGTACAGGAGTGGAAAAAATGTGAATGTCTTTATAAATTAATCTTTTAGATTTGGCCTGCTGTATTACTGTTGTAAAAAGAAAAGTCCCCAAGTGAGCCAGTAAATCTTGAATGAAATTGGGTACGTTGGTGCATGATGAATTGGCAAATTAGTTGATTAACTTATCCTTGGCTTTGCTATTATCATCAGCCAACACAGTAAAGATCAGCTGAGCCAAAGCTTAGAGCAGTGCTGGTCTCCAGTGCAGCAGGAAGCTGCTAGCTATGCTGAGTGATTTTTCTGTTAGCAGAAGTGGATTCTACAGGTAAATGGCTCCTTTGCCACACTGGTGGTGTGTTTGCATCATATGTTATTGTTTTCCAATCACAATAAGAAAAAGTAAACCAAGAGATGCTCTGAGGAAATGAAGTACTGGAAGGGATGAACTAAGTAACATGATGCTGTGAACCAGAACATGAGATTACTGTTAAAGAACAAAAGCAAGAGGGCTCCTCCTCCTCTTCCTCCTGATCACAGGATGTTAGGAGTTGGAAGGAACCTTGAAAGATCATCCAGTCCAACCCCCCTGCCACAGCAGGATTCCCTAGACCAGGTCACACAGAAGCACGTCCAGATGGGTTTGGAATCTCTCCATAGAAGGAGACTCCACAACCTCTCTGGGCAGTTTGTGCCAGTGCTCTGTCACCTGAACTGGGAAAACATTTTTCCTTGTATTCACATGGAACCTCCTATGCTTCATCTTACAACCATTGCCCCTTGTCCTGTCACTGGGCTTCACTGAGAAGAGCCTGACCCCATCCTCCTGACATTCATCCTTCACATGTTTAAAAGCAGAGATGAGGTCACCCCTTATCCTCCTCTTCTCCAGGCTAAAGAGCCCCAGTTCCCTCAGCCTTTCCTCATAAGGAAGATGTTCCAGCCCCTTCATCATCTTTGTGGCTCTGTGCTGGACTCTTTCCAGCAGTTCCCTATCCTTCTTCAACTGAGGGGCCCAGAACTGGACACAATATCACAGGTTAGGAGATGCTTTGCTCTCTGAAAGGTTACAAGTCCAGCCCTATTGCTAGGACAGTAAGTCCTACCTCCAAATCCTTCCTGAAACTGAGCCTGAAGCAAGGTAACAGGTTTCTGGCCTGAATTTAATCCCAAGTGAACACATTTCATTCAGCAGCTTGACAGTAAATTCAGAAATAAAGGGCCAAAATCTGCCTCTTGAAGAAAAAGACATCACAGGTTGCAAAGGCAAAGCTTGTGTAGCAGCAGGGATCTCACCTGAGACACAGATGTCACAGAGCTTGTTATGATCTTTTCATTTAAGGAAAAAAATCTACCCAGATCAGTCAAGACACATTCTCTATTTTGTACTTTGCTTTGTAATGACTTTTAACTATTTCCAGCCTAAAATTAATCACCAGTTTACAGTGATTTCATTTTGTGTCAACACTGACCTTTCTTCTCTCCTTAATGTTTACCTCCTGGTGTATTTCTAGACTGCAACAGTATCTTCTCTCAGCCGTCACTTTGTTAACTGAAAGCATTTAAGCATTTCTACTCTCCTGTGTGAGACAGGCTCTCTGCCTTTGCAGTCACTCCATGCACCTGCTCCAGATGGAGAAAATGTTTCTTGAAGGTGAATCAGGTCTGGCGAGGATGATGCTTTCCAGAAACCTAAAAATAACATTAACTCTCTGGGAAATACCTTACCTCACACTCTAAGATTGCAATAATTCATTTTTGCTAGGGTTTTTTTTCAGAGCCACAGACCATGGCTCACAGTTACTGTCATCCACAACTCCATCCAGTTTTTTTCTTCTCCTTTTACTTCCAGTTGGTGATCTCCCAACTTGTAGCCAAACTTTCCAGTTGGCAAGTGCAAATACTTGTACCTGAACAAGACACTGGATGAAGGAAACTTGAGGTATCTGTGGTTTATGGCTATGAACACTTCTCTCAGCTTCTTTCTGACTTTGAAAAGCCCCATTCTTGTGGGGTGTCTTCTTTCATCACAGGTAATGGTGACTTAGGAAGAAAAAGATCACTGCTTTGAATGTCCTCTTCTTCCCCCAGCTCTATATGTTGAGCATGACATTCTGTGGTCTGGAATGTCCCTTTGGCCAGCTGGGGTCAGCTGTCCTGTTGTGTCCCTTCCCAGCTCTCTGTGGAGCTCTAGTCTGCCTGCTGGTGGGGTGGGATGAGGAACAGAAAAGGCTTAGTGTAAGCACTTCTCAGCCACAGCAAAACCATCTCTACATTGTCAACGTTATTATGCTCAATTCAACACCAGCACTGAACCAGCTCCTAGGAGGAAAATTAACTCTCTCCTAGCCACAGCAGCACAGTTAGCAGCCCTTCTAGAGGATTCCTTCCAACAAAACTCTTCTGAGACTTGTGTCTGGGACTGCACCCAGTGCTGCAGGGTTTGTTTCAAGAAGAATCTCGGAGTCTACACAAGCATACTCACTCTGCCCTTGTAAGGCAACTCTGCCTTGTCTTTTCCATGTTTGAAGAACTTGCAGAGTGACATACCTCAGAGAGGTGACATGGGAACCTTTTTGCTATGTGGCTCACAGCCTAAGTATGGTGGGCAAAGAAGGAAGAGTCCAGCCAGCAGATAATGGTGCTTCTTAAGCACCACCCGGAGATGGCACCATGCTGACAGCAACCAGTGACAGGTTGAAATACTCCCATGACTTACATATGAAGGCAGACTGGAGTTCTGATGAAGCAGAGACTTTTGTTAAGGCAGTGGTTGTCTCTAATGCACACATCAAATTGAAGTTTCTTCTGTTTAATGTGACATATGTTCCTTTAAATAAATCAGTCCTTTTAGACCATTGCACAGACATCCTGAAAGGAAAGCACGGTCTCGGGAGGAATTCTCTGGGGCAGATGACATCCATGGGGTTACTGAGATAAACTGTGGAGTCTCACAAATCTCTGCCTCAGTAGACAGCAGCTCAATCTTTCTGTTCTGGGAAACCTTTCAACATCTGCCCATGATCTTTGCTTCCAGTGATAATGGTCCACAGGATGTTTTGTGTCGCACAAATTCTTCACTCTTTGTAGTAGTCTTTAAATGAAAACCTTTTAAAAGTGTATCCTGGGGGTGAAGGTTAGGTGCCTAACATTCTTGTGGCAAATGCAGCAATTGCTTGTGAAAGGATGTGAGACCACAAAAGAACTTCAATGTAAGGTGGTGGAAACCAGCCCAGGTTGGCTTCCTTTGATTCAGGTGTAACTTAATATAATTAACAGGTAAAAAGGAGAGATGAGTCTCCCTCATCACAGACCTCCACAAGGTGCTCTGTAAATTCCCTTTCAGGAGCTGGCATTACACCACAATCTCTTCCATTATTTCTCTACCAGGAATATGTATATTCCTCTCTTGAGAAGGTATGTGCCCAAGTTTCCAAAATAAAGTGGTGCACCCAAGAAAGCAGACGGTTGAGTTTTCTGACCCTGATGTACTTCCCTAATTGCACTCTGAGCAAATATTGCAATATCTCGTTGGAAAGAGACTTCTAAGGCTTTGCTTTCATGATTTACATTGCACCAGAGTCCCTGCTCTGCTATAACAAACAGTTACTTGTTACCTTTGTTTATATATAATTGACAACATAAATTTTCCAGTTAACAGTTTAATGTAATTAATGGTGCATTTATATCAATGTACATACAAACAGTAATGTTCTCCCACTTCATCCCTGAAAGCTACTAGGGATGCACATTCTGCAGTGGTGGGAAAGAATCCAGGCATGGAGATCATTGGATACCTGTCTGACAGATAAATCTTTTAAAATGTTTTATCACACTTATTAGTGCTCTGGATTCACATGGAAAGGCTTTCTTTGGCTTTGGTAATCACTGGGAAGTACAAACAGGTGGGAAAAACGCCTTCTTGTCTGCTGGAACCCTGCTTTTCTTGTGGAAGAAAGGGAAAAGACAGAAGGATGTGGTGTTTGGCTGAATGTTTTAACTGCATGTTGGTATGCAGCAAAAAATGAGTCCTTTTTGGTGGTGTTTTGTCATTGCTCTGGGGAGCTATGAGCATTCCTCATGACAAAAGCTGCACCTGTTCAGTGGAGTCAGTCTGGAAAGACATAAGGTTAATGGTAGGAGTTACCCTAACACAAGGAGAATCGTTAGGTCAGCAGCACCTGCATGTTTACATTCTTCTTGTCTGCAGCTCTGGATCTGTGTCTTGTATTCCATGTGTGCTGAGGCACTCAGCAAACAGTGCTGGGCTGGAGCTCAGGCACACACCAGGGTGGTACTGATGAGTTTATTTAGCAGCGGAGTGACATCAAGACCTGAAGTGCTGCAGGGCATGGTCACGCTTCACTCTCAGGAACAGGTACTGCCAGAGGAGGTTCAAAGAGCCATGTTTACAGCCTTGAAACAAGCTCCCTACTGATTTCAGTACCTGGCATTGCACAGACACTCAAACTCAGGGCAGATTGTCCCATCTGTCCCTCCTCCTTGCTCTCTGTAGTAGCAACACAGGTGCTGTGCTCCCTTCTCCCAATGTGCCATATGTCCTGCTGCATGACAGCAGCAGGGATGATGCAGGGGCATGGGAGGAGGGAATGAAAACCATATCTCAAACCTTCCTGGTGTGAATTGATCCAGATGAAAGACAGAGAGAGTAGTTTGTCTTGCTAAAGCCACACAAACCAGTGGATGTTGCAGGTAGGGCTTTAACCAGGACATCCCAGCTGATTCTGTACAAATGGGTCACACTTGGACCTGTGTAAGCAAGACAAAGACCCACCTCTGTTTTTAATGGTGTCCTGACTAATCATCTCTGTGGGCACTACAGATGAGGAAACAAATGAGAGGCTATCAAGAAATGAAAAGGAAACTAGAAGACAGACTGGTTAGTGTCACAGAAAGTCTGTGGATGTGAAGAATACAAATGAGAGCTACTGGCTTTAGAGCAAACCATGTGATCTATGTACTTTGTTTGTACAACATTGCAACCAGAGCTGTCAGCTGCTAGCTGGTAGACAGGACCATTTTCAGATGCTTTTGCTTCAACCAGAATCTAATCTGTGCAAGGGAGACAAAGAACTGAAACACTGAAATGCTGTGGTGAGATGTTAATGTCCCATGCACAGTGGGGGCTTACAAACCTTGAGAAGATCCATGCCTCAGAGAGGCCCAAAAATTCAGAGACTCCTTTTTTGTCTCCTTGATGACCTTCAGTGGGTTTATTTCCCTCTCCAACACCTCTCTTGCCTTTCCATAATAGAAGTACTTTTGTTTTTCCCCTGTGCTTTCAATGCCACATACTCCTTCCTCCCTCAAGAAGAGGGTAAATAAGATTCTGTGTCTCACATGGGGTTTATCTTCTCTGGTTATCTGTCCAGCACATAGCCCATGGTGGCCCTCTTTTTGCTCCTCATTGCCTGACACACACCTTCCTCTCTTCTGCACAGCATCAAACTCTAAGCAGTACAAGTTCCTTACAAACCACCTTCTTTTGAGCTTGGTCCTGGGTAGTTTGATGGAGTCCCTGTTTCCCACTGTTGTTTTTGGGTGCTGACTCTGCTGACACACTGGCTGGCTCCAGGGACACAAGCTGGAGCAGACCATGGAGCCACCCTGCAAGGGACATAGGTGCTGGAGAGAGGGTCATCTGCTCCCCAAGGCTTCTGTAGGCAGGAGACCAGCAACACTCATGTCCTTCACCCAGGAGACTCCTGCAGTTGTCTCTCAGCTGTTTGGCTAAATCAGCTGGTGTTTGGGTTTTGGATTGATCCAAGGCTGTGTTTGCCTCTGCTCTAGGAGATTTTTTTTTTTAGGGTATCACAGTAGGCCTCCTAAACTTTATCTTCTCTACCTCATCGCACGGAGGACAGATATATGGAAGGGGAATGCAAAATAGTGAAAAAACAGGAGAAATGGTGCTGCTTTTGAGATGAATATGTACAATCTGTATCCAGAAGGTGCTCTACTCTCTTCTGCCAACGCCAGGGGATGTACAATTTTCGTTTCCTTCTTTCCACAGTCAAAGTGGAGCTGTGGAGGTCTGGTGTGACTAAGAGTTGGGCAATTCAGAAAGCCTGGGAGACCTGTGACTGTGGGAAAGGAGACAGATGCCTGTGGATTATGGTTACAAAGCTGAATATTACACATTTTGACTTATTTAAATCTAACAAACCCCAGAAAGCACTTTCACTGTTTACTTTTTCCTCATTTGACTCTAATTAACCTTTCCCATGATTCAGATGTCTGACAAATGTGGAGGGCTGCAGGGGTAAGTGGTTTTTTTTCCCATGATTGACTTTAATTAAGCTTGCTCTAGGCTTGAAACCCTAGTAAACTTGGAGAACTTTATTTTAATTGCCTTCTGCCAGATTTACTTATGGTAGACAAATATTATAAATCAAATACTAACCCTATTAGAAGAACTTAGAAAGTAGTAGTCTGCCACAGTGAAATGCATTTCCACTCTAAATCTGACAAGGAAGTGCTATGGTGGGAGAAGAATGATGGATTTCAGGAAGGCAACTCCTGGAGCATTAACAGCTTTTACTGTCTCTGCAGGGTGGGTACAGGGAAGACACTGAGTTACTTTTATGACACTGATGTTATTCTTCTCCAGTTTTGGTGGTAAAAAGTCATGTCAATATTAACAAGCCCTGTTCAAAGAACATGATGTGGTGCTTGGGGACACAATTTAGTGATGAGTGTGGTAGAGTTGGGTGGAATGGTTAGACCTGGTGATCTCAGAGGTCTTTTCTAACCATGGTGGTTCAATGATTCCATCCTCACTCATGCTTAGAAGTAAGTGGATACTCCAAGGATTTACTCCATGCTTTGGACTGCCCATTAACATGAGTAATACATACATAAATACACATATCCATCTATATATAAAAATAAATATACACAATATGTAAAAATAAATGCAGACAAAATGCAGCTATTTAAGTCAGCTATTTTATCTGAATACATCTCCTGCAGAAGGCAGTGTGCTGACAGCTCTGTCAGCTCTATTTATCCAGCTAATGTGTCTTGCCAAAGCCCCTGCAGCACAAGGGTCTCCGTGGGGACCACCTTTGCCTTAGCAAGAATAATTACCTTTCTGTACCCTGTTGATCCTCAGCCTCCAGGAGTGCTAATAAAAACCACTGGACCACAGTGGCAGCTTTCAAACCCCAGCCCAGCACCACAGGATGCCCTAATTCAACCTAAACCCAGCCACTGGAGTTCTGCAGCCAGGAGAACTGAAGGCTTCATGGAGCCTCCAGGAGGGTGCTTTGACTCCTGGGTCTGGCATTTTCCAGTCCTGTTGGAGGACTCCAGAGCATTTTCAAGGTAAGCAAGGACACGAGATGAGGTGGAATCTCACGCTTGGTGCACAGTTATTTGTTTCAGAAGTACTGAGAGCCTTCTAAACATCAGAGTATTATTAAAAAATAAAAGTATAAACTATTTGATGTGCTGTGGCCTTTTTATGGTTGTGTATATTTTAGTTAGAATCATGATTACTCATGGAAAAAAAACCTGCAGTCATTTCCTAGTTTTAATTAATTCTATTTTACATCCTGACACTTTAACTTGCTCTTGATCAGCTTCTAAGTGATCTGTCTGACATGTCTATCTTTAACTGGGAGCAATTGCCAGTTGAGTTTGCAATCTATCAGAAATAAATGTGAAGAGTAACTCTAGCCAGAAAGAGCTATTTTTCTTTGAGAGTGAAAGTGAGCTGTTCCACCAGGCCTGGGAGATTGGAGAAAAATGGTAATGTCATTGGCAGCTGGAGTGGGAGAGAGATCCCCTTCAGATTTCTAGCAAGAATTTCAAGCAATTTCTGCATTCCATAAATACTACAATAATCTGACCTGAATGAAAAATGTTGCCCAAGATTCTATTGCCTTATTTAGTCTGGGATGAAAGCTCTGCAATCTATTAGTCTATTACATGTGCTGCTCTGGGGAGGTGTTTTCAGTGCCATACATTTGCTAGGTGAGGACAGTGACAATTGCTGTTGCTCCTCAACACTACTTGTCATGACCAACCAAACTAACATTGTTGCCTCAGAACTTCCTTGGCATGTTTTTAAACACCCTGTGAAACATCTATAATATCTGGGGTGGGGAGGAAAAAGCTTATTTTTCAGCAAGCACAAAATCTCAGGTAAAGATATTCCCACCTCTTCATTGTTATTTGTGTGCAACTCCTTCTCCAGCTGCCACTGGTGGGAACAAGGACCTTTCATAGAAAGGTCCTTTCCTGGAGCTGATTAGACTATGACTATGCACAGTTCTGTTTCTTCTTCTGGCTCTAGGAAATGAAACTGGAGCTGCAGCTGGGCCAAACTTTGTAATGAATTGTAAGTTAAGAAGGCAGATTTAGGACAATTTTGCAGCTTGTTGAAGCTGTGTCAAAACTGATGTGAAGTTGTGATCCAGAAGAAGAAATACTTTCTAGGAGCTGTTTTGGTTCAGGATCTACCCCATAAAATGTTGTGGCTTTTCACAGAAAGTGTTTTTCATTTCATTAAGCAGAGAAATGTTTAGTCACACAGCAGCTCTCTGGTGGGCAGAATTTGGCTATCTTCACACTCATGAGCACTGACTAAACCATGCAAGCCGAATGTCTGCCCAGGGAGGGCATGGAGGGGATGAAACTATAGGTATTGGTGTTTTTAGAGTCTGAGCAGAGCAATGGAGGGACTGAGACCAGTGGCACAGCTGCAGTATGCTCACTTTTTGAAACATGGTTTAGTGGCATGGGGGTGCTGAGTTGATGATTGGACTAGATGATCTTGGAGGTCTTTTCCAACCCAAATGATTCTATGATTCCATGATCACCCAGACAGTGTGCACCAAGAATACAGACAGACAGCAAATCCCTGTGGCCTTCAGAGTTTGACTTAGTGATGATTGCAGGTGATGAGGTCTGATGTCACTGCCCTCCACCCTAGTGAGGACCATGATTCCTCTTCTCATCTAGGTTAATCATTCCACTTGTATAAGCTCCCACCACAATCCCTTTTTGATCACAGAATCATTTTTGAGGAAAAGACCTTTAAGATCATTGAGTCCAACTGTTAACCAGCACTGCCAGGTCACTGTTGAACCATGACCCACAGCATCTCATCTACATGCCTTGTAAATCCCTCCAGGGATGCTGACTGCACCATCCTTGCTGTAAATGCAGCCATACCCTGCCCCACCTTCCTCCAGCACCCTATTGCCTAGGAGACCATGGCACAATTTGGTCTGTGTCCTGTGCTGCTTGGAGGAGCCAGATCAGGTAAAAGAGAAATGTTGGGGCACAGAGGCACAGCAGCTCTTCTGGGGAGAAGAAAGATGAATGTGGATCTCCTGTGTCTCAAAACAACCTTCATCTTTCATCTGTGTTGCTTGTGGCTAGACTGTTCCTTCCTTTCCAGGGGAAAAATAAACAAAAACTATAAGGTGGGAAACACACTGAAAATAGTGAAGGAGCATACAAGACACCCTACTGAAGGGGGACATGATGTGCATGTTGGTTTTAGTCAGGTTGGGGAAGGGGCTTTGAAATTTCTTCACTGAAGGCAGTGATTATTTGACAAAGAATTGAAGAAGGTGGATTTGTTTAAAGCATCTCCTTGTCCCTGGATCAGTGGGTTAAAAAATACTCCTCGCTGCTCTGATCTGGCTCACATCAAACTTACCTTCATAAAGTAAGTTGCTGGATTGCTGCAGCTGGCTGCATAATGTCTGTGTCTGTGCTTGTCATTACCAAGCAGAGAGCTGCCAAATTGCTCAGAAGGGTATTGCAGTCCCAGCACCTCTGATTATTCGCCCATGCCTTTCATGTTCTCCTGCACAGGGCTGTAATGAAGAAGTTACATAACTAATTAAAGCAGATGTATTTTTAATAAAGACTTTGGGATTGAATTTTTTGTTGTTGTTTTTGAGAATTAACAAATTAAATTCTCAAGTGTTTCTCAACACTGCTTTAAAACAAAAAAATTATTTCTTTTGGCTCTGAGGATCTTGTTGATGTCACATGGATTTTCCCAAAGACTCAAGGTCTTGTCTTGAGGGCTCCTAGCACTCAGTGTGGATAGCCCACCCCTGAAGTTGACAGACTGCCTCTGCAGGGCTTTATCATCTATTTTATCCCTAATGTTATTAAGATGTTAATTCTAGCTTCATGTTTATCACAAAGTGTTTAAATTTTAGCCAAAAACATGGCACCAAAGGAAGGTTAGTTGGAATCACTGGAAAGACTCACGCTGGCTCCACTGATCATGGATGAACATCAAAGTCCACGTAGACATCCTATAGTGGTTTGTTGTTTTAATTAAAAAGTTTGTAATTAACCTCTGAAGATTTATAATGTGTACAGGGAAGAAGGGTTGGGAAAACCAGGAAAAAATATTTCTGATGTAAATTAATGTTTTCTGTTGGTCTGGGGCAGGAAGTGGAGAAAGGAAAGAGTTGAAAATTCCTTTTTTTTACCAGAGATCCTGAGTAAAAATCCTCCAGTTTCTGATTATTTTATTTTCAGGTTGGGTGGCTGGTGGCTTCTTTCCCCACTCTTTACATTTCCTTCCTTTCTTCCTTTCAATTTCTTTTCTCTGCTGTTGTCTTGGAGGAGGTCAGAAGGGAATAACAGAGAAGAGAGAATGAAAAGGAAAGTTACATTTTGGGAGCAGATTGCAAAACTAAAGAGAAAGCTCAGAGTACATTTTTTTTCTTTTCCCCTGTGGAAATTTGAGCAAAGAGAATTGAGAAAGGTTTCCACAATGGTTACCTACACTAAAAAAATCATCATTATTAATAGCAGTGGAAGCAGTGGGATTTGAGGGAAAATGTCTCTCCCTAGTCACCTGTTAGAAGACAAATCTCTACAGAATATTGAAGGCCAAATTCAGAGAACAGTAAATGTGCTTATTTTTGAGCTGCCATGCCTTGAATATACAAAAAGGAAAGAGAATCCAAAATGTTTACCTGCACTGTAAAGCTTGGTCTCAGGTAGCTAGCTCCTTTTGCCACACAACCTTTATTTCAGATTGCACGTTTTCAGAGGTGGCAGGGTGACCCCAAGATGAATTTCTCCTCCATCCTTTTACACTCACACGTGGTGCTCTGCATCCACTCCTCTGCTGTGACCTGTTTGTCTGGAGCAGAGACTCTCCTGTTCACAAGAAAGATCATGGGGATAAACTTGGGATGGGACTGCCCTGGTGAGGGTCTCCCTCAGCCTTGGGCTGGTGAGGCATGTGGGGGCTCAGCTGCTCTTTTCCTCTGTATGAATGATGTTGGCAGTACCCAGCAAGGATTTCCACTTCTTGATCATGGAGTTGTCTTTTCTGTGGCCTGTTGTTCAAGCTTAGACAAACAAGGCATGGAGTGATGAGTGTCCTGTAACCAGCCTCTGTGGACACCTATCTGCATGGGAGTAGCTCCCAGCCACAGGTGCAGGAGAAGAAACCCCCAAGTTTCAGGTATTTTTGTGTCTTGTGAAACAGCTGCAGGGTGAGTGAGGTGAATCAAATGGCTTGAAAGAACAAAAGTCCAGGAAAAGAGGTACAGCAGTAAGCCTGGTGATCTGTGAGGGATGTGAAGGGTTTACCATGCTTTTGGATTGCTTGGTTGCTGTCTTCTGACTCACCATGAGAACTCATTTGCAAACCTGAGATAACCAAACTCTAAATTATTCTGTTTGTTACTCATGATGAATAGGAAATCATTGTTTTAACATTCCCTTTTTTTTTTTTTTCCACTTCAGATTTGAGATTGAAAATGAAAGCTGTTCAGGTAAATCTGTGTTGTACAAAACTTGACATGCATAATTCTCTTCCCTGTTCCTGACATGCTCGTTCAACCTTCATTTGTTTAACTGTTCTTGTTTTCCCAGCAGCCTGATTTCCCAAACACACACTTTGAGTTCTTGTAAAATGTGAGGTTTCTCTGACTGGCTACAACTGCACTTTCTGCAGAGTTTATGGCTCACCTGGTCTAGTGGATGACACCCCTGCTCATGGCAGGGGGGTTGGAACTAGATGATCTTTAAGGTTGCTTTCAACCCAAACCATTCAATGATTTTATGGTGATTTCATATTACTGAACATAGTTTTGAGTCTGGGTATTTTTGCTATTCCCATGCTGCTTCCTCTGCTCTCTGCTATTCCTTGGACAATGAAAAGTGCTACTTGGCATCAAGAAGGGAAAAAACGTCCAGGGAAATGATCCAAAAAGGCCACTCAAGTTTCTCTGCAATGTTCTGGGAAGTCTGTATCAGGAACAGGTATGTCACCTCCTGACATGTGTGTAAAGTGCTTCAGCTTGTTTCCTAGTTGCAGTATGAGTTGTAATTCTAAGAAGTGGGCTTTACTTTCTAGCTATTATTTTAGAGGTCATGCAGCACACCAATAACAGGAGTTAGTCATTTAGCTATGAGAAGATAACAGTGGTAACTCCTGTGACATACAGGGACAGCATCACAGCCACAATCATTTTCCTCTGAAAAGCAATATTAAGCTTTCATGTAAGTCCAGCTATAATAACCAAGAAGTTGAAAGGAATGTGAACTTGCAAGAATGGCAACTCAGATCTGTGCAAAAGGCACCAGTGAAGCATCGCAGGTGAAAAATGATATGAGCAAGCACCAGCTGGAAAACTTCCCTCTGATGGTGTGTTTCCATGTGTGACTGGAAAGGCTTTGCTTCATGTTTCCCTCTACAGTGACCACTTATTCCCTGAAAGACTGGGTCAGAATCCCTTTCTCAGTCTGGACTGGTGCAGCTGTTGAACAAGTGTTGAAGGACACCATCAGATTACTGAGACTTACAGTTGTTATCTACCATAAAACTGTAATAATACAGAAGGGACTTGTGTCTGCTAAAAACTTACTTGCTATATTGCTTATAATTAAAGAAAAATAAACCCCACACGACAGCCTAAGCAATTCAAGCATCTAATAAGCTTTGATAAACAGCTTCTGTAGAGCTTGTGCAAATACAGATTAAGTTTAAAAATGCTCTTCTCCCCAGTGGACAGATGTTTAACTGCTGCAGTCGAGAGACAATTGAGGATAGCAGATTGCATGCTGAGTGCTGCTGAAGGGTTCTGAGTGAAGATGCACATAGTGGCAATGTGTTATGGACATCAAACATGACTCTCCCTGAAGGCTCTTTCTGGCAAAGCTGCATTGCATCTGGAGGAACAGGGAGGATGTACCTCACCCAGTCAGTCTCTCCTGGGACATGGTACAGTCATGGTCATTTGAGGTGGCCACAACTTGAGGCTGACCTGATGTTACCTTGATGGTTTCTGTAGCTTTAGTTACTTAGAACAATACAAGTCTCACTAGACATCTGTACCCTGAATGCCAGGTTATCCTTTTCTTCTTCAAACCACACCAGTGCACAGAGGACAACCTACAGTCACAGAACTTCTGCAGTCCAGGGGAAATGTTCAGTGCAGGGACCAATGTGGATTCTGTCTTGTAGTGGAATATTATTGTATTAATAGTCCCTTTTTGTTTCTTTAATTTAAGATTTGAGACTGACAGAAAAGGGAAGTTGTTCAGCTAAGTCTGTGTTGTACAAAACTTGGTTTATGTAAGTCTCTTCTCTTCCTACCTGCTTAGTACAATGGTGCAGACATGGTGGTCCTCCTTCCTTGATGGTAGTGTATCTGATAGCTTATTACAATGGCTATAGGAATAATTAAAGTTTCAATTACTTCTCTTCATTTGTGCTTTTCAGTTTTGGGAACTGGAAATAACTCAGTCAGCTCTTACTTGAGTGTCCAGTCTTGTCTGTGATCTCTGCAGGGGGCACTGAGGCTAACAAACAGGTCTGGGAGGGTGCAGGAGGAGCCTAAATTGCTCATGACTATTTTAAAATGCTTTTGATTGGGGAAAAGAGGGAGGAGTGGGGGGAAGTCAGGGAAATATTCCCATATGTCTTGATATGACCAAAACTCTGTTTTAATGAACCCTAGATTTTCTGCAAGATTAACCTGTTAACATCCAGGAAATTGCTGTGAGGAAAAAAAACACCAAGCAAAACTAACAGGTTTCAACTCTTCAATGGCCTGAATTACTAGAGGGAGCTGAGCAGAAATGAAAAATGGAGGCCCAGAAGGTGATGAATATTTCTGTGAGAAGTGCTAAGCAATTGGAATAAATCATTATGAAAAGTGGGAAATGAGTGAAACAGGCAATAAATAACTGGAGAGCACATTTTTGTGCCTGGTCAGTGTGACAGCCTGTGTGTAACCATGGCAACTGGGGATCCAACCCGACAGCATCTCTACCAACACATCCTGAAGGGTAGTTTGCAGTGCTTGTCTCATTCATGTGATGCCACCTGCCTTCCCTACTCCACCCCATGGACACCTCCTCTGCCCCCAAGCTGCTTTCTTCATGGGAACAACCTGCAGTAAGACCAGGTAAGCCCTGCAGATAGGTGCTTCTCTTTAGTGCCAAGCAGGCTGGCACACCTTGTGCATCCTCTCTTTAGCTATTTGGTATTATATTTCCTCCCAAAGTTGTGTGGTAAACAATAAAACTTTCTTCAGGCAGTAAGGTGAAACCTTCTCTGAATTCTGAGACCAGCCAGAGTTTTGTCTGTGAAGATTTTGCATTCTCTGGTCACAACCAGAAGACCATCAGAAGAATCCTTCTCAGGAACTAGCAGAAAGTCAGTGTCACTTTTCAGCTGAAACTCTCTGAACCTGCTCCTGAGTAATCTCTGCTGACAAGTAACTATGCATTCACCACATGAATTTGCTGCACAGGAAAGGTCAATGTCTGCCTCTTCCTCTCAGGGTTGAAGTGTAAGAAACAAATTGTTCTGGATATAAGACACATAGAAACAGGATGCAGTAAAGGTCCTAAGATGCCTGGATCTAAAAGCTAATCAATAATGTATTTTTCTTACATAATCACAGAGTCACAGCAGGGTCTGGGTTGGAAGGGACCTTAATGCTCATCTAGTTTCAGCCCCCTTCCATGGGCAGCAACATCTACTGCCAGACCATGTTCCTCAAAGTCCTATCTGAGATGGCCTTCAACATTGGAGGGATGATTTAATGATTTAGAATAGCAATGCTGCCTGGGTAGGTTGAGTTACTCCTATGGTGTTACTCAAACCCAAGCAAAGACAACATTTTCCTAGTTCTTTTTTGATTCTGTGATGCAAAGAAACTCCTTTCCTTAAAGCTAAAGCCAGATTTTCTCCTGCTCTTTGTTGTATTGCAGTCTACCTATGTGCAAGTTTGGGGCTTCATTCAGTTTCATTTCTCATTACTTACTCCCTTTTCAATGATTGTTTTGTAGCTCTGTGAGGTGGCCCAGCCACCTCAGAGGGTTCAGGAGGATAACTCTGACTTACCACAGGGACACTGTCATCTACAAGTGCAATAAACAGTCTGATAACAAGAGGTCAAATGATGCTCAAAATGTTTGCACTCACCTATTGCAGTCACTGTGTCAAGGTGTTTGAACAAATATTCTGGAAAAAAATGTAAGAAAAATTGGATGTCTTCTTTTTTTTTCCTGTTTCTGTAGACTCCTGAAGTTCCACCCAACCTGTGTCTCGAATGAAGCCACTGCAGGTATGTTGTGTGTGAATGTGCATTCTCTAAAGCACATGGGATTCTTCTAAATGTAAGATCAGTCCTGAACTCCATATTTCTCTGTTGGTTTTGGTGTTTGTTTATTTTTACTTTCTTGGCTTACAATACTGTTTATATCAGAAAGTGTTTTCTGTTTTTCATCAGACAACTCTCCAAGTAACAAAGGTATGACTGGAAACCGTGTCCCTGGCAATCTGCGTTCGGCAGCCTCAGGCAGTGAGCTGGGACTCCTGATGTGTTTGCAGCAGAATATGGATCTTGCAGCAGCTGATGAACTCACCAGAAAAAAGTACCACACCAGGCATGTCTGCCACAGGTACTTGACTGTTATTTGGAGTGAGGAAGAGAGAGAATTTTTTCCAGGATAATAAGGTTTTGAGAACATTGAAGTTCTAACACTGTCTTGGTAGTCATAGGAGTATAAAGGATTGCCACTGGCTTGGTTTTCTGGCATGGTACACTGAAATTACCTATATTTGAATCAGTGTGAAGCCAAAAATGCAAATTAACACTCAAACAATTGCTGCTTAGTAAAATCATTTCATCTTCAGAGTGAATTTTTAATCTTGCTGCATCACAGATTGTGATACACATTAAATACTCCAGCCAGAAGGGAATTGGCTGTACAGCAGGAATGTTTTTCATGGAATGCAACAGCAAAAAACATTTGCAATTTGACTTCTCAATTGCACTAGCATTCATCAATAGCCATAACTGATTAGAGATCCAGTGCCTGGAACCTGCCCTGCACTGGTCCTCAACACTTGGAATTCTGTGCCTGTGTTTGCTACTCCTAAATTTGATGAGAGGAAGAACAATTTCACCATAGTTAGGCAGCTGGTGAACTCATGATCCTATGTGTTTTTTTTTTTAACTTGATGAATACCAAGAAGATCCCATAAGCCCATCCTACCCACTTGTTTTTGTGCTCTAGAAGTTTCCTCAACATCCTCAAATGGTCATGTGTGGCATGAATAGGAATTTATCAGATAAAAGAAAATCTTAATTAAAGACAATTTGCTTGGAGTATGGAGGAGCCTGCTTCAGCAGTTGTCAATTCCATCCTCAAGGTCAAACAGAGGAGTGTAAAACCTGCTGAATATCATTTCAGTCCCTAAATGCTGATTTGATAAAAACAACATGAAGGAAGTAACTGTGATTTTACTTTCCAAGTTGCTGGGACCTCTGAGCTGGTGTAGATTTAATTTAAAATGTGGAGTTTTCACCACTTTGGGGGTCCAGGCAGTGCAGGTTTCTGTAATTGACCTGTGAAACAATTATCTGGAACTAAAGACTTGAAAAATACTTGAAAAAGAGGAATGAACCCAGGTTAATGTCAGCATCATTAAATCCCCAGTTGTGAGGAAGAACCACTCTCCTCCAGTTCCTGGGAAATGCTGTAAATGAAGACCAAAATTTTTGTCATGCTAGTACTTGCCAAGGGGAAATGCAAGCTATGTACCTCCTGAAATGTTTGGGGTTTGGGATATGAGGGCTTTGAGAAACCTGATCCACTTGAGGATCTCCCTTCCAACCCAGATGATTCTGTGATGATTCTATGATGTCTCTGCTCACTGATAGGCACTGCGAGATGGTTTGCCACATTTGGCACCCAGCAGAGACTCCACTGCAGAAAAGGCTCATGGCTGGGGACTTGCTGATGCTTTGCAATGTCCCTTCCCTCCAAAAGTACAGAAAAACCCTGAAGGCTGAGTAACTGTCAAAATGCACCAATCCTTTGGTGTCTCTTGCATTCTCACAGAGTTACCATCATATGTGTGTGTTACACTGGTAGGTTTTGAATAGATGCAACTTCAGTACCTCGGTCTAGAGGAGGACAAAAGTTTTATGCACAAGGCCACAGAGTTTCATCTCTGTACTTGACATTCTGGACAACAGCATTTTCTTTCATGTCTTCTGTGAGTTGTGGATCAGCTTTTTCAAAATCCTCAACGCTTAAAATATGATCTTCTCCTTTTTTTGTCGGTGTCTTTATGTCACTCTAGTTAAAGTACTAGTGCCCTGATGGACCCTTCTGCCACTACTTCAGGTGGCTTGAAAAACAAGAATCAAGCACTTCTGAGTGATTACCAGAAAGTACAAATAAGCCCAAAACAGCTGTAGGAGTTGCCTGGGGTGTAGTGGAGAAAGAGAGTCTTGTTGAGAGCTTACAGCAAGGGAAAGTGTCCATGAAAGAAGGACATTCTGTGATCCTATGTGCAGAGACCCCAATTCCCCTGTCAGCCAAAGCAAGCACAGCATAAAGTGTACACAGAGCACCAGGCTGTTGATTGAATCAAGACCCTGCAATGTCAGATTAAAGCCCACATTTTTTCCTTCCAAATACTGCTGCTTTCGTTCCTGTTTGTGCCCCCAGCACATAGAAAGATGATCTCTATTTCTATCCTGGAGGCTGATGTCCTCTCATAGAGTTTTTCTCTGACCCTTTGTGAATGGAGCTGGCCCAGAGTGTTGTGTAAAGGCATTTATTGCTGCCTCCCAGCTCCCTGCCTGGTGTGACTGAAGCAATTGGTCCAGCACAGCGTGATGGAGAAAGGACAGGTTGAGCAGATGACTCAGAGGTGAGATGAGGACAAAGGGATGGTTGGAGTGGCAGGGGGGTGGAGTGGGAGGGGAAGGTGCTCAAGATAACTTTTATGGAGCTTTCATGAATAATAAACTTTTTTCTTGTTTTCAATCTCAGTCTGTTTGAATGAATCACTGGCAAATTGTTTGCAGCTACTTTAATAGTTAGCAATAGCAATTCATCCTATTAATTCTGCTCAATTACCAGCTTTTCCTCAAAGATGTCAGACAGTTTAGTTGAACACATGTTATATATCTGTTGATTTGGTTGATATAAAAAATATTTAACATATCCTGTACCAAAACAGTATGGAAAACACAGCTTTGACTCAGCAGGGATTTCAGTAGTAAACAGCTCAGTGTAATTACTTAAGACAGGTTTTAATCCGCTTGGTCATGAAATATTCATGGTCATACCTAAGAATAAATGTCAGTGCTGTGACAGCTTCTTACCATATCCAGGACATTACCTGTGAATTCTTTGAGTAAGTATTTACTTGCACATCCTTAAGGAGGATTTCTGCCTGCAGTAATGGGCTCAGCAGCTTTGTGTGGTGTTACCTGCCCTTTCCTGGAGGAAAAATCCTCTTGACTGAGATTATGGTTATTGGCTCTCATCACTGGTGTTTGGGAAGCCAAGGGTAATGCTGCTTTTTGAGTTTGGAGCTGACATCTGAGCCCTGTTAAAAAACCTTGCTTGATATTCAGCATCTTACCCTGGCAGGTAAACTTAGTACAACACAGAGCTCCCTCTTATCCTGGGTCTGTTCCACAGAACTAGTATTTGTTAACTAAACAGGGTAAGGTTAGAAGTGTTCAGTTGTTTTGGGGTATTTTTGGGGGAAGGAGACTACATAAGAATTTATTAGTTCTGAAAAATGCCTTTTTCTGAAATGTATATGTAATATTAAATTGTATATTTGCATCCAGCTGTAACTAGGGCACCCAGCAGGCAGGGAGCCTCCATGTAGGGAGCCCGAGGGTCTCCAGTGGTCTGATGAGCAATATAGGGGTAGATCCCAGCTAGAATGGGCTGGAGCAGCTCCTAGTGAGCAGATCATCTACTGCCTGTGTCCTAAGAACTATACAGCTCCAGGTGGGTCACTGTCAGGGAAGGGGAGATCATGAGGGTAAATAAGCTTGGTCTGATTCACTGCAGTCATCTTTTTATGCAAATGGTAAACTTTACTATTTCCCACCATTGTTATTAATGCTGAGTTATTGTTGTTATTATTAATGCAAGAGCCTGGGTATACAAAGCCTAGGCACAAGTTCTTCCTCACAGATCAGGGGCTGAGGTACCACAGCAGTGCTGGGGCTGGGTCCAGCAAGCACAACGCATTTCCCCTGTGCACATGCATCATAGGAGCTCTGCTCGAGACATCCTCACCCTTTAGAGCATCAGTGAGGGCCAGGTGAGACCCCACTGCAGGTGCTGGAAGTGCTGTGATGCTGTTCTGATGGGCTTCAGCTGGACCTGGTACTGCAGCCCCCAGTAGCACATGCAGTGAGGTTTGGACACTCCCTAGCCCTGGTGTTTCAGGTGTGACCTTCTGAAGGCACTCTGTGAATAATGCCAAGTGCTAGATCACATCACTCACCTTCCCTCTAGCCATCAGCTGTGAGATGGGCAATGGGATGGGTTCAGGTGGGTCTGCTCCTTTGGGTCATCAGCTAACTGTGAGCCTGTGCTCCTCAAGAGAGTCAGAGCAGTAATAGAGAAGAAAGTTGTCATCATCTCAACCTTCATAAATGCTGATCTGAGTCTGATGTTCTGACTGCTACAAGGCATCTTTATCTACTGGTGCTTTTGTTTAGGTGTAGCATAAATGATATATGGTGTCACTCCATACAGGTAAGGCTATCAGAATCTGACCCAGGATTTGCTAATGATCTGCTGATAATGAAATAGAAAATCACTTATTTTAGATCTACANAACTGGCCTCATACCTGTGTAATGCTCAGTCTCAGGGGGAAGGAGAGAGATGTTTTGTTAAGTTTCTACTGTTTGTCAGAAGAGATCTGTGCTTATTAATTAGCATCTTGAGAAGATTATTTCAAGAACATGCATAGAAGCAATCTGGTTAATTAATCACTCTTTCAATGATGAAATTTGTCCTACTGTCCAACCTGAACCTCTCCTGGTGGAACTTCAGGCCATTTCTTCTTGTCTTATTATTAGTAACCTTGCAGAAGAGACCATATATTAACATAAGTAGCAATACCTGTATCATCATAGTATATAACATAGACAGATCACAAGTAAGAGCATTATAGATGAATATAAACCTTTGTATGTACCCTCGGGGTGACACAAGCAATTTGACAAGAGCTCTGACACAACAGTCCACTGCAGACCATGAGGGGGAGACAGACGAGGTGTACAGCACTGCTCTTGGGGGGATTTTTACAGCTATTTAGTTTAGACATTAATAATTGCTAGGTTATCCCATTGAAACTACATCTGTAAGCCTATCCCAGACCCCTCAGACATTCAGGAGACATGGACTGATTGGAAAAAAACCCAAACAACTAACATCTTACTCTAAATATCCTCACTGTTGGCATGAAGGTTATTACAAGATCTTTTTTCTTCCCCTTAACTGTGATGAAGTGGCAAATGTTTTGATGGAAGAACATATGTTTCCTGTTGAGTTATCACCTCTACTTCTGAGTATTGTAGATGCCTTGCTGATTACTTTCTGAAAAGAGTGATCTGCTGGGTGCTTGTGTGCCTCAAGTTAGTCACAGGACACCTAGGAAAAGAAACAGGGATGATTTCTGGTAGCCTGTGCCTCTGAGCCAAAACACTTAAAAGTGTACTTTGTATCTTTCCCAGTCAACAACTGTTACACAGTAACTAAGGACCTAATCTTTGTAATCATTAACCTAAGTCCTTGTCACGATGCACAGAAGAGGAAGTTCAGCCTGGTATGCCTGTGCCTAATAGCCAGCAGATTCATAGACTCATAGATTTGTCAGAGCTGGAAGGGACCTTAAAGACCATCAAGTTCCAATCCCCCTGCCTGACAGGGACACCTGAAGACAGCAATCTGTTTGCTGCCACTTCTCTTTGAGTTCAACATGGTCACGTTTGCACACCCCTGAAGACCTCAGCGCAGCAGACTGCCTTCATACCACCTGTGCTGCCCCTGGTCTCAGCTGAACTGATGGCTTGGTCCCTCTCTGGGTGACTCTGAGACAAAGCACATGTTTTGTCTAGCTACTTCAGATTTTGCATCTTTAAGAATCATTACTTTGAGCAAGTTTAATTGCAAGCTAATAAAATAAAAGTGTCCCCATCCACCTTCTTAACAGATCCTTATTACAACCAAGGGAAAACACTGCTGCTGCTTCAAAGGAACCAACAGAGCCTCTTGGAGAAGTGTGGGTGGATCTCCACACCCTACAGACAGAGCATGGCAAAGAAAATGACTTTAGAGAAAGAGTAATAAGATCCTTTATCAAAAAAAGAGTGTGAAGGCAGTGGTTGAACCAATAAGTGAACAGGCACACAGCATGGCTTGGGTCTGGAAAGAGGAGGAGGGTGTCACTTGGTTCCAGGTACTTCTCACCCCTTCATAAGGGCAAGTGTGAGTCTGAGCTGGTAAATAACAATCACAGTCTCCACTTCTTCTAGCCATTAGCAGGTGAGGGTGAGGTATGAGGGAGTGCATGGGCTCCAGAAGGTGTTCTGAGCTAGGTGATGGTAAGCCCTAGCATGGCTCATTAGAGAAATAGCCCTGTGACATCTGAAGGATTTGAGCCTTCCCTGTGCTGCTTTGTCTGTCCTCTCACTCCTCCTCCTGCTATGGAGAGCTGGAGTCATCACCAAGATGACTCACTCTGTGACTGTCAGGGGGTTCTCTGCATGGCAAAAGTTCACTCAGGTGTCTAAGTGGGAGAATCAAATATTTTGTGGAGATGTCCCTTTTTAACATCAACACTAACAAAGGACATCACCCACAGCTTTGGATGGATTTCTGTAATCTTCTTTTCCTGCGTGTTGCCGTCGATGATCCTGTCCTACAGACATGCCTTCAGAGTGTGGGCTGCAGTAGTTGTGTGCCACTCTGAAGTAACTGAGCCTGGAAAACTAAGACTGGAAATAAAATAAATACTTGAGGCTATAAATGAGGTTTTCTCTGAAATCCTGTGGACCAGAGGTTGCTTTGATTTTAGAATAGAGGACTCTCATTCCAGGGTCTACTGAAACTTTGGGGGGGCACAGATACAATGACAGTTGCATGGTATCCAGACTACCCTGAGCACCTGAAGTATCTTAGCTAGTAGATGGTTCTATCAACTTCACACATACAAAGTATTAAAAACCCAGTACTTGGAGTACTGCCAAAGTGAAAAAAACTCCTTGGATTTTTTTCTTTTGCAGTTGCCAAAGGAAGTTTAACATAATCTTGATAACTTCTGGTCCAGTGAAAGAAGAATATGTCTTTAGGTTGCATCTTTTGTACCAAAGAAGAGAGGATCAGGACCTTTCTAGAATACACCTGAAGCCCAAAAATGAAATCCTGCTTAAACAGAGCTTTATGAACAGGTGCCACACATTTGCTCTCTAATCAAAGACAGGTTTTTCAGATGGTTCTGAGTGCATAAAAGCCTGGCAGGTAAAAGGGAAGCTGCTTTACCAATGTTTTCTGCATCAGTTATTGCAGTCCACTGTTACAATACTGACCCTGTTTCATACTTCACTGTATATACTGGGTGGTATAGGGAGCTAGACATGCAGGTTCCAAAAGGAGAAATGCACATTTCATATCCAAAAAAAGGCTGCAAACACTTTCAAATGTGAGGATTTTTTTTCAAAGCTTTAATTGCCATATGAAGTCCATCAGTAAGAGAGGAGGATGGCAGGTGGAGAGAGTTAGATAACTGAGAGAAAAGGGATCAGAGGAGAAGAATTCTCTAATGAATCTGCTTGCTATTCTGCAGGAAAAGAGCATCTGGATACTTGTAGAAATAAAACATATGGTAATGTATTTGTAAGACTGTGAGATACATATTCTTTTAAACATGTTGGAAAGTATGGCAACTAATGTACACTTTTTATAAAGGCCTATAAATATTTATCAATGAAATATATTGAAACAGATACTCATCAAGTGTGTGCTTTCTCTTTGAAAAGAGAATTCCTAATGCGAAATGCTTAGTAATCTCACTAGATGACTCAGAGGGAAGGAGTCTTCTGAACAGAAAGATTAGTGTATAACTTCTGTTGACTCCAATAAGAGAAGGATTTTCACATCAGAAGCAGCACTGCATTGTTTGTGGACCTCACATCGCAAACATCACCTGTTAGTCACCCTGATGCTGGTGCTCTTGGTGACATCTGGACCTGCAGTGACTCTCTAGACAGACAAAAGCTTCTTTTCAAATCTCCTGGCAGAGAGGAAAATTAATTCCTTATGTAGCCAGGACTATGGTTCTCCCAGCCAGTTCTGACAGGGAGGTCCCTTTTCTGCTGGGAAGCAGCTAGTTTATCTTCATCCTTACCCAAAAATAGAGAGTGGCACAAGGAGAGGAAGGTGGGGAGGTTTGGCAGGGGGGTTCTGGTTGCCAGTGTGATTTGTAGGTGAAGCTAAAGTTAATGAGTCTATCCTTGATCTCTGTAGAGACTGTTCAGAAATAAATGGCTCCTTCTTTTCACTCCAAGCAGGCTAAATAAATATGTTCCTCTGTTTGTGGTTTCCTAAGGCTGAATGGAAGAACAAGATTCCCAGACTGTCTTGTCCCAGATCAAAACAATAACCTTCAAGGGATCCTGAGATAATTACCACTTAGTTCCTCATTCTGTCTGAGAAGGAGAGATTCAAACCAGAAGCACATCAGGTTTTATTAAACTTCTCCAATTATCATGATCTTATTTGAATCTCTGAAATGGAGGTGTCAGTATCTGAGGTGTTCATCACAAGCAGTAAGGGATGGGAAAATGGGGGCTGTCAGCTCTTGATCTGCCCCCTTCCAAGAGACCTCAACATCCAACAGCATCTAGAGATACTGCTCTTCATTCACTGGATCCTGTTGTTCTCCATGGATAAGACTGACAACAGCAATGATCAGGAAGTAAATCAATAAAACTGTAGAACATCTGTAAATTAAATATCTTGGATCAGGAAGAGTCAGAGGAACATCCACTAAGAAATATGTGTTTCTATTTTTCAAGCTGCAGAAAAAGAGAGTATGCTTTTATTCCCTGGATTAATTTCAGCTTTCTCGTGAGAAAGGGATCAGCCCCTGCATGTACCAGGGTGTATTCAGGCAGACACATCATCCCCCTCAGCAGTTGGTGCAGACAGCCTCAACAGGTCACCTTGGAGGTGTTTGGTCATTGCCTCCTTCACTCTGCTTTAATGTGGGGTGGAAGAGAGATTCACATGCAAATCACAGAATGTCCTGAGCTGGAAGGGACCCATGAGGATCATCCAGTCCAATTCTTGTCTGTGAACAGGACAACCCCCTCCAAGACCATGACTGACTTGCTTTCTGTTCCTAGACACAAAAGAGACTTTTCTGCATCCAACTGTTTTCAGGTGAGGAAGCCACTAGTCAATAGGTTAACCCACAACCTGATACATTGATCAGACAAATTTGGACTCTGGCTTGACTGTGTACATAATGCCTAAAATTGTCTTTATTTAATGAAATAGCTCCCTTGGAACCTGGAGTGTACTCTGGAATTGTATTGCTCTCCAGAATTTTAAAAACTATGAAAAGTGTATTGTTTATGCTCAGCAGCTATTTATTACCTTGACAGATTTAATTTTCAAATATAATTAATTAATCACTTGCCCAAGACAGAGTTTTAGTTTAAAGCCATGAGTAATCTGAAAAATATATCCATAGCCAATAGAGTGTAGTAACTGATCTTACCTTTGGGTCACTTACAACATACACTTAAAGATTGGAGGGGGGAAAATTACCTCCTGGCTAGTACCCCATCTCCATTGAAAAGTTTCTGAAGTAATCCTGTAACCTTTTAAAAGTACTGATGGAAATGCTGACAGGTCCCCAGCAAATGCATGGAGCACACAGAGCCCAAGGGAGTGGTGCTGATGTTCTCTGGGGCCACCTTGACTGCCCCATGCTGACACTCTGCTTCAGGTGCTTTTGGGTGACAGACTCCAGGTGGCTTGGAGGAAATAGACCAAACAAGTAGGAGAAAGTAAAAATGTAGGAGAAGGAATTGCCAAAGGAGCAGATTGTGAAGGTCCTCTTTCCAGCCATGTCCTAAATGGTAACAGCAAGATCAGGTCACTTTTGCCAAGGCAAGACACTTCTGCAGTGCCAAGAGAGATGATTCTACTACATCTGTGTTCCTCTTGAAGGAGGACCATCTCTTGTGGAGGTAGAGTGTAAAGAAACCATGAGACTGAAGAGTACCCTTGGTTTTCTCAAACCTCTGAATTCCAGTCTGAAAGCTCAGCTTAGAATCAAACCTGTGACAGATGAAGGACTTTGGGTTGTTCCTGTGGAGGCTGCCATGTTATCTTCTATGTCGGGGTCCTGTGTTCAGTCAAAGTGCAGCTCTGGGAACAAACCACCATGCTGCTGCTGCCTTTTGGTTCTCATTGCTGAGCAGCCTTGGAGTAGTATGTGAGATGCCTTTCAGAAGAAGCCAAACAGCACATGCATTGGGAGTACCTTTAACAGGGTCAGATGAGAGTTGGCTTGAAATAATTCACAGAAATATTGTAGCTGAACCATCACCTTGTGCAGGAAAACACCGAAGTTGGGGGCTTTGGCTGTGGTTGAAAACTTAAGAATAGTTTTAGATCTGCTTCTTGAGGAAAATTGGCATTTGGGTCTGATTTGCTCTAAAGCCATGATGAAAATTAAGGCTTTGGATAATGGAGTTTCCTGGTGTCATGGTTTAATGGCACACTGTGTATGTAAACATGCACTGTATAGAGACTGAGTTACCATTTTACTATGGTTCTGATGCCTCAAAACAAATGCTCAGGCACCAGAACAAGACAAGCCTGCATTTCAGCTAAAAGCATCAGACATTGGAGTAACATCATTTTTTTTAGCAAGTCTTCTTGAGGAGTCTGATTAGATCTCATCAAAGGACGTATCAGTTATTTTTTTGTCTGAACACCATCTCTGCTTTGTGGCTTGGCTTACAAAAATGATGTTTGAAACCAACTTTATGTTCATTTCTGTAATGATCCTGTAAATAATCATGAAGAAATTGTCTCTGAAACTCTCTGCTGCTGGGTAGTTAATTAGCTATGATGAAATCTATGTTACTAGGGTTTGAAACCTGAAAACAAAATGAGTTTTTAAAAGATGTGACAGAAGCAACCTGTTCTAACGACAGACATTATTCTGTTAATTTATCATTACTGTGAGATTAGAAGTAATATTAAAACTCTAAAATTGACATCAAACTTTAAAGTTTTGTTATTTCCAATATTTTCCACTCTTGTGCCCTTATCTTTGTGCTTTCTCTCCCTCATACAAACCACCACTGTCTTCAGCACTCAGATGCAAAGCAAGTGCAGAAGTACTCTCTGGCAGCAACAAATGGTCTTCTACATTTAGTGGGGAGATACCAGACAGATTGGCTCACAGAAATCATAAAGCTAATGGAAAGTGATATATCACTATGAGGAAAAAATCAATACAGCATTATAAGGCAAGTCACAGTAAGCATAAAGAGTCCTTATCACACCCAAATTAAAAGATCAAGTAGCTCAATCTGGACTTCTCCACCCTCTGTAAGAGACCCACCTCCAGAACCTCAGCCAGGTGGTCCTCTTTGCCCACATGTCAGCCCATTTCCCTGCTGACTGTGATGTCAGCTGTGTTTCACCACTTGCTTCTCTACCTCATCTGTTCACTAAAATAATTGCTGGACAAAGCCATAGGTTTAGGTGTCCATTCAGTGCTCAGAGGCACATGATTTGCACTTAGCAGGTACCAGACTGGTTTACAAGTCCAGCAGGGATTGTCCTGGGATACAGAATGTGCCTGAGTTGTCTTTTGTCTGCACAAGGACACATGGGGACAGCCATGGCCAAGTGATGCCTTATAACAATCACCTTGCACATGAGCTGGGATCCCCTAGGAGGGTCACTGCACCAGCAAAGGTCTTCCCATTTCCCAAAGCCAGCTGTAGGTGCGGGAGGGACTGGTTTTGGATCCACAGGCTGGCTAAAAGAGCAAAGCTAGGCTCTAGCACCAAAGGAAATAGGTGCTTGCACCCAGAGTGTTCACCAAAGGATGTAGGCAACTTGCAGGCCTCCTTTAGAAGCAGCAAACTATAAGTCCTTCAGTCTGCAATAAATGATTTTGATCCTTTGCAGATGCATGAAGATGGTCCATTGGCACTTCTACATGGTCAGGGCTAAGGTCACAGATCTTTTTTATTCTAAAGGTACCATCCAGGAGGTTTGGACTTGGCTCTGTGTCTAGCTTGGTTTTCTGTTTTTCTGGAACTTTATCTTGCAGATACTCAGTCCAGTGGCATCTGAAGTGCATTGGAGATTATTTCAAGCAAGCCTGTATGGGAAGCTACCTTGGAAGCAATACAATCTCAGCTGCTCTCTGTAGCTCACTTGCTATACAATGGGACACTCTTCTGGTACTTGTCAGTAATGTAATCCTTCAAAGAGCAAGGAGACCACCTTGACCCTTGGCTGGAACATTGATTCATGAGTTTAAAGCTCAAGAAAAAGGGATGGCATGAAGCTTTGCCATCAGTACATCACTTCCCATTTTATAACCATGACCTTGAAAAATTCCTGTTGTATGTTTGGCAAAGGTGCATATTTTGGCTCAGGGTTTTGTTCAATACCTTCCTTTTGTCCTAGATCCAAAATGAGAATCTGCAGACAAGATTTAATGATGTATGGTGAAAACCTTTCCTCATCTGTACTGCAAGCAAGATGATGCAGAGGTCACACATTGTGTAAGTTTTCTTTAAATCAAATGCAAACTCTGGGGGTGGAATTTATTTCACCAACTGACTAAAAGTTAAACATCTTGACTTTCTCTGTAGTCAGTGGTGAAAAGCAGGCACCTTCAGAAGAGTGACTCATTTGGTCCTAAGTGTCTAGAAAAGCAGGATAAATTGTACCCTGAAGAACCTCAGCTCTCTGTGTTGACTTCTGAAGAAGCCTAGGAGGTAGCTTAGTTGATCTAACTTCTAGGTGTCTCAAGTGAAGTGAGACAGATGTGAGGTCAGGCATAGCCAAAGCATTTTAAAGAAGCCATCAGGAGGAGGCCCTTCATGTGCTTAAACACAGAGTGGAGGTGTTAATGCACTAATGTCCAAGTGAGGGATCCAGGAGCCTGAAACCCCATAGGGGATGGAATCCCTATGCCAAGACTCTCCTATGGGCCTGGTTAACAGGAACAGGCCAGTCAAGAATAAAAGTTGGTATGACATCTCACTAGTTACTGCAGTGAGCAGCAGCATTCAGGATTAACATAGAACCATGGAGTTTGGAAAAGACCTCTAAGATCATCAAGTCCAACCATTGACCCAACACCCTCATGCCACTAAACTGTTTCACCAAGTGCCATGTCTACATATTTTTTTTTCAACACCTCCAGGCACACCTTGATCTTCTCTTTCCCAGGCTTGGACCAAGCCCCTTTTCCTCAGTGTTGAGGCATCTCCCTCAGCTCACTGATGCTCAGCAGACAGATCTACTTCCTTGGGAGAGGCAAGCTGAGATCTGTGCTGTCAGGTGCATGCTTTAACCAGTGCTGAGAATATTCACTTCGAAAACATTCTCCTCCTCTAAAAGTTATCTTAAATGCAGTTGCTTTTCTTCTGACTGACTTTCACAGCCCTTTCTGGGCTTTGCTGCAGCCTCACAGGTCTTTCCCATGGAGCCAGAATGTTCATTAACCCCTGACGTGGAGCACACTAGACAGTGTTGGGAACAGAAGACATTTCTGCTGAGGAAAAGGCTGTGAATCCTGATGGTTACCAAACCAGAGGCACCAAAACCAGAAGGACACAGTCACAAAGACAGTGGATCCCTTCTCAGCAAACCCCACAGAGCTCTCCAGGAGCTGCAGTTATTCCATCCAGGAGCCACGTGCCCCAGATGGAAGTTTTCCTACCACCATTTTTAGCAGCAAGCCCATTGCTGTGCAGAACAGATATATATATACACACACCCCAAGCTATGGAGCATCTGACAGGATTTATTGTCAGGATCTGCATAAACTTTTTTCACCTTTGAGCCTGCAGCATGTTTGAAAATACTTCCATAATAATCAGCAGCTTTCTACATGTCCCAAATTATGCCCTAATTCTAATTAGAAGTGTCATTAGAGAATCCAAATCTGCTAAATTATCTTTTTGAGTTGATTAACTTTCCCCTTCATATACCTGATTTAAAGTAGGAATCTAATTATCATCTCTTTCCTGATTCAAGGCCCTGAAATATTATATGTTCTTAAATTACCCACCAGGGACTGTGCAGAGTGCTGGTGCTGAATGGCACATTTCACAAGTGTTAGACTTGCCATATAAATTATTATTAAATTCTATTCCCTGGAGTCTAGGCAGTGACATCTGGGGTTGCCTCAGGCATTTGGAGCTCCGTGTCTGTTACCAGATCACTATGGTTTCAGGCAGCTAGAGTAATACCATCTGTAAACTAATAAATGTCACCCTTCTGTGCTGCTTCCTTTCAATCCACTCTCGTAGTGTGGCTTTCAGGCTTTGCTCTGCTTGCTGCAAAACTGTCACAGAAATACAGCAAAATGCACTGGCTTTCTGCTGTCTGGCTCCTTGCTTGCTTTCTTTTCCTTTTCTTGTCTTTTTAAATCACATACAAATGCCACAGAAGGAAGTTAAAGTTCTGTTGGCAGTAATGCACAGTTATAAAAAGCTATTTCATTCTGTCTTTTGTTATACTAGGGGGATTTACTAATTTGTCTCAAATTCCAGAGTGAGCTGTAAGCTGCTGATTACCTGATGATTCACAGAGAGCTTTGCCTTCCTGGAGATCAGAGAACTGACTACCTTTTTGGTAGGAGTGAGGGTTTCACAAGTGCTTTTCTTAGAAGACTGAGAGGTTTTCAGGAGAAAAAAATGGCAGGAAAATAAATTTTAAAAAAAAATATTGGTGTAAATCTGTCTGAAGGGAAATCCTGCTCCATGTACTGGAGATCCACAAGGTTCCTTCAGAGAACACCTATCATCAAGCATTTAACTGACCCCAACTCAGAGAACTGGGGCTGGTTAGCCTGGAGGCTCAGGGGAGACCTTCTCACTCTCTCTAACTCCCTGAAAGGAGGTTGGAACCAGGTGGGAGTTGGTCTCCTCTCCCAGGTGGCCAGCAATAGGACAAGAGGAAACAGCCTCAAATTGTGCCAGGGGAGGATCAGGTTGGACATGAGGAACTGTTTCTTCCTGCAAGAACTCTTAGGCATTGGCCCAGGCTGCCCAGGGCAGTGGCAGAGTCACCATCCCTGGAGGGGTTTAAAAAAACATGTAGATGTGGCACCTGGTGACATGGTTTAGTGGCATGGGGGTGTTGGGTCAAGGGTTGGACTTGATGATCTTAGAGGTCTTTTCCAACCGTAATGATTCTATGATTCAGTAGAGGGTTTGGATTGGTATCAGTTTTTCTTCTGCAGGGTAAAAGTGGTTCCTAGCTCTCCCTGCAAGGTTCAGTCATCTACACTGAGAGAATGTAACCAACAAATTCATTGCTACAGTCCCTGTTTTCTGGAGTAGACTGGGATACAGGAATGTTTTTCCTCAAAAAGCTTTTTGCTGTTTCAGGGGTAAGCATTTGTTATTTGTGGTCCACTGGAGTCACAGCATTTCCAAACATATACCAGGAGCAGCTGCCAGTCTATACATGCAGTAAAGACAAAAGGAGTTGATTACCTTATCCTCAGAAGACAGCACTGCCCTTGGTAGGAAAGATCCCTACTGTGCTGTTTTCAGTCTGAGAAGCTGATAAAGCCCTTATCAAGTTCCACTTACATGTTGCTCCTGCACTTTTGTTCTCTTGAAGCCTGTCCCTGAACAGTTATGGCCTCAGCAAAGGCTTTGGATTTGCAAACCCATTCTGCAGCCAGAGTATGGCCATTGCTCTCCCAGTGAAAATCATTGGTTTCCCAGGGATAGAGGTGGGCTAAGAATAACTCTAATAGTGCCTGCGTAGGTCTTTGTACAGGCAAAGCCCTGGCCATGGGATGGAGACCAATGCTCTCCAGCCAGAGTCCTTTGCAGCAGATGTCTTTCCTCACCTGTAAGAGGAATGCAGCAGTTGGACTGGTCCATCCCAACAGCTGTGGATCCCTCAAACAGCCTCAGCTGCCTTGGACAGTGCCTTAGTGAGAGGCAAAGCCCAGGATCACCCCACTCTCCACATCCACCCTCAAGCAGCATCCTTCCAACCTGCTGCTGGCATCCCTGCTCATGGCAGGGGGGTTGGAACTAGATGATCTTTAAGGTCCCTTCCAACCTGAGCCATTCTATGATTCTATGTGCAAAGTAACAGCAGCTGGAAATAGATGGCAACATTTTTGTTTGGCTTTTTTGAGGCTATAATTCCTTTTAAAGATATCATTTATTCTTCTTAACAAATTAAGTATTCAGTTAATAAAGAAAGAGCACAAGCCAGGGCTCAGCTTCCAGCACTCATGCTCCCAGGGAGTGATATCTCACTCCATGCACAATCTGCTGACTTTCAGAATTGTTAGGGTATAATGGGATACCATTTTAAAGGTAATTTATGGTATAAAATAAAGTAGTGGTAATAGAGATCTCTGGGGATCTGCACTCCTTTGAGATGACAGAAAAGCTACAATCATTTCTGCTGCCTCAAATTATGCCTGTCAGTGAAGATTTATTCACAATTATACTGTTTTCATAAAGTTTAGCTGTTTGAATCCCAGAACTGGTTTACACCAGCCAGTTTTTGTTTATTGCATTAGCAGGATGTTTACTGACTCTGTCTAACATATTTTCAAAACATTTTTTCTTTCTTCAAGGGAAACATCTCACAGCTTTTGACAATGCTAAAGTCTTGATCCACAGCCAGCCAAAGGAGAAGCAAAACTCCACTTTTCTTTAGCAGGGCTTTGATCTAAATGCATGTCCAAGTGCTCCTGAAGTTCTTATTTCAGCTTGTCTTGCAAGGCTGAGCACACGGCAGTTCAGCAGGGCACTGGGGGACAAGGTTAGAGCCTCAGCAGGCAATGCAGAGATGCTTGCCTGATGGAAACTCTTCTGAAAATAATATCCCTGGCAGTTTTCTGCAGGTCCTTCTACTGGATAGCATGGAGTCACTCATCCAGGTGCCCCAGCAGAGAAGAAAGTTCCCTGAAGGATAAGGAACCACTGTCCTGTGGCCTAGGATGCCTAAGCCATCATCAGGTGAGGTAGGTGTAGATACAGGAGGTGACAAGTGCCTGGACTCTGCCATGCCCCCACAACTCCTCCACTACAGCTCCAAACTGCTGCTTTCTCCATGAGGTTGCACTGGCTCATTCCCAGTTAGTTTAGGGATCTCTGTCACACTGTGGTGGGATCAGATCAGGCCTCTACCATGCTTTGATCTGTGGGATCAGAACTCCTGCAGTGGTCTATTAAAAAGAGAAGAATCTCTTGGCTCTTGGTATGTGTTTCTTTGTAGGAAATTGAAAGTTATTCCTTGCACTAGGGATTTGAACCCCACCATACACTGGGGCAGGCTTCACACCACTCTCCTCTTCACTTTCTGGAGCTCTGACCGCTCGAAGCAGCATCAACATCACCCAGTTTAGCAAGAGAGATGCTGCAACTGCAGCTTTCAATTCACCTGATCTAGGAATCTGTGAACATGAACAGATTATTCATGGCATTATCCTTCACAAGGGCTGGTCCCTTGTGCTATCCCAACCTGGAAGAAGTAACTGTTGGAGCCACTAACAGCAGGAAAGGGACAGAGAGGAGTCAGGTACCATCACACTTTGTCACAAGCTGAATGATGATGGAAGCTGAGCAATAAATCTAATCCCATGAAAGGTGCCTCCTGGGTTTGTCTACCTCTCTGTCTCCACACAGGAAGAGGGGAGGGATGCCAGGCATCCTGGTTTTATTCACCCAAAACTTCTACAGATGGGTCAGTCCCAACAAGAGGATCTAAGACTTCACAGGGCAGGACACACTCCTGCAGGAGTCAGAAAAAAGAAAGGAAAGTGTGAAAGGAAGCAGGGTGTCAGTGACATGCCCTGAATCAGGGTGCTCACTGTGAAAGTTTCCTGTGCTTGATCACCTTCACTCACAATTTTATACAATTATTAGTAAGAAGTCAAATAAAGCAGGCAAAAAGAAAGGGCTTTTTTGCCTTTTCACTGTCATGCTATTTAGCTGCTGCATTGATTTGTTTTCTGAAAAAGCCTGCTATCATAAAAAAATATTTAGTAGGAGACAAGATAACAATAAATTCTCTATGCTAAACCTTCTCAGTTCCCTACCTAACCAGGGCATGCTGGGAACAATTAATCTGTTCATGCTGAAGTCAGATATCACAGTACAAAACACTTTAGTGTCTCCAGACTTACCTCTCACAAGTGTGAAGACAACTGTTGATTGCAGTGCTCTGACACATCTTGAAGGCTCTGACTTTAGAGCAAAGCTGCTTTGTAGAACATTGCACAGATTTTATAGTCCCTCCTCAAAGAAGGCAAGAAAGCTCATTTGTGGCTTTAAACCAGACTGACTCAGTGACCTTCAGTAAGACAGCACCTGAAGGTAATTGCCTTATCTTGATGGTTCCCAGCTGGTAGACCTTTTTCCTGCAGTGGATTGGCAGCTATGGCTAGGAGGTGTGGTCTGTGGCTGAAGCACCTGAGGGTCATATCAGGGTGTCAGAGAACCTTTCAGGTGAGAGCCAGCTAATGCACTTTTCATAAAGTCTAGGTGGAGCCCCAGAGGGTCTCTATCATTTTCTTTCTTTCTTCTTTTATTGTTTCCTGTATATAAACTGAAATCCTATATTCTTTCATTCAACTAGATGCAAGCAAAGACCAAGTAAAACTTTCTTCAGCTCTCAAAGGGTGTGCTCATAGTTGGAAGACACAGTTTCCAGGAAATAAAAGAAACTGCCCAAAGGGAAAATAGCTTTTTACCTCTGATATTAACTTTCTGTGAGATTAAACACTTGGGTCATATGTTGAGAAGTCCATAACAGATCTCTGCCATTAAACTCCTTCCTGACTTTGCCTTTGGTTTGCTGCACAGGCAAAGCTCAAGAAGCTGACACAAGTACCTGTGAGATGATAATGTGAAAGTGGTCAAACACTGAAAGGGCTGCTCAGAGAAGTTGTGGAGTCCCCATCTTTGGAGGTCCTTGAAAGTTGTCTGGACATGCTCCTGGGCAACCCACTCTGCTCTGACCAGATGATCTCAGGATTTCCCTTCCAACCAGCATGGGTCTGTGATTTCAGAAATGGCTGTACATGAATTTAAACCTTACCTCCAACACCCATCAAAAGCTCAGACAAGTTGTCTCCAGCTCTTTCTTTTTAATCTATGTCATTAGCAATGTGCTGCTCCTGAGCCACCTGAGCAATGCAAAACATCTGAGGATGTCTCGACATCTTTGACTTTTAAAATGAGACAGCTCACAATTAACTGCCACTTTCCAATACAGGTCACATTCAAATTCCAGAAGGCATGGAGAACCTTGCTCTGCCAAGGGAAGAGAAAAACAATGTTCAGCTCCTCTCCAAAGAGACTATGGCCTTTGCATGACTAAGCCAACTGGAGAATCCTGGCCATTTATGCAAGTATTTCACACAGAAGATGCCAGCAGAGCTGATTTTAAATGCATTAGAAGTGGAAAGGTGGAGGAGCAAACACAGCATGAATATTAATTTCAATTCCTAATCATAATCAGGAGGAATCAAACCCACTGATATAATTTTGGCAGAGTCCCATGAGTTCCTCTTCTTGTAGATATTCCTCTATCTTGGATGTGCCAATAATTAAACACCAAAAAAAAAAAGGTCTGGCACCAGCACAGTGATTGAAGTGTGTCTGCTACCCCCAGACATTTAGAGTACAGCAGGAGATCAGTGTAACATTATTTTCAGGGGAAATAATTTCTATTTAACAGCCTAAGAGTTACCAACCTGAACAACATCCAGAATAAACTATATTATCATAGGCAGCATCCATCTCTTGTCTATAAGGTTTACTTATGTTGGAGTTATCTCCTTGAGCTGAAACACAGGAACAAATTCTGTGCAGAGCACCACGGCAAAGACACACATACCTTGGGGGGACCCCAACCCCCAAGTCATAGAATGGTTTGGGTTGGAAGGGACCTTAAAGATCATCTTGTTCCAACCCCCCTGCCATAGGCAGGGATGCCACCCACTAGACCACGTTGCCTAGGGCCCATCCAACCTGGCCTGGAACCCTTCCAGAGGTGAAGCATCCACAGCTTCTCTGGGCAACCTGTTCCAGTGCCTCATCACCCTCTGAGTAAAAGTATTTCATCCTAATCTCTAATATAAACCTCTCTTTCCCCTTGCACCTCCAGGACTTTGTAGCCTTCCATGACTTTGCCCAGGTTCCAGGTTGTGGTATTATTTGTGCCACATGCAGGAGAGCAACAGATTGCAGTCTGAGCTCTTGACAAGTTCTGTCACCCTCTCAGCAACATCTTAGACCTTATGTCTTGGAAGGCAGCGTACCTCTTGTGACTCCCTGTCAGGCTGGCAGATGGACACCTCAGTGCCCCTCAGCAGTCACCCACTATGAGCATTTGTGGCTTCCTTTCCTGGTATCCACTGTGTGATGCTGGTCTCCTTTCAGACCTTGATCATGGGTGTCTATAGGTGTTAAAGCCTCATGTCTGGTTTTAGCTGTGATGTTGGAAGGTGGACACTGAAACAGAATCTTGCTTTTGTAAGTCACCAGGGCCCAAGGTGGCTCATTCTCTGTGGTCTCCACCACAGGAAGATGGTTCTGAAACCACTTCTCCTTCTCTGTCTGGGCTCCTTTAATGCTGCAGAGCGTTTTAACTGTTCCCTACAGCTCAGCCACCTGACACAGCAGATCATCACCCTGGACACCTTTTGCTGGCTACCTGTTGCAGCCTACTGTCTGTCCTGAGGTCTTCTTCTCCAGTTCCATCTGGGTGGAAGCATCAGACACCTCAGGGGCTTCCTCTGCAGAAGCTGAGGATCTGGTAAGTTAAGTCATGGGAACATGGGAAAGTGGAATATTATTAGAATTAGATCTTCTTGTCTTGCAGTTTGCAGAAATGAAAAGTAGAATCAGAGACTCATTAGGGTTGGAAAAGACCTCTGAGCTCACTGAGTCCAACTGTCAAGGTAATAGAGCTCCATCCTTGAAATTGCCAAACTGTATAGCTGCCCTAAAGGCACCTGTGTGGAAGAACTGAGAAGAATGAAGGTGGCAAGCAATACAACAGTGACTGGAACGTTGTACTTTGCTCTACACCACTGGGACTTTTCAGAGCCAACTCCCACAGTCAAAGCAGGAGCTTGTTCTGATTTAATGAACTCCAGCCAAACTTCTGTGCACACACAGAGAATTCCCCTGTAAAGGCAGAAGCTCAGAGCAGCATAAGGTTGGCAGAAGAGCAATAGCTCCTCCTCTGTTCTCACCCTTTCTGGAGGAGTCACTGGTTATGAAGGTGCTGGGCAACAACCTGACCTAGTGGCAGATGTCCCTGCTCACTGCAGGGAGGGTGGACTAGATGACCTCTAAGGGCCCCTTCCAAGTCTAACCATTCTGATTCTATAACATTTGGTTCTCTGGGGAACGAGACTCTCCAAACCCTGTTCTCAACACACTCAAAGGCTACCACAATTGAAGTTTTACTTGCCCAGCTCAGTGCAGAATCAGGGACTGCTGTGAGGTGTTTGTCAGGCCCTTTGGCTGCTGGGTCCAAGTGGACCTTCTGAAAGATGCATTCTTGTTTTCCTTTATGATGACTGCATGGCAGGTTATAATAGTGGATTCCCAAAGTGATAACAGATAAGTGATGTGAAGGGGAAAGTTGAGAAAGAACCAAAACACAGCAGCTTGGCACCTCTGATCCTTCATACAAGAATCTACTAATACTGGAAAAACAACCTGTCTGCAGAAGTAGCCAGAAGGTGTGAAGGAACCTAGTTTGGGTGGCAGATGGCGTGAAGACTACTGTTGGTTGTTATTTTGTGTTACACTGGTAATACTGCAAGAGAATTGTGACTCACTGTTTGTCACAGGTGTTGCTGCAGCTCTGCCTCTGTCTTTACCTACCAGTACTTCCCCCAGATATCATGAGCTGCTGTGATGGGAAGCTAGCAGGGTGGTTTCAAGGTGCTCACGAATTCTCACGGACATTATCACCACAGTGAAGCTGTGACAGACTGAGTCAAGCTGTGGGACCTGGAGATACCAGAGAGAAGCCACAAGCTGGTAAAAGCTCTGACTGAGTGCAGATCTTATGGCAGATAGCTGGACTCTGAACACCTTCTCCCTCCACATGTTCCTCAGACACCTACCCCATGTGTCAGATGGAAACGTGAGGTGATTAAACCAGCAGTGCCCCAATGCGCACAGCAGACCTAAGTAACTGTTTCATAAAGGGCTAGTGCAATCTTCTGCCTTCCTCTAGAAGAGGAAGAGGGCCTTTAATCCACAGCAGATGGTTTCACTAAGCTGCCCACAGTCATAGAATCATAGAATTGTTGAGGTCGGAAAAGATCTCTAAGATCATCAAGTCCAACCACTGACCCAACACCCTCATGCCACTAAACAACGTCACCAAGAACCATGTCTGCACATTGGCTGAACCCCTCTGGGGATGGTGACTCCACCACTGCCCTGCTCAGCCTGGGCCAATGCCTGACCATTTTGCCAGGGAATTGTTCCTCATGTCCAACCTAAACTTCCCCTGGCACAACTTGAGGCCATTTCCTCTTGTCCTATTGCTGGTCACCTGGGAGAAGAGACCAACTCCCCCCTGGTTCCAACCTCCCTTCAGGGAGTTGCAGAGAGTGAGAAGGTCTCCCCTGAGCCTCCTCTTCTCCAGGCTAACCAAGCCCAGTTCATTCTGCTGCTCCTTCCTTTTTTTCTTTTTTCCAGTGACTATTGGAGAAGGAAAATCTGTACAGAGGAGAAAATGAAGGCAACATCAGAAAACAATGGTGGCAGGAGCACATCTGGTTATGGACTGGGGACAGACAGCTGGATTTGCATAAACCATGACCTGAGCCATTACATTTAGGTCAGAGTTCTGAAACAGCAGCCTAGAAAATTCATGACATGAAATAAAGGATATAACACAGCAGAGAAAAACCTCACTGATTTCAGATCAGCTGAGACATACATACTTTCATCAACTGATCACTTCATCCTTGTCACAAATGTCATCCACTACTCATTTAAAGGAGATGTTTTCAAAAAAGACTGAATATATGTTTAAAAAAATGCAGTTAACACCTCAGAACCACAATGAAATTTCTATCAGCCTCCCCCTGCAATGTGCTGTGTGGTTATTGCAGACACTGGAGGGATGAACAGCCAACTCCTCACTGCCATATAATCCTTCATGCCTCATTAACCCCAATATAATTTACCTAAACTACTGAACCCCAACACTGCCTCCAATAATATCTGCAAAAATACATGGAAAAGGTCAAGATAACAAATTACAAGACTATAAATTTAATTTCTCATTCAAAGGATACTTTGCCAATAATCTTATGGTAATTTGCTTGCCATGGGAGAAGAAAAACATGACATGAATGAAATTATGCTGTCCCTTAATTGCTCAATGGCAGATCTTTGTGCACTGTATTTTCCTGTCAGATAAATGATGTGAAGAAGCTAGCACACATTTTCCAGACGTTGTGTGGTCTCCAGCACGACTTAGCTTCGGTGTTAGGCACTCTCTGATGCAGAAAGCCACATCTCAGGGGAGGAGGAAGTGAAGGGAGGTGTGATGTGAGCAAGTAGTATGAATTGTTTGGCTTGGAGTAGCTTGGAGCAGTGATATTCATGCCAGAGCTCACCTGGTGGGAACAGCTTGATGTAAATATTTTGCAGTAATAGGGCTGAAAATGAAGTCTTCCAGCTTTTATAATGTATTGCCATCTACACGGGACCTGGGGAAAAAAAACCACAAACAAAATAAACAAAAACCAAAACAACACCAAGACAACAAAACAGCATGGCAACCATGAACAAGACCTCTTTGGGAGCTAATCTACCTCTCAATATGGTTCTTGCTGTAATTGATTTCAAAATCCAATCCCTGCCAGACATAAACGCAAAAGTAAATGTCAAGTTATCTTTAGAACTTACCCAAAACGTTCTGGGACCAGAAAAGTGAATGTCTTTCAGGCTCCAGATTTTGCACACATCCAAATTAACATTAAATTTTCACTCAGGTAATGACCTACTGTTGAGCCCATATGTTTGTTGCTTAAAACTGTTGAAAAAGAGGGTTACATAATGGAGATTTTAGACACCGCTGCCTAGTCTGGCTGTTGATGCCAACTGATATTTTGAGACAGTTTCTGAGGGACCAGCCTCCTGTTGGTCCCTGTTTGCATGCAGTATGACTCAGTCTTCATGCCAACTTGAAGCTTTTCTGCTTAATTTGGAAAGTTCAGAAATAAGATTTCTCTTTTGAAAAGGTTCCATGTACCTTGCCTGCAACAATGCTTGCTTTATGTTTTGAGTTAGCCCCATAAAAAGAAGTTGCTGCTGCTTGCTCATGCTTGAGGCACCCCTGTGTCATCATTCCACCTGCACTAACAGGATCTGGATGGAGGATAAAGAGTCTGAAAAACCAGACCCTTTCCTGCTAGGAAAAGTGGTCAATATGATACTAACATAGAGACCTGCCTGACTTCCACAGACACCAGAACTGGAGAACCATCCAGAAATGGACACCAAGGTAAAAAGTGATCTCAGTTCCCATTGGTGTTGAAGGGTTAAGAGACACGTTTGTTGTCCCAAACAGTCAATAAAAGGAAGGATGCTATTGTTTTCTCTGGAAGCTATTCACTCCATTTTGGTCTACAGAGAAGCTGCTGTACTAAAAACCTGACAAGGAGATTGGAAGCGAGGGATGCACCTCAAGAAGTGGTCCACACTGCCCACAAACCTTGGAGAAATGGCTCTTTCTCAGACAGCACAGTTACAGATGAAGTTGGTGTTTCCTCAGATTGAAGGTGAGCCTCAGGTGGACCTGTAACTGTAAGGGAAAAAAAAAAACCAAACAAAGCAGCATATTTAATTAGAAATAAATAAAATTCAAAGGAGTGTCCCCACATCTAACTCAGACCACACACACTTTAACCTTTATTTCCACATACCTCAGACACATGAGTCATTCATTTCATCTCTGAATTTCCATATGTCATAAACCTCTAGCCACAGCCAAGGGTATTTCTTCAGTGTGCTTCCTTAACACCTCTGATCTTGGAAAGGCAAAGGTGGGAATGAGAAGGCTCTCTCTGATCACAGGGTGTTGAAGTGCTGTCTGCATCCCTCACAGCTGAGCAGCTTTTGCTGTAGTTCAGTGCCCACAGGTAACACACCTGATGAGAAGGGCACAGGAACCCTTCAGAGGTTATAGTTTATCTCTTGATCAGAGTCTTGCCAGGGCTGTAACTCATCACTGGAGGCAATCAGAGATGTCTTTCACTGCAGTCATTGCACAGTGCTTCTAAATCTTCTACACTCTCCAAGGTAAGCAGGAAAAAAAAAGAAGCTGAAAGACTTTGTTGTGTGTTTCTGTGTGAGGACATAATGTTCTTTCCACTTCTATCAGCTGTTGTGATAACCAGGGATTAATTAAACAGCCACTTGTTGCTGTTTCTTATATTCCAAATAGCTTCAATCCCTGAAGTTCCAAAGTAATAAAGACAGCAATATCATCCTGCACACACGGGACGAGAGGAGTAGTCCACTTCTGGTCTCATGTCATGTTAAACCACAGCAAATAATAAACCCATAACTTACATCACTCCCTGGTGAGCAGTCCTGTGTATAGAGAACTGCCAGAGATTCTCCTTCTCCAGGGATACTGTGCCTAGGGATGACCACTGCTCCACTGCAGAGAGCAGCACAGACCCAGCTGGAGACCTGTTCACAGCAGCAGGGTGAGGAGCTCTGACCAGCAATTCCAAATAGCTTCTCTGGGACAGAACTGGGTTTATTTCAGCCAGCTGAAGAGATGTGGGGCTAAAAGAAATTTTAAAAACCCAAACAAACAAAACCACAAACCCAACAAACCAAAACTCCACACAAACTGAACCAAACCAACCAAAAGAAACAAACCAAACTCAAACAAACCAAACAAATTCCAACAAATTAAACCAAAACATAACAAAAAATCAAATACAAACAAAGAAAACAAGAAAAGCACAAAGCCCCAACCCCAACCAACCTGCTGAAGGCTGTTAAGGGAGTAGATGTCTGAAGAGTGGATGAACACACTGCAGACTTGCAGTCTGAAGTTTCACTATGGCCATTTACTGCACAGTGAGTGAACTTCTTTCTAACAGGGGGGAATCACTCTAAGAGGAAACAAGACAACTCAGGCCATGACTGAAGTGTCTTAAGATTTATTCTAACTCCTTAAGTTCAGATACAGACACTGGGTCTGGCCAGGTTGAGACCAGATCCCTGTGCATGGTTCATAGCATCCCAGTCTGTTGTCAGTCCCCAGAATAAGGGCCCAGTAAATAGGTTAGAAAGGAGCTTGGATGCTCCAAGGCCAATTCCTGCTCTAGAAACCTGGGTGGATGAATCTCCATGGAGCACCTGAAAGTACAGCTGCCTGAGATTTATTTTATATGTATCCTAATACATCAAGTCCTGCAGTTTCTTAACTTGTGGTCTGGAGATTACTGGGAAGGTTGTGATGATCCACTGAGCTCAAGACATTGAGCAGAAGGAAGGGCAAGAAGCTGAAATTCCTCCAACAGATCCTCTTGCCAATGGTTTGGAAGTAATCCAAAAGACCCAGGAGAACCCCATGTGTGCAGAGCTGACTTCCTCCAGGTATGATGTCATGGTATTGAGGAGTGCTGTGGAAGCAAATCCTAAACACCAAACTGGGAATAACAGAACGGGGAAGCAAGTTAAATGAAGGTGCTTAATTTGGTGTCTCAGGTGTCATTATGCCAAGAAGTCATAAGATTTTTCCAGTTACATTCTCAGCAGCAAATTGAATTACTTAGGTTCATGGCTTTGAAAATGGTTTTGCTAGCTGAGCCTTCAGAACCTCAGTGGACAGGTTACTGATAAAGATACCTTACACAGGACACTTCCCAGTATCTCCCCTCATTTTCACTTAGGAGGAAATGCTTTTAGTGATGACTGGAAGTGGTGAGAGCTGAGTTAATTTCCTGCACTATTCACTGCTCATTGGTCAAATATTTTAACATGGGGACTGACACAGAACATTGGGATTGATCCCTCTCTGGAAAAAGGCAGGAACCCAATGTCTGGGAAGATGCTAACATTCAAGAGAGAAACATTAGGAATCCTTCTGATCTTCTTCACAGCTAATACAAAGTCTTGTTTGTAAACAGAATCATGGGAAGGATCCATACCATTTGGCAGAAAAAATGTGGTGTGAATGCATTAGAGCAGGAAGGTTCTAAGCCAAATGCTCTATGCATACAAGTAGACTACACACTATCAAAGCTGATGGACTCTCCAGTGGAAGAATGGAAGGTTGAATGGTCCTAAATGGAAGCACTGGAGAATGGGAGGTTGGATGCTCCTAAAACTAAATCAGTTACAGAGAAGTGGAACCTAAAGCTAAATCAGCTGTAGAGAAGTGGGAGCCACCATCAGCTTTTGTAAACCAAACTAAGGACACAATGTGGGAAGGTCTTTTAGAGAGGCTCAGTTGTCAATCATTATTTGTAAAATCCAGCAAAAACAAAAACAAAGTTGCAGAGGATTCTCAAAAATGGTTCAGGAATCTCTCTGAAGTCATTTCTGTTTGCCAGAGGACACAGCAGCATTCAGGGAGAGGCAAATTCATCTCTTTCTCATTGAGCAGAGAAGCTCAGATTTCCAGTGCTCAGGTCTTGTCACCCAGGCTTTTGGTAGCATGAGGAGTGTTGATGAGTTTGCTGGCCTGGGATTTATGTCTGTCTCCCCAGCAGGTAATGCATGAGACAGTCACTTCTAGATGTATCTGACCAATACTGTCTATAGAAACATTTGTATTAATGGCTTCTGAGCTCCTTCATCTTGCTGCGTACCGAAAAGGAGACCTGGCAGGACAGAACATTTAGATTAAATGATGTCAGCTTGAAAAGTCAGACCAAGAGGGCTGAAACCACTGCTGCCTAAACTATTACTCTTGCAGAATGATCATGTCTTATTTTTAGAATGCCAAAGCATGTCTCACCCAGGAGCTCAAACAGCTTCTCTAATAGTAATTAATGGCAGCTGTCAGGTATGCAACCACTGACCAAGAATGAGTCACACTGGTCCTACTAGAAACCCCAGTTAGATGGAGAGCAGAGGCTTATTTTTTTTTCTTTATTTTATTTTATTTTCCTTTTTTTCTTCCCCCCCCTCCTTTTTTTTTATTAGCTCATCCTTCTGTAGGCAGCACAATAATGAAATATCAGAGTGTTTATCTGCTGTAGCCATTACGACAAACTAATGAACATGTTCTGGAGATACAAGCAGGTCATCACCTGCTTTGTCAGTAAATAATACTGTTAAGGAGGCAATTTCCATCACTGTAGGTACTCACAAGTTAATTTAGGAACTACCAGCTTTTAATTAGTACTGCAGCCAGCATACTGTGTGGCAAAATCTTGCAGAAAGCCCTTCAATTTATTAGGAAGCTACAGAAATACATTAAAAACATCTTTCTCCCCTACTAGAGGGTGGTTTGAAGGACTCTAATACTAATATGATTGATGGTAATGGTTAAAAGGAAATCATTTAGAATTTCATATTTCTTTGTCTCCCAAAATTTAAATGAGTTTCAGACACATTTCATTTTTACCAGGCTACAGTGCTTGCAAATGTGATTTCCAAGCATGATTTTTACATGCATAAGTTTGACAAGTCAGCTACTGTGGCTGCCTTGCAGTAATTAGTACAGGCATTTAATGATGTCTTCCAAACCCAACAAGACACTGCGGACCCTCAAGATCAAGCAAAGCCTGCTGCTAAGTCTTCATGCAGGAAAGGTCTGCAAGGCATGAAAGCTGCACAGAAAAGCCATCACCCATCTGCCTGCCTGTTAGACAGTGAGACAGCTCCAGTGTGGTCTGCATCCTTTGCTTTGGAATGCAATTAAAAACCCTGGACCTCATCTGAAAGGCCTGCCATAGAGAAACTGCTCCGAAGAGACAATGACAGTGACAGACCCAAGGGGAGAGGTCTCAGGGGACCACGCTGAAGCCCAGAAGGAAGAGCTCTTTGTGACTGAGGACTCTCCAGCTCTTGCAGGACTCTTCTGTAACACTGTGGCTGTTTCCAGGTGACCATGTAGCAGCCACGTATCTGCAAATGCCTTTGCAGGTATAAAATGGCACTTTAAAGAGTGAGAAAAGTATGGAAAGAGGAGGAAATGGGAGAGAGGGAGAAGAAAGCGAGAGATAAATCATTAAAGGAGGGATTATGAAGTGCCTTCCTTCAGTATTGACCTGCCCTTAGCATGAGTCCACCACTGAGACACCCTGATAGACCCAACATGCCAAATCCATCAGTCAAGAGAAGATAAAAGGTGAGCCTGAGCCACAAACAAGCACATATTGCCTGGTACTGAATGGTGCTTAGCAATGTCTGGTAAACAAGGTGCACAGAGGGATCTCTGGACCTGAGGAGATGCTCTTTTCTCCACTGGCAAACAGGCTGTCATGCCTGCCCCTACTCTTCTGAACAACCACAGCAGCTTCTGAGCCTGGGCTGGCCTCACCACTGTGCTGGCAATGTTTGTTTTGAGCCAGCTCCTTCTCTGAACATGGTATGGTGCCAGGTGAAGCAACCCCTCTCCCTCAGTCTCTGCTTCTGACCCATGATAAGCCAGCAGTCCCAGGTTCCAGATCCACCTTTCCCACTTAAAGGCTAAGGAAAGCACAGGCAATTACATTTTATTCTCCTGATTGTGGCCTTTTCCTTTGTCTACGTGTGTGTCCTGGTCAGATTTCCAGATCTCAGCTGTTGTGCAGCTTTGTTGACTCTCTCTAGAACATTCTTGCTATTCCAGGTCCAGAGAAATGACTGGTGTAGGCACTTCTGACCTCTGTCCCCTCTTTCTTTGATACTATGACAGTTCATATAAGAAGTAGTGTTACAACGTTGGAACAGTCTTTGATGAATGACTAGCAATAACCCAACATTTAATCCTAAGAATTGGGCTACCTGTCAAGTTTTTCTGCAAACCAATTTCTTTAATTTCCACTGATGGTCCTCCTCTAACAGGGTCACCACCCCTCGATCAATATCAGCTGAAATGTGATTTAGCTTTGTGATCTCTGGGGGCATTACCCTGTCCACTTGCCGTGCTCAGGATATTCCATCTTCTCCTAGGGTTTCAGCTACACACAAAGACAGCAAAGTCCTCTCTGAGGTGGGTGGTGTTGCTGCTTCCTCAGCTGCAGGCAGGAGTGAAGCTGTAGGACACCAGCACACAGGCAACCCTCTCTTGAATAACTCGTTCTTATTCTTCCAAGGAGGCCACCCTGTGCCATTCTCACATTTTGCAGCAAAAGTTCTTTGTCTTTGGAACATGGCCAGTTCATGTGTCTCTTAGAGAACAAATCTTCTGAGAAGCAGCTGAGGGAACTGGGGTTGGTTAGCCTGGAGAAGAGGAGACTCAGGGGGGACCTTCTTGCTCTCTACAACCCCCTGAAAGGAGGAGAGAGTGAGGTGAGAGTTGGTCTCTTCTCCCAAGCAACAAGTGATAAGATAGAGGAAATGGCCTCAAATTGCACCAGGGGAGGCTCAGGTTGCTACAATGAACAATTTTGTCCCTGACAAAGTGATTAGGCATTGGCCCAGGCTGCCCAGGGCAGTGCTGGAGTCACCGGCTCTAGAGGGGTTCAAAGAAGATGCAGACGTGGCTCTTGGTGATGTGGTTTAGTGGCATGAGGATGTTGGGTCAATGGTTGGACTTGGTGATCTTAGAGGTCTTTTCCTATCTAAGTTATTCTATGGTCCTTCTAGCCAGCCCATCACTCAGTTGTCTTTCCCCAGCAATAAGTGTTGGCAAGAGGAGGATGTGTCTGAAAAGTAAAGGAGGCCACAATCTGCATTCCTACCTCTGTGTTCTGTGGGATGTTCTCCCGCTCTGTCAGAGCCCTGTGCAGAGCAGCTGGTTAAACCCAAGAGGAAACACTTGCTTTCCTTGTGTAATTTCCACTCTCTAAATCTAGGAGAGTTTCTCCACAACAGCTGCTACAGGACTTTGGAGCTCCTGACTGAGACAAACAGAAGCTGTATTTTGTTCATAGATTTAAATCAAGGCCTTGACATTTTACTCAAGCATGAAGGTACAGATTCAAGCATCATATTTATTGATACATAAAGATATGGAGAGAGGGAAAGAATGTGCTTCATTATATGGAAGCTGAGGTCTCAAATTTTCTTCAAAGAGATGGGAACAACTTTAATTTGGCTCCAAAAAAAAAAAAGAAGAAAAGAGCAAAAAAGAGAATTCCTGTTTAAAACATTCTTTTCAACTCTACTTGTGTGAAATCCTTTGGCCTCAGCACAATAAAATCAAACAGAAAAATGTTTCAATCAGCTCCTTTTGGAGGCATCATGATGTAGTCTTTAATTATACACGTCCCTTTTCTTCTCCCCAGAGCACCAGCCCATTGTGAAATGATTTGTATTTTATTCATATTTTATTGTTAGAATGCTTTGCAGGCTGGAAAGTAGCTTTTTAAAGAAAAACAAAATAAATAAGAGGAAATGGCTCTTTTTTTGGTTCATGTCTTTTATATAGCAACAGTTGGCACATTTTTAAATAAAAATCAAATACTGGCATTTTTCACACACACAGAGCTATAGGAGAGCTGTGGTCTCTCCTTGCTCACAGGCTCACATTTGCTATATTCAATAACATTCACCCTTTTCCCTTTCTTTAGTGCAGGAATAGGAGCACAAGGAATCCAAAGTAGTGTTACAGGATTACTAGCACTTCTAGCAACATGAACATTCATCCCAAATCCGTTGGGTTTTCCTTTGTTGTGGGTATTTCTCTTGTGCTTGGATCTATCAATAGTTGTTGGGTAGTATCATTTGAGTAGATGTGAAGCATGAGTGCATGTAAATGTGCATCTAAAAAAGCGTCTGTGAACATACTAGGAAAAGGGAAAACAGCCTTAAGTTGTGCCAGGGGAGGATCAGGTGGGACCTGAGGGACAATTCCTTCCTGCAAGAGTGGTTAGGCATTGGCTCAGGCTGCCCAGGGCAGTGGTGGAGTCACCATCCCTGGAGGGGTTCACAAGCTGTGTAGACATGGCACTTGGTGACACAATTCAGTGGCATGGTGGTGTTGGGTCAAGGGTTGGACTTGATGCTCTTAGAGGTCTTTTCCAGCTTTAATGATTCCATGATTCTTGTACATCTGCAGCATTTAGGATATTGTAGCTGAGTACAAAAATCTCTGCTCCTCATGGTGCCAGGTCATTGACATTTAGGTCACCCAGCCCATGACAGAAGGACTTTCTCTAGGTAGATACTATATATAGGGTCAAGTTCTTCTGAGAGCTTCCAGAAGAAAGGTGGTACCATTGTTTGAGCATAGAATACAGAAACATCTGGATACCCAAGTCTAGGGAACAGGGACACTGTGGGAGGTTCAGTGTACTGGTAATGGCACAAAGGGAGAAGGTCACCTGGCTGCAGAGTGCTTCCACATTCCACAGCCAAGACAGCTCTTATCACAAGAGTGTAACCAAGGCATAGGTGGCCTGTGGGACCTTGAGAGATCACATGTGATGTGTGGTAGAAACAGGAACCAGACCCTGACTGCCCCAGAGCTGTTTGATGTCAGACCACAGAATCACAGACTGTTAGGGGTTGGAAGGGACTTCCAAAGATCATCTAGTCTAACCACCCTTCCATAGCAGGATTCTTCCCTGACAAGGAATCCAACTGGGGCCCCAGCACTGAGAGCACCCAATCCTAACCCCTAAACCACCACCACCACCACACTCCTTGCTTACCCTTTGTAGTCAGAATAATTTTTTCTAATAATACTTTTTGGGGGTTTTTTATATTAACACTTTTATGGAGAGAAAGGGATAAAACTGAGAAAGAAACAAGTATTCCAGAATAAATAAAACAGGAGGAAGACACTTTAAAAGCCTCTGAGGAAATGATGCTTGCTTTCACCTTCCCTGCCCTTTTCTGTCAGGAAAAAAAAAAAAGCATGATTTCATGAATGCCTTTGCCTTCGTGCTGATCTTCCCAGGAAACTCTCATGTGGTTTGCATGCTCTAAGAGTAATGCACTTTCAGTGTGGGACCAGAGATCCCTTGTTTTGCACTCACTTGAAATACAAGAAGACAAATGGAGAAACAGATTTTAATCTTGGCAGTAGCTGCTGGTGGGTATTTGAAAGTGAAGGATGAACTGTAAAAGTGAGAATCATGTTTTCTTTTATCTCAGGCTCCCTGGTCCCCAAATTATTCATATTCTGAGGCTGATTCATCATCTTCTTCCTTTTGTTTAATTTTCTTTTCACTGTCTGAAGCCAATGGGAAGGAGAAAGGACTTCTTTAAGAATTTCCTTCCTTGATTAATTCCAACTTTTAACAGGACAGAAGGGATGAGCCAGTTTTCAGAGGAGCCTTTATTTTGCATCTTTTCCCTGGGAGCAAAACCACACTGACAATACCTGAGCATAACAGAAGAGGCAGGTGTTGTGTGTAAGATGTTGGCGTCTGGTGGGACTGGCCATCAGTGCCATGAAATCCTTCCCTTGGTAGCACTTGATCCTGCTGAGAGTTTTGCTCATAGTAACACATCCCTGGTAATACTAAGAGAGTACTGCAGAAAGGGTTGTGTCCTAAGGGTTTCTCCAGGAGAGAAAGATCTGCTTAGAACCAACCCTGCAATACCCTCCACGTGCTCTCCTATAACACTTTGACCTTTCCTTGAACTGAACACTTCTACCCTAAGGTATGCTGGCTTTGTGCTGACCCTATAGAAAGAAATGATGGTAAAAGATAGTCCAGCACCCTTGGTGTTCAGTAGTGGGTGACCACCTCCATGGAAAGAGTGAAGGAGTCCCAAGGTGGATATCTAGAAGTTTCACACCTAAGTCAGAGCCAGGTACCCTTCCAATGCTGTGACACACTTACAGCAGGGGAATAATTTACAGAGGATGGGCAGAAAACTCCTAAAAATTAACATACCTGTTTTGGGGGTGTCCAGGTCCAATGTTCCACTGCATCTTCTCTCATGACAAATCCAGGCTGTTCTGTTATGAGGATATCCCACCTTGATCCTCCCACATCTCTGCCTTTCGTCACTCTCATCAGGATAGTTCTGCCTGTTGGTTTTGCCCCTGTGTTGTGATGAAGTTGATCTAGTTGGAGAAGTCCCTGCTGACTGCAGGGGGGTTGGACTAGATGACCTTGAAAGGTCCCTTTTAGCCCAAACCATTCTGTGGTTTTATGACCATGCTTCAGTGTGAAATTTCCTCATCAGTCCATGCATGTGAGAGGAATGCAAGAGAGAAACCTCTCAAGATCACTGGTGTGTGTAATGTTCAGCTAAATGAAAACATTTCCATGGCTGTGTGAAGCTGGACTGGATGTTTTTCTTTCTGGACTTTGGGAGCAGAGGACTACTGGTGGCTGATGGCCTCCAGTGTGTGTCATCACTGAGGGCCTTCCAGTGAACAGTTTAGAACTGAAAATCTGATCTTCTCAATCACCAGCACATCAGGGCATCTGGGACATAAGAAAGGCATCTAAATGAAGTCACCAACTCTCCTATCTAGTGTGCACAGTTAAACACTTTACAAGCTGACATTTGCAAAGCTGCTCTGACCAAGGGTGAACATCAGTTCATTTTTTCTTAATGCTTTGGAGCTTGGTGTCTACTCTTCTACAACCTCTTTGAGCACGCCAAACACCTCCCCTGGCTTTTTTTGGTAAGTCTAATTTTAAGTCTTCTGATCTTTGATGGATGTACAAATTGATTTAATCAGTCAGTTCTCCTGCAGTATAGGCATCTGAGTCACAGGCTCTCCACCAGCCTTTGCTTGGTTAAACACCAGATGGATGGAACAGCTGTATAAATCTTTAATCTCACTGACAGCCTTTCCTTCATTTAGTCTTTGACTTATGTGGTTAGTTTCACTTGTGTGTTCTTCCAATTAGGGAGTTAACCAATCTCTGTCATTCAGACCTATTAAACACACTCTGCTTCTCTTCAGCTTGGGGAATTTTTCTTTTACATTGATTTTTCAACATATACATTAAATATTTAGCCTAGGTTTGAAGCAGTATTGATGCCTTTGATATCTCTGTTCATTATCTGTTAATCTATCAGCATTGCTGGTATAATTAAACACACACATTATCATGACACCTTGTAGTCACAGTCTCTTTCTTTGGGATGGTGCTTTCTGGTAAGATAATCTCCTCCTCCAAAACTGCAAAATTTATAATCAGTGGCTTTTTTTTTCTCCCCACACCATTCTGGTTTGCAATTGCACCACTTCAGCATTCTCACTTTTCTGATAAAATAATATAAACTTAATTGATAAAATAATATCGATTTAACCTGAAAGACAGTGGCAGAACCATCCATTGAACCGTGCATCCTTCTTTTAGAGGGTTTAGCTTACCTAAATTATCATCTTTTATGAACTTTAGGAACTAATTTGAGCTCTATCTAGAAGAAACCAGACTTAATTGTAAGTAAGTGTGGTATTAAGGCCTGAGGAGATCACCCCAGATCAGATGGTATCAAGAGGGTTTGCAAGTCCAGGAGTGCTGTGACCTGAGAAAGGTCTTGGGATAAGACTTTGAAGGATACATGGTACATGAGGTGGATCTAAAGACTGGAACATGGGAAATTTCATGCAAAGGCAGAGAACTGATTAATACATTTGAATATTGGGAAGTCTAAGAGGAGGAAGTTGTGTGCTCCTCCAGCCATACACCTTAGAGAGAGGGTAGAAGAAACCTCCTGCAAAGAATGGCTTTTAAGGAATAAAACATGTTCATCTGGTTAGTGTCATGACTAATTTTCTTATTTCCTTCCCTCTCCACCAGAGAACCTTTTGTTCTGTCCAGGATCATGGTAACTCTGCAATCACTTAGCCACTTAAGCACAAGGGGAATGAGAGGCAAGAAGTGACTCTTGATGCTGAGTCAGGAAAGGCTGTGGAGGCACCATCACTGCTGCACCTGCACTGCTTCACTGGCCGATTTTACCACTCCACCCTGAAATGTCACTTCTGATTTCAAAAGAATTCCTGTCCAGACCTTCAAGGGCACAACCTAAGAAATCCTGAGGCTTTGCAAACAGAAAATAAATTTGCATGTGGAGAAGAGAGGGAATAAAAGGCAAGAGGAAAGCAACAACTTTCATGACTTGTAAGACAAGCATGCCTCTGGCATAGATGAAATAAACCTAAAAATTTAGGATGTCACTAGAGATGCTGAGATGCCACCAAGACTCTAGAAGCTATCTGATGCCCCTGAAAGGCTGCAATGCTACTAAGTCCTAAGAGATGCTTGAAAACATTTCATTTTCAAATATTTTCTTTGTTTGCTCTTTTTTTTTCCCCCTGTGTACATGTGTTTATAGCTAGTGGAAGAGAACAGGAGCTGAGAGCAACCTTCTTTAGCCATCCCTCTCCTGCAGGTCAGCAGCACCCTAAGAGAAGTAATGGGAGGGCAGGTGCAAGGACATGTGAGGTTCTCCCTTCTCCTTGGTCTTTCAGGGACATGATTTACCAGCCCCATCCTGACAGTTGACCGAGTTCACTCTCTCTAACAGCTTTTCAACTTTGTCTGCTTCTGTTATCTTTTGTATCTACCCAAACTGGGATTTTATCCAAGGTAAAAGGGATCAGAGTGACCACAGTGCAATTTTGTTCAGAGAAGAAGACTTAGTGATTTCCTCCTTGCACAGCAGCACAAAATGTACAAAATCAAATCTCATAGTAACCAGGGCTTTGATGTGTTTTAAGTATTTCTAAGTGTATTAGCTATAAGAGATGAAGGCATTCATAATACAGGGAAATAACCTTGAACTTCAACTCCATTTCTGCCAGAAAAGATCTGTTCCTTCTTCCAAGGTGTGTGTGAGAGTTAGTCAAGGAGTTTCTCATTTCAGCTCTATGGGCATGGAAATTGTCTGTACCTGTACAGAAACCTCCCTTTGAACCTCCAGCTTGGTGTCAATACCTGTTTTTTTGTGCAGTGTGATGCCAGTACCATGTCCCCTGTTTCTTTCCCCCTCCGTCTGCATGCAGAAAAGTCCTTTCTGTCAATATCTGTTACCCATAAGAGTAGCCAGAAGAAATTGTATCTCACCTCATTCCACCAGCATTTCTCAGACTGTTACAGCTGTGAGACGAAAGCTCATTTATTTTATGGCTGCAATTTCCATCAGGGAACAGGAATAATTTCTTCTTCATGGAAAGAATTTTCAAGCCTTTGAGACCATCTAGCAATGTCTCTCTCAAGGAAGTTAGCTTCAAAGTTTCTTCTAGAAGTTAACTCAAAAGAGAAATTTTTTAAGTGACTTACAAAACTGACTATAAGGTTTGTTGGTAGAGCTCAGCATGTCTAGTGTGCTGTTGCTATGGAACAAGAAGGAATCTGCAGTTTCCCCTTTCCTTGCTGTCCCTGAGGTAAGACAGTGGCACACAGCAACACACCTTTGCATTAAGATTCCCTGGATTTTCCTGAGGGAAAAAAATTCCTGTGCATTTTGAACTGATGACTGGTTTGTTGTTTGAGCATAGACAGCAGGACAATGAAATATTTCATGGGATTTGGGAAATCCTCATTCAGCAGGACAGACTGCCATGCTTCTGCTCCACACTTGAAGATGTGCTTGAAATTCAGGAACACCTTCCCTGCATGTTTCCTGCTTTTAAATGTGACAGCTTCTGAAAGTGCTGTGAAGGAATCAACATTAAATACATTTTTAACAAGCCCTTTGTGATTATCTTTGGGCAGCATCACTCATACAGCAGCCCTGTTTCATTTGAGCTTTTTTCTATCCTAAAGGACTGACAGGCTTCACTCCAGGAAAACCAAACTCTCATCTTGTGTCCAAATAAACAGGAGTTTATAACCCAGATTGCTCAGGGTTACATTCTGCAGCTGTCAATCATGTTATTATATGTTATTATCTACAGGGCAATGACAGGTCTCCAATGCCTGCACTCTGTACTTTCTTAGTAGATACATATATGTGGTTCATGGTATATACACACATATATAGTGCATGCACCTTTAGGTTATGTGGAAACCTTCACCACTATGACTTGTTGATTGTACCCAAAGACAGCCTGAAGACTGTCCCAGTATTTGGTGCCATTCTGCTGAATGCCTGTATTTGTGCCAAGTGTTGCTGTCAGAGGTCTCTCAGCCAGCCTCTGAGGCAGCAGCATTGCAGTGTGCCACAGCTGGAAGGAGATTGTCTGTAGACATCCAACGTTAAGACAAACCAGCTTCATCCAGCAGGTGAAATACAGCATGGTGCTCTCCAAAGGAATTCCTTGGAGAGACACTTCATGGTTTAGTTTCAAGGAAGAGAGTAGCATGTCTTGGCAACCTTGTGAACCCTGTCCATAGGCCTGAGAGCTCTGCCCTTCAGAGGTGGGACAGCAAAGGTTTCCTTTGCTGTGAAACAGGAGAAGAATTTTAGGAAAAAGGAAAAAGTTTCAGTGTCAGTTCTGTCCTGGAGCTCTTGCTGTAACTGAGAAGAGGTTAAAGTGAAACACCTCGAGAGTCTGGAGCAGCCTAGACACAGTCTGTTACCTAATTGCCTTCAACTGCCCATTAACAGAAAATCACGTCTTTACACATGGAACTAAAGGTGCTTTCAGTGAGCAGAACAGAGTGAAGGTCTGTCCTCTTTTCCTTGGGTGAAGAAGGTCTGTTGTCTTTTTCTTGCTCTGTTTCAGAGGGTCTCATGATCAACAGATCCAGTCACTTAAGCTCTACACACTACACCAAAGGACTGAAACCTCTACATTTCTTGTCGCAGAGGTAAAGATACTCCCATCCACCTATGAAAAGTAACTGCCTTGCATCACTGCTAATGGCCCTGCTGCAGGAAGCCTGTGTGACATATATTACTGCTTACCTCTGAAGGATGCTCTTTGCCTGTGAAATCGGTTGTCAGCACAGTGACTTAGTTGATACAGGTACAAATGAGGGCAAATTATTAGGTAAGCAGCTATCCTCATTTTTTTCCTTATTTTCTATTGTAAGTTACTTAACATTTTGTTCTATACCTAGACTAAAACATAACTTACATTAACTTGAGCAGGAATTATAGGCAAAGAGTTGCTACAAAACACCTTATTTCCGTGGCATAAGATGTATTTTAAGTTAAAAGTTGACTGTCCTCATGCAGGAACGGTTCAGCTGAAGCCACACATGTGATACAAGTGCACAAAGCGCACAGAAGAGTGGTGGTAACCATCACCTGAAGTCCATTTGTGATATAGCCAAATGGAAGGGTTAGAGGTCATTGTGAGACCACCTCAGAGAGACAGAAAACCCCTTCAGAGATCAGCATGACCAGACCATAGATAGCAACAGGAATCTTAATGTTCCTTTACTATAGCCATCCCCTTCTTCCCACGCTCTTTATTTGCTCCAGCCCATGGTAGGATTGCCCATGTTGCCACAAGCCCCCATCTTACCTTTCACTCTGACAGTGAAAATCTTTCAGTGGTAACAAGGAAAATAGCAAAACTGAGAACAATTTTCCAGAAAGAAAAACATCTGAACAACCTTTCAGAGAATTAATATTCTCAGCTGCAGTGGTCAGGCTCCTCTTTCAAAAATATCTCCCTCTGAGTAACGTCTCCTCAGAGCTGCTGAGTCACTGCAGATAAATCCCTCCAATATCCAGGGTTTCATGAAAATATGGTAAAGATGTTAATTTGGTTTGAAAGGTATTTTGTGGTGTTCTGATTAAAAGTATTCTGTAATAAGCAGAGTTTATTAGTCAGAAATAATATTCTTTCACTCTAGAAACATTCTTGAAAATCAAAAAAACCAAACCAAAACTAACAACTTCCAAGACCAACCTTTCTGCAAGCCAGGAGCAGAGAGAGTTCTCCTTCCCCTTGGTTTAGCCTGCAGGAACTAAACCAGAGAGCCAGGTCCACCATGGTACCCACTGATGTTGACAGACCATCCACACAGGACGAAGCAGGATGGAGAAGGAAGGCAGAAGGATTCCTGTGGAAGGCAAGTGAAGAGTCAAAGAGATCAGAGACAAACCACAAGTGCTGCTCACTCCAGCTTAACAAATAGCAGCAATAAATAGTATCAATACATATGACAGATGATACCAGCCTGGATGAAACAAAGAGTGGCTATTTTTCACACCTCTTTTTTTCCAAAACTCACTTCTCAGCCAAAGCAGATAACATCCCAAGGGAGAAAAACTGATTTGCTGGAGTCTTGCCAATGTGGAGAGGGGATTTTACAGGAGGAAATTCTTGGCAGAACCTCTTATTTCTGCTTCAGGCACATTACTGGGCTCTAGGCTGAGATTGTCTGGGTGAGGGACAGACAATGGAAAAGCAGGTGATAGAGAGGGAAAAGGAGAAGCAAAAATAATAATAATTAGAAAACAAAGGATTTCAGTATATTACTTATGTATTTGTACTTGTGCAGGTTGTCTGCCTCCTAAATAAAACACACACACTAAGCTAACTTCCTCTGCATGTACAGACCCAACACTGGTCTGCACTGTACCAGGAAAAGTCTTCTCCACACTTGTCCAGTTTGAAAGTAGAAGTGTCGCTCTGCAGGGTCTTTAGCCCAGAGTGGCCTCTCTGCTCTAGCTGCTCAGGGAGAGCCACATGCACCCTGAGCTCTATTGGCTGCCATAAAAATGAGGTCTCTAGATGCTCCTAAAGAAAATGTTCCCTCAAAGGGAAACAAGCAGCTCATACACAGGATTATTGAGTCACCTCCATTCAGGCTTCCATTCAGCAAAGCACTTGAGGATGCACTTTAAATCCATTAATTGCTGTTAATTAGTTGAGACCCTCCTTGTAGCACTGACAGCTTGCCTTTGAAGAGACACTATTCAAATTCACCACAATGTACAATGAAGAAGGCTTTTTCCTGGGCTGCCTTTCCCTGTCTCCTCTGGCTTTGTTCTCTCATGCTGAGAACAAGGACTTCTGCAGCATGAATTCACAAGCAGAGGCAGGAAGAGTCCCTAATCTGCACCCATGAGCAATCATTTTTGGTTTTATGGTTGAATTTCTGGTTTTCAGTTCTGTGAATTGCCTGGGCTGGGCTGAAATTAATTGTGACTGAAAGAATGGCATTTTCAGAGTTGTTATGACAATCTGCTTCCTTCATTGAGATGCATAAGACCTAGATATTCCATTTTTTTTCCAAAGCCACTTGCGTAATTCTTAGAAAATATATTGGCTCTGTGGTGGATGACTCAATTGTCCTGGAATAAAATACTGCTTTGACAAATCTACTTGTGCTTCTGAGCATCCCTGAGTAAGTGATGTTCATTCTTAAAGCAGGCATTTCCTGCCAAATCCCCAACTGAAAACATTAGTTGTAGTTAATAAAAAAAGTTCTACAGGGACTGAATTACCATGCTCCATTTCCAGGTCCCCTTTTTAGAAAGTCTTGGAGCTGAAAGATCAATTCTCCCTGTTCCTACCACATCTTGGTCAGATTAACAAGCAGGTCAAAAGTTTCCAGCAATATAGCTCTTTCAAAAACCAGCTTTTTATTTTGTTCCTTGGTTTCCTTTATTCTTTGAGTGAAAAAAAGCCCAAGGAAACTCTGATCTTTCTTCCCCTAGTTGGAGTACATGAACCATAATCTTGAAGCATTCACAGGGAACAAAAAGGAACTTGCTCCATTCCTCAGTGGCATCTCTGAACATAGAGTCTTGATCAATGCTAGCCCCAGCTTTGTGTGGGCATAGACTTGACTTGTCCTCTTCTCCTCCACAACAGGCACACCATAATAGTTTTGTAAGCACTGTGTTTCCTTTAAAGCCAGAAGACCAAGTAATGCTTTGATGTAGAGATGTTGTACCCAGTAACATGACTTAGTGGCAGGGTGGTAATAGGTTGATGGTTGGATTTGATGATCTTGGAGATCTTTTCCAACCTTAGCGATCCTATATGTGAAAATACATGACCACTGTTTCTTGTTTGACTTGGTTTTCCAGAGAGTAGATGTGGATAGCTTTGGATTAAGTGGTGCATGTATTTAATGTCTTAAATAGCAGCCAGGTCTAGATTCATTGTTAGAGGCAACAGGAAGAGTCAAAGGGATGGAGAGATTCAGGAGGCTGCAGCGTCCCAGTGAGGGAGATGCAGTCAGCCTTGGAGAACAGAGACGACCAGCAGCAGGGGCTTTTGGGTGGGCTAAACAAGAACAGCCAGAGAAGGAGCATGCTGAAGCAAGGCTGCAGTGAGAAGAAAGAGGGTAGGAACTGGTAGACTGCAGGAATGTGGAGAACCTGAAGTTCTAGGGTGGTTGGGCAGGTCAAATCAGAAAGAAGAGGAGATTTGGGCAGGGCTTAGAAGGAATCAAGGAGTAAGCTTTGGAGCTGGAGAAGCTGAACTCTCAAGGATGGCTGAGGGCTCAGAAGGGAAGGGATTTGGCACTAAGTAAAAGCTCTCTTGTCAGGACAAGACCAAATCCAGAAAGAAGTATAAGATGTCACCCACATGCTCTGGGAGACTCCATACAAGACATTTTGTGCTCCACCACCCGCTCAGATAGGGAGCAGGGATGTTCAAATGTGTGCAGGGATGAGGACTCTTGAACCATCTGTAACAGAGGTTTGAGTCTGGAGAAGATGTTTCCATTAGGTGCAGTGCCTCTGAACATGGGCATCTAGTGTCAGGACTCTGGTTTTAGGAAAAGGATGCAGAGAGGAGTTCTTTTCCTCCACAGTGTGCAGGAGGGCTGAAGCCTCCCAGTGCTTTCATCCTTTTAAATACTTAAATGTAACCCCAGAAATACAACAGCCTAATGGCAATCAGGAATTGCTAGTAATGCACTGCAACAGGAAGTATTCTCACACTTGGAACTGGCTGGAGATGTAGCATCATACATGGATACCAGAAACCTCAAACAAAAACCAGAGCTACTCTGACAGGCTCACAGCTAAAGAAATCTTCTAAGTAAACAAACTGAAGTTTGGGGAGAGGAAAAGTGAAAAAAAATAATACTGTTTTCATCATTTAAACTGCTCAGTGATGTGAAACATGTCCTGAAAGAGATGTTTTGATCACATTTGGTTCCACTACTTCCTCAGATCCTCATTGGAATTCCTCTCTGCAGCCCACACATTGCAGCAAATAGAGAGTCATGAAAGCCATTATCAGACAGCAGAAAACCAGAAAGTTTTGCTCTTCAATAAAAGAAGTGACAATTTCAATTAGATTTCTCAGGCATTTTTTTCCCAGATTCATGGTATTGTAGTAAAAAAAAGATTGAACAGTTTATTGGATTCAGCTCCCATACAGCTTCAGTTGTGTCACTCTGGATTTTTAAAGGGCACAAAACAGACAAAACCTGATCAGAGAATGGTGAAAGGATATAACTTTTTGTAACTCCTTGGCATTGTGGGCAAGAAGTAGCTTTGCCATACATTCACTATAACTTAGTTTAAAAGGTGAAGTTCTTCCCATGTGCAAGACTGATCCATTTACCACTGAGCAAAGGCAAGAGGTTTTGTAAACAAGATACCATCACTCCATATATCAACTGCCAGGTGCCATTTCAGTGTCACAACATCCTCACAGCATCCTTGTGAATTGTGTGAGGGTCTTCAGATGTTGAACCACAAAAGGGAACATCCTTAAAAGCATGCTGATGATTTGCTGTGGCCAGTAATTAAACCACTTCCTAGTGGCTTTCAGCAAGGGCACCAATGGTGGCAGGTGACCATTCTTAGAGTTGCTGTGGAAAACAGCTTTGTAAAGTTCATTGTCAAGTAAGTGAAAAGTTGGTAACTGTAAAGTCTGACTGTTCCCATCAAGCAAATTTTGACCCCTGAGAGTGATGTTCATGGCTGAGGATGATGCTGCATTCAGTCACTGGTGCCATCAAGGATGTGCTCCATACTCAATTCTCCACTGGTGCTCACCTATCTCCCTGGAAGTCCAGTTTGGGCACAGAGGTGAAAGACACAGGAGCTCTGCTTCTTTCTCCAACACAACTCTGGTGAGAAAACAAATCTTTATGGCAGGCACTGTAACAAGGCTGATGGGAATAAATTGAATTTCAGGGCAGCTAGCTGCTTCTCATTACGTAGACAGCACACTCCAGTGCTGCCCAGTCCCACACTGGGAGGAATCTCAGGCACCAAGGCAGACTGGGTGTGTGCAGTGACCAAGGGCTCACAAGCAGCTCTCTGCAAAGCTCCATCTAAGCACAATGAATATTGGTTTATGCTGATTTAGAAAAGGAAAACCAGCCATGGTTTAACATAACTGAGATGAAAAGCTGTTAAATGTCCCAGAAGAACAGAGCTGGAAATTAAAGATGTTTCACTTCCACAAGAACAAATATTCTTCAAAACAACTTGCCCAAGCTAATCCATCTGTGTGAGCTGACACAGGCAGGATAGGCTGAGAGAGTTGAGGTTGTTCAGCTTGAAGAGAAGGATCCAGGGAGACCTTCTGGCAGCCTTTCAGTACTTAAAGGGACCTAGAAGAAAGAGGGGGAAAGACCCTTTAGCAGGGTCTGTTGGAACAGGACAAGGGCTGATGGTTTGAAAGAGGATATTCAGATTAGAGAGGAGGAAGAAATTGTTTACACTGAGGGTGGCAAGAGCCTGGCCCAGGTTGCCCAGAGAGGTGGGAGATGTCCCATCCCAGGTCAGGTTGTCTGGGGCTGTGAGCAACCTGCTCTAGTTGCAGATGTCCCTGCTGACTGCATGGAGGTTGGACAGAAGGACCTGGAAAGGTCCCTTCCAACCCAAGCCACTCCATGATTTTAGGATCTTACCCACAGCAGAGCAGGAATCTCAAGCACGTTAGAGTCCATCACAGACCTGTGTTACCTGAACACAGATCTACTTGTCGAGCACACAAAACTAAACAACAGTTAGTATCATGTCTGTGTTTCAATACCTCCAAGTCACTTGAGCACAGCCACATTTCTTTCACCAACTGCCCATTATCTTCCCACACCACCCAAACCAAGTGCACATCTTTTACAGATCATGTGACAGAGGTATCGTGGGTGAAATTGTTGAGACAGACTTGTGAAGATCATGGAACTTTGTATACACTTATTCAGGGCCAAAAACTGATAGAGGACACATACACCAGAGATAAATGGTTTTAACATGAGTTTTAACATGATACTACCACAGATCTGCCATGTCACTGTCATTATGAGACAGTTATTTTATCCCATTTGCTCCCGAAAGATCCATTTCCTCCTGTTCTTGCCCACACAGTAACTTAAAAAGCATCTCTGTGGGATTAAGTTAATTATGTTTATCTCCAATCCCCTCATTATTCACTCTCAAAAGTAAAACAAGTTCACCAGAGTGGACAAACCACTTCTTCAATCAGGGTAAGAAATACTAAATGAATACCTGGCTGCAATTGAGTTCATTCATTCCACCAGCATCTTCATTACAGGAACACATCCTGGTCTGGCTTAATTGTGTTTCTTTTGAACAGGGGTTAAGAGATGTGCAAAATTATTCCTTTTAAATGATCCCTTTTTTCCCCCCAGTTAGACTATTTTTCATTCAGGATTTCTGAAACAGTTTGTGTGAAGAACAACCTAGACAGTGCTTAGAGCCTGGCAGACGTGTTAAACTTCTGTCTTCAGCTTCTGCTGCCCAGAGCTGCATTTCCTGCTGAGCTGTGCTTGCAGATACCTGAAGGGAAAGGGAAACTTCATTTTTATTTTTATTTAATTTGCTGAAAGCTAGTATTCTGTGGTTCTGCAAAGTTTTAGCAAGGCTCTAACAGTACTGGAAAACTCAAAGACACTGCCCATGGAATTCCTTTTGCAAATCACCAGAAACTCTCTATCCAGATTGCTAGTAGAGCCAAAGGGAATGGCCCAAAGAGCTCTGATGCCAAATCATGTCCTATTAATGTCAGTGGGTCCCAAAGCAACTTTGAATGCAGCAAATGCCATCGTTATGTCTTGCATAAAAGCATCATTTGAATATTAATGCTTTTAAAGTTACTGCACCAGTTAATAGTTCCTTCTCAGTCATTAAATACTGATAATCAGCAGTGAGAAATGTCTTGTTTAAGTTGCTGTATTGTGCATTTTTCCACAAAACACAGTCTGTTTCCAGGCTTTCAGGTTGTTTTTTCTCCAGACTACAGAGGAGAGGTAAACACATCTGAGCAATGATGCTGCTGATGCTGAATGCCACGTGAAGGTTATTGCGAGGAGTGAAAGGTTGTCTCCATCTCAGCAACTGTTTATGTTCAGCAGCACTTGGAATGTCATCTTCATATTCAGGAATTAATTGTATTGATTAAGTGGACTGTGCAAAATGAGTATCTGCTCATGGACTGGTCTGCAAGGGTACTGGCAAGCTGGGTTTCCTGTTTCTTTGGAGCAGTGCACAAGGACCTGAATTTTCCTCAGCTGTAAAGTGACAATTTTAATCCATCCCTGTTTATTTGAATCCTTTAGACATAAAAATACCTTCAGAAGCTATGTAATAAAAAAGCTGGACTTGATGGCGAGCTATGAGTGTGTAACTCTTAAATTAAATATCCAGCTTTGATATGCAGCCAAAAAATAAATATTTCATCTGTTAAACAAAAAAATGACTGTGTTCTACCCTTCTCACGCACCTAAATCATAATCCAGGGAAGAGAGGGGTCAAAATGGAGTAAAACTGATGTGAGAAGACCTGAAATTGCAGATGTAACACTGCCTTCACAGAATTATTTCCTTTTAATTTAATTAGACCCTGTAATGGTGATTTCTTCTCTTCTCTAAACTGATATCAGAAGTTTATCTGAAGAGACTGCAAATATATGGTAATGGAGCACAAAAATAGAGTCCATGCATCTGTGGAGACTGATGATGAAGCTCATAAGTGAGGAAGCTGGAACACATGGAGTGAAAGATGTCCTCCCACCAGGCACTGAGAATGCAGAAGCCCATTAAAACCTCAGCCACACAGAGGCAACGAGAAGAGGTTTTCTTCCACTATTTTACCCTGACAGTTTGCAACATCATGGAACATTCTGAAGTGTACATTACCGAATGAGTCATTCCCACTGAAAATTTTGGCCTGCTCTCCTTTCTCGTGGCTTCACCACTCAGTATTTCCTTCAAGATCTACCCATAAAGAGTTTGATTCATTCATATTGAGCTACTTGACCTCGGCTTCAAGCCATTAGGTAACATGCTGCACCAGTAGAACTGAACTACAAATAAAAGTATCCTAGAAAAGTCAACACTACAGGGAGCTGAAGAAGCAATGATGAGATGAATTGAATGAAAAACACTTTACAACAGATTATGACAAGAGAGAGAAACAAAAGACTGGTCATTATCAAAAGATTTGTAAGAGAATTGGGTGTTTTCAGAAAAAAAAATCTGTAAAATAAAGGACCAAGGTAACTCTTCATTACCAGAGTAAATCAAACTACGACTGTTCCATGCTGTGGAATTAATTACCCACTTCTACCACCTTGTGGAGGCACAATATTAACTAATATGACAGGTCTGTGTTGGAGAGGAGCCATCAAGTGACTGTACTACAGGCTGGCACCTGACAAAGATGTTTTATGAGCAATTATAACCTTCCTGTGAGGAATGGACTCTTCAGGAACATCTAAAGGGTAAATATGGACAGGTGAGGGATTTTTTACACTGATCCACTGCCCCACATCATTCAACATCCATTTTCTTCTCAGTAACACCCTGGCAACTCACATCACCATAGGATCCCAATGTGGTGGTGGGTTGGAAAGGACCTCTGAGGATCATCTAGTCCAATCCCCCTGGCTCCAGCAGGGTCACCCACAGCAGCTTGCCCAGGGTCACCTCCAGCTGCCTTGGGAATCTCTCCACACAAGGAGACTCCACAACCTCTCTGGGCAGCCTGGGCCAGGGCTCCAACACCCCCACAAAGAACTTTCTCTTCCTGTTTGAACTTCCAAGAAGTTTGCTGCAATGCCATGCAAGAGGAGTTCTTGAAAATCCTGGATTTTAATTTTGTCTAACTTCAGTCTCTGTATTCTAGAATGCAGTTGAATAAAGATCTCTAGCTGACATCACTCTGATAGAGCAGAGAACCCTTCCAGCAGCACTCTGGGACATTGCAAGGCCAATCACACCAACAGCCTTTAAACTCCTCGGTGCTCTGAGGTGGGAAGAGCACATGAGAACCTCTTCAGCTCTGTGCCAGAGAGGAAAACTAACAGCATTAAAGAAAACAAAAGGGAATCTTTGATCCCTGAACATGAAGCATTTATTAGATGTAAATGTTTTGAATAACATGAGCTATTTATTATGCTTTGGTGAAAGTCCATATTGACCTCAACTGAGATGTATCTGCATCTTTCTGTGTCAGAAGCCAATTTTTCCAAAACTAATATTCTCCTTTGCTTAATGAGAATGCTCTTCTTGTGGATAACAGCTGACAGCCTGGGCTAATTTTAAGATGTTCTAATATGCATCTGAAGAAAAGCTTACTAGGAGCTTTACACCATGGAGATTATTGTAGAGGCAGCTGATAAGGTTCTAAATAATGTTTTGCAACAAGATCACTCAGATCAGCTCAGGAAATACCTTTGTGATAACTATCTAGAAATTAAACATTGAAATAAGTTTTTCTCACCTTACTAACTTTCCCTTCAATCACACTGATTTTGATTTAGCAGTTTTCTTAGCAAAAAATACTTGGAAATAGAGTTGTGTTTAAAAAAATATCTTAGCAAGGCAACTTTATTCTGCATTTGATCTCAATTATTATCATTGATGTCACTGTCACTTTGAATTTTGAGAATGGAATACATATTACTCCAGATATCCTTTTCAATAAAGTCCTGTTTATCCTGAAGCTAGGATTAATCAGATTCAGTCAAAAGAATTTGTGTTTCATTTTCCTCCAAGTGCACAGACTCTGGTAGGTATCTAGCAACAGAGAATGAGAATTTGTTTGGAGTATGATTAGGAGTAGGTCTGTGAATGGCATCAGCTTTCCTAGGAAATGCTGAAGGGTGATTGGGGTTGGAAACTGGTTGGAGAGAAGATGAAACACCTGATTGTAAACAATGTGTTTGCTATGGGAAGGTTTGTTGTTGCTCGTGCCTTAGAAAAACTACATCCAGCTTCTGTATATGAACAGAAAAGTCAAACAGCTGGTCTAAAAAAAGGTGAAATAGCAATGAAAGATCTCCTGTTCCTGTCTATTCATGGCTCTCTCCACCCATTAGCCTTCCACTCCAAATTATTTCTGATACTACTCCAGGGAATAAAACAAGTGGACCAACATCAGAACTACTTGACTTTTCTCAAGGCAAATTTTGGGCTACCTGACCTGTTAAGTCACAGAGTCCTGTTCTCAGAATTATTCCAGTATATTTTGAAGTGATAGCATTTTGTGAATCAAAAGTGTCCAAAATAACCCCATGGAAAACAAATTGCATCCTGAGATGCCAGCAGAAGTTCAGGGAAGCAATCCTATCCTACCTGTGGATTTTAAGGCAGTCTTAATCAGTGACTGCCCTAAACTGAGTGAAACATCCAATGATTCACACTGAGAATTTAGGCTGCCTAACCTACCCTGGAATCCCTCTCTGAAGTTGAACAGTTACACAGCTCTGCTGATTTTATCATCAGAATGGATGAGAGTGTCCCAATGTCCCATAACTGCCCAAGAAGTTTCCTTTCTGAAGTAAGAGCCAAACAATTCTCATCTGAAGCTCTGCACAGATCAACATCATGAATGACTAGCATCACAGTCCTGCAGAGTGTGGATGGGAGTTTAGGTTTAAATTGATTTAGGTTTTGAGCACTGTGTTATTTTCCTTGCTCTGTGGATGGTCAGAGATGCCTGTGACAGGTTTCTTACATTTCTCCAGTATGGTGAGGATCTTAGAGGTGAAGGCAGCAGCCACATTCTGCTATAGTCTACCTGTGCAGTGACACCTAATGAAGGTGTGCATCACAGCACAAAGGGGAGAGCAGCTCCTGCCCAAATTGCTGGCTCAATAATTAAGATAGACCCTGAAAGATGCTCTTGATATCATATTCTCACTTGTCATCTTCTTCCCCATCTGTGCAAATCTGATTTGTGCTCCCAACTAAGAAAATACAATTCTGCATGCTAGTACCAGGAGGATGGGAAACTGGATAGAGAGATAGGGATGTGGGTCTCATCCCTATGGGATCTCCCAATCCAAGGAAGCCAAAGGGTGGTTCCCAGAGGAAATGGTGCAGAGCAATGCAGATTTGTGTCATGCCAAAGAGACAGAAGTTAACTTGAAGACTGACATTTACAGCTGCAAGTTACTAGTTGGAGAAGGAACAGTCTTCACGTGGAGCCATTCTCGTCACATTGACTGTTGCCAGCAGCAAAGCCACTCTTAAGGGTCATCACACCAACTTCTGGGCATACAACAGACTTCACTGTCACAATGAAGAGAAATAAACTCTGGTCACTGAGTGCCAGGCACTGACGTACAACATGTCCTTGGGAAAAAAAATCAACACTCCAAGTCAAGTTTGACTGCTGTAACCTGTCTTTTGTTGGGGTTCTCCATGGTTCCAACACAGCTTTTTGCCTTAACCAACACAACAACCCCAAGGGCTAAGCACTAGCTTCTCTGAGGCAGGTTTTGACACTGGAATTGGGTTTAGTGACTAAAGTGATGCTTTGCAGTATGTTTTCATGGGGGTTTTTTAATCTTTTTTTGAGCAGAATGGCTCACCCAGTGAAACTGCACCTTGAACCAGGGGCGAGCTGCTTTGATGGAGCAAAGCTGAAGTGTGCTCTTGGGCTGAGCAGAACCTAATGTGACTCAACTCTGCTTCCACACACTCTCACACAGAATTGTGGGGTTTGCATTACCATAAACAGTCACAGGGACATTCACCACTTCACATTTTCTTCTTTTAAAATAGCTAATATCCTTCTGATCAGCTACATTACCAACAAACCTCTCACCAAGCCCCAGCTATGACAAAGCTAACAGGCAATATTTAAGCTGTTTTTACATATTTTCATTTTCTAACAAGATGTTTTCAAAACGTTTTGTGCAAATAAGATGGAAAGGAGCAATAAAAGTCGTCTTGTTCTTCTGAAGAACTATCTCCTATGCATCTTCTCAATTGTGAAAATGTTTGCTTCCTGAGAACACTCACATTTGCCAACTTCTGTAAGAGCATAGATCACCCACAGCAAGCCAAGCCCCAACCTCTCAGTCTTTGGGTCATACTTTTCATTTACAGCAGTGGAAATCTAAGGAAATTTCTTTAAAGACATTTACCCTGATGACAGATTTACACTGCTTTGCAGTGAAAAAGGTCTAAACCTCTCAAGCCTCTCTTCTAATCCCATTTCCAAAGCATTGCCAAGACTATTGCCCTCAGAGAGGAAGGAGTATAAAACTGTAATGAATTGTAGGCATTCCACATAAAGATATTAAGTACATTTATCCCAAAAGGCTGTGTACAACAAACAGAATGACTTACCCCCCAGATCCCATTATTGACTGATTTACTTTCCCATTACCCCAGATAAAATGAAATGCCACACTCAATTGATTGGGCTCTTCCTTAGGGAAAACAAGCTGGCAATTTTGACCAGCAACCTGGAGTGGTTTGACCAGCAACCAAAGTGCAACCTGAAATGGTTTTCCTGCCTAGACACAGGAAAATACTTGGATCTCAGTGGGAAGAATTAGAAAGGCAAAAGATTGTGAGCTGCTGGTGTGTGATGCTTTCCCTCTACCCTCACATTTACATGCTGTGGACAGCAGGTTGAGCTGTGCTGTGTACTGCAATAGACATTATAGGAGAGAGAACTGCTAGGGTCCAGTTCTGGGGATAGACACCTCTCCTGGAGAACCATCCCCAAATTCTCCCTTTGAGGAAGAACCATCTCCCATGGGCTCTAAAGCCAATTTGAATATTCTTTTGCCCATCACATGGCTCTGGCTGTAGTTTTAGGACACTGGTCTAGACTGGTGGCTGCTCTAAGAGGGCTCTACTTGAAGACAGAGAAGTTAGATCTAGATTGCAGGGAGTAGAGGTCACCCCACAGGTTCCAAAGGTGTTCCTCAGCTGCCAAAGCACTGAACAAAAAGCTCATCCTGCCCCAAACCTGCATGTGGTTATTGTCACCACAAGCTCTCCACAAAGCTCACAGGAATTGAAATGTCAGCACACAACTCTACTCCATAGTCTCCTTTTCTCTGCTGATAAAGTTCTTAGATCTCTTAAGATTTTGTAGCAGGAGGGAAGGTCTGTGATGCAGCTGAGCACTGCAGGCATTTGTCATTTTAAGGGAAATAATGGAAATCAGAACATAGCAGAAACAGAGGAAGAGTCACAAGGACAGGGCAGACACACAAAGGACAATAACAGCTGTGGGTGGAAACTGTCACCCATGGAAATATGAGCAAAGAAAAAGCAGAAGATTGGTAGGGCAGTGAGAAATGAGGAGAACTGGGAGGCAGGAACAGAAACAGATAAAGAAAGATGACAGGTTCTGGGTGCTCTCCTTCAGTTCAGACGCAAAGGCTGCTGTGAAGGAAGGTGCTGTAACATCTACCTCTGTGACTGTTTCTGAACTGGTTTAGAGGAGACCCTGCACAACCACATCTGGGGCTGGGCTGTTACCAGGAAGCAGTTTTATCATGGCTTTGGGTTTTTTTCCATACACGGCTCCCAAGAGAAAGGAAACTTGCTCCTGTGAGTGTGTGACTTGCTGCTAGCTTAACTGCAGACACCATGTCCATAGACAAACAACAAAGGTGGTAAAGGGTCTAGAGCACAAGCGTTGTGAGGAGCACATGAGGGAACTGGGCTTGGTTAGCCTGGAGGCTCAGAGGAGACCTTCTCAATCTCTGCAACTCCCTGGGAGGAAGTTGGAGCCAGGTGGGGGTTGGTCTCCCAAGGAACAAATGACAAGACAAGAAAAATAAGGTCCCCTCAGAGCCTTCTCCTCTGCAGACTGAACAATCCCAACCCTCATTAACAGCTCTCCTGCCTTTCTCATTTCTTCCCCCTCCCTGCTCTGTGTATGGTTACACCAGTAAGATCCCCTGTTGTCTCTCCTTTAGCTGGCTAAACAGACCAGCCTCTCAGTCTTCTCTCCTAACACTGGCCTTATCCACCCTGAGGTTCTCCTATTCCCATCTGAGCTCAGCTCTTCTGAACACAACTGACTTCAGACCAAAGGCTTTGTTAAATCCCTGTTATAAACCCTTGGTTCCTGACATTACTGCTGTGGGAAGAGTTCATGTTGAGAGGGAAAGCTCGTGATGAAACCCAGGCTGTACCAACTGCCCCTTGGGTCTCAGCCCAGTGCTCCAGCCAGGTGGTTTCAGCCCAAATGCAGTTATGATCTCACCACGCCCAAAGGGGCACCCACAGGCACTCATGGGCACAAAAAGTGAGGGAAAATGATCAGAGAAGCAACAAGTGTTTTGGCTGTGAAGAGCAGTCTCATGCTGTGGGTAATCTGTACGTTGAGCAGGATTGGGGCTGTTCTGTAAGCAGCTCAGTGGGAGCTCATCTTGTGGGACAGGAGAAGCCATTCCTCTCTGGCTTACAGCTAGAGATGTTTTATTGTGAGTCATCATCTAAGAAGTAACCTGAGACTGAACAGCTCTATTTTATTATCATTTCCACATGATTCCACTAACCTGAAGCTTTAAAATTATGTCCCTTGGGCAAAAGGGAAAAACCAAGACATCATGGGAGTGAATCAGGGGTCAGATCCAAACCCTACAACTGCTGTCTGTCTAATGGGGTGTGAATGATTCTCCTTGGGAGAAGTGACTCAGAGCAAGCTCCTGCTTATACTTGACACTAAAGTGAAGTTTCTTAGCAAGTTTTCCTTTCTTCCTCACAGATAGAAAAGAGTCAGAAAAGTCACAAGTGTGGAAGTAGCTTCTGAAAATAATGTTTAGGATTGGTTCTGACTTTACAGCAGGGTAAAGGCATTGAAGTCAATCGAGTTATGCAAGTAAAAACCTGTAACAAATTAGCTCAGAAAGGTGCCAGATGAGTAGAAATAAGCAGTTCCAAGAAATCTCAAAAAAAAAAAATGTTTCAAGCAATTAGTCTGCTGAAGTCTGTTTGTGGCTGGTGTCAAATGAACAGAACACAGATTTTGGATTTTACTATTTAATTTGTCTCATCATTTTTGCTAAGTGTTTTCTTTCCCTTGCATTAATTTAGACCTGATTTACAGACAGAAGAAATTGGGCCCAAGGAAAATCTTCCCAGATTTTTGAAGTTGCTTTGTTAACAAGGTTCAGGCAACTGTTTAGGAAAGCTGGGCTGGAGGAAGGACAAAAGGAGTGAGGAAAGTATGGGGTGACTTTAGTTGTTCTCCATTTCTATCATTTTAAGATTGGAAGAATACATAAGGTAATTCATAAAATGGTAAATGATTCCAATTATTTGGTTAAGAATAATTTGATTTCTAATTATAATCAAGAGACAAGTCAAGTGTTTTCTGCCCTTGTTTGATTAACTTTAGGTGGCTTCAAGTCAGAGAGAGAAGTAGAAAATACGTGATGTATTCAAGAGGAAAAGGTCCAGTTCCAATGCACAGAGTCTCCTGAGACTTCAATAGTTTTAAATTTTAATGAGGGAAGACTTTTTATCACTTTGAGGACCACTCCCATGGCACTTCTAATGTTACATCATTTAAAGACTGTCTTCACAGTGAAACTGGCCAGCAGGACTCCAGTAGGAAGAGTATGTCACATAGCTCTGGTGATGTAATCCCTCTGCAGGCACGTTCTGCGCAAACACCAAGTCCTTTATCAGAAGAGTTTGTCACTTCACCAAACTGTACTGAAGTTCTGCTAGCCTTGCTGTGACAGTACAGCAACACCTTTGGAGTCTTGCTGCCAATTTCTCCTTCAAAAGGAAAGCAGAATAGTTATCTGTGTGCACTGATGCAGTTAAATCAGGGAAGCCTGGAGCTGATATCACTTATCTAATGTACAACACAAGGCAGTGTGATCATACCAATGTGGCTACTCACAGGATCCCAGCAACTCTCCTGCTACTGCCAGTTTCTGTCCAAGTAATTTTTGGTATGTATGTCTATATAAAGATGCTTAGAAACCAAACTCTGCTGAAAGGAATTAGCATATTTGTGGGCAAAAATAACACTGCTAAAGGAGAAGTGATAGTTCTGGATTAAAAGTAGAAGGAGAGCTGCTTCCTTCTGCGGGGAGGCTCTGGAAGAGAGCATGAGTGGGAGCTCTACTACAAATAGAAATGGGATGTGTGAGGAGGAAAATAAATGAATTTGTGCTTCCAAGAGAGGAAACTGGAGAACTAGGAAGAATAAATGAACTGCAGGGAAAAAGAAGCAAAAAATAAAGCAAGTCCTGAGGGCTAATGAGAAAGTGAGGCAGGGAGCAGAGGATGAGAAGCATGACAGAAGGAGCAATTGAAGAAAGGAATCATGTGAGTAACACTCATTCCTGGAAAAGGATAACTGACTCCAAAACACTAATGAAGCTACACTTGCTTCTTCATTAACATTGATAGAACTGTGATATTGCTTCTTAGAATTGAAGGGACAAAAGGAAAAACAACTTGTGCCTAAGTGACATTCTGATCGTCCTGCAGAGCTTAGCTACCATGTAAATTAGCCAAAACTTGGGCAGACCCAGGAACATCTTTTGAGCCTGCTAATTATTTGTGCTGTTTATGGCAAGTGTGCTCCATTGGGTGCAATTATGATTGTTTATTGAATAATTGCTGTCCTTGTCAAACATTTGCCTGAATATTTGCCTGCACTGTATAATATTTTTACTGAGTAATTGTCTGCTGTGGATAGTATCTTCACTCAGTAATTGCCTACTCTGAATAATGTTTTCACTGAATCATTTCCCATTCAATGCAATGTTTTACTGCATGATTCTCTCTTCTGAGTCATGTTATTGTAAGTTAGTTGCTGAATTACATGAAGTTACTGTTGGATCAGATCTCTAAGTGCAGTGCATTTAGATAATTTCTCTTCAAAGCCCGTGGAGGGGAAGGGGGGGTGTGGGTATTTCCCTTTTAGATAAGGCAGCAATGGTAGCAGTTGGGATTCTGCCTTAGAAGGGCTGGAGAGTGAGTTAGTTCTAATAGGAGGATGCTTTCAAAGCAGGAGATGATAAAAAGCAGAAAAAAGACCAAAAGTGAACAAAAAGTAAAAGCACTGAACAGAATCTGCTCTGTACCAGCTCAAACCAGGACAAAGAGTAAGAACTGCATGGGAGATAACTGCAATCTGAGAAAGGAATCCTAGGAAAAGGCAGAAACAGAAGAAAAAAAAGCAGAGGCTGTGAATGAGCAGGCAAAAATAGACCCCAGGGAACAGTAGCAAGCAGAATCAAAGTGATGCACACCAGTGATGCAGACTTCCTGGTCAGCCTAGAGCCTTCTCACACTGCCTCTGCCTTAGAGTAACCTGATAAAATTAGAGCTAATCTTTTGCACTGGGGAGAAGAGTAAAAGTGTTAAACACTGTTATCCTGAGATAGAAATGCTGGAGTCCCTGATGCAGGTTTCATACCTTTCCCTTTTTCCTTTCTTACCCTTGGGCTCCACTTCTGCAACATGCAGAGCCTGGACTGGGGGGGGCAGTTGGACTGTAGTGCACATGACCAGCCTGCCAAGGGAATGGCACCACCATGGGCTCTGTCTCAACCTCTGGCCATGTTGGTGGCCAGGCTGGAGCCTGACAAGAAGAGGTGAACATCTAAAGGTCTCACCACTGAGGCTGACAGTGAGAAACTTCTGCAAATTCTACCTATGTTACACTTCATGCATTTGAGAATTATTTCTATCCCCACCCTGTTATTTTTCAGCAGATGACAATAAACCCAAGATGTTCTTCCATGGTTATTGCATTGCTTTATAAATCACTTCTATATCCCATATGAAAAGAGAACATGGGCAATGTATCTGGCGACAAAGGAGATGCACTGGTGTTAAAACTCCTGCCTATTTCCACTTAGTTCACTTTTCATAACATAAATCCAATATGCTTACTATTTTTGAATGACATTCATAAGTTGTAAAAGCAGATCTAAGGAGACTAGCTCTGAGAGCTTTGGAGCAGCAAGATTTAAGATAGACTATGCTGTAAGTGGTGAAATATTTCCCATTTAATTTTATAAGAACACCTGGAGATGGATTAAAAAATATTCACATCAGGCTTCTCTACATTGGACTTCTGTGCCCAGGTGCACAAGAAACCCCCACAAAATATACATTATAAGGTTGATCCCAGACTTGCTTTGTAACTGTTGGATAGGCATCAATAAATACAAGAAAACATGGTGTATGTTTCTTTGGGCTTTCCTTCCTCCCATCTCTTCAGGAAGACAATCACATTTGTATTTAGAGCTCAATATTTGTTACCATGAAGCAAAGTCATAGCCATGCAACCAGCCCTGAGGACCACTTGCTGAACTGAGGCTTTTTCCCAGGATAGAGCTGACCTCAGTATTGAGAGGTCTAAGTGGCAGCAGCCAACCTCCCTGTGTCCGTTCAGGTGATCTCTAGCACAATCAGCACCCAGCCTTGCCTGGAACATCTGTGCAGTACCATTTGTAATACATCATGGGAATAACTTCAGCAGATACACATGAGATGAAGGGAAGGGGAAAATAACCTAGATAAAATCCACACATCTACCCCATATTTTCTAGTTAGAAACTTATTGGCTGTCAGTTTCTCCCACAAAACTTCAGTCTCCATCAGATTAGTTTCCTGTAGAGCCTTTTGTTGCTCATCAGTACAAAAATAGTGCTGTTATTGCTCCAATACTTGAGGATAAAACACATAGCAAGTAGCCATCAATGCTGTATTATAAGTGACAATAATGATGTTTCCTTGGCAAAGAAGACCTGCATCTAAATGTGGAAGAGCCTGTGGCTCAGAAGGATATATTTAAACGTGAGCAGCCTTGAACAACTGGAACAGTTATCAAACTGACAGCATGACCATTTTTCTTAGAGATTAAAATGGCATATTGATGATGATTACTTTAATCTCATTCTAAGTACCTCATAAAATGCTTGAGAGGTTTGAAGCAATCTTGAGTTCAGAAGTTTTCCTCTAATTACAAGCCCTGTATACAATTTGCCAAAGATGATCTACTGCCATTTCACCCTGCCTGGAGAAGGACAACCTAGAGTAGAAAGGGCGAAGGAGAAACATTTGCAGGCTGACCTGGATTCAGAAACAAAGCAACCACACTCATCTTCCACAGGCACAGAACCTGAATAAGGGTAAAAAGTCCTCTACTTTGAGATCTGGACACCTCTTCCACATCTCTGGTCTCCATTTCACTTCTAAAGTTGTCTAAGCTTCCCTGAACTTCAGTGCAAAGGTTTTTTGGTACAATTCACTGATTAGTCCTTAGACTACCCGAGTTATCACCTGCAGACAGCTGCTCCATGACACTGGCCACTGTTTTTCCCATGTCTTTTAATTTCTGCAAGTCTCCTCATTATAAGAAGGGTTCATTTAAATGGATCTCCTTTCTTTGATGGGCACAAACTCCAAGAATGGTCTGAAGAGTGTAAACAAACAGGTACTAAACAGCACAGCTGAAAGCTCACCCTGGTCCTCACATGGCATTGCTGTAGTGGTTGAATTCAGAAGTTAGGGCCAAATTGTGAATTATCTGACCTTTGTCATCCCATCCCCACCCCCTACTGCCATGTAGTGATCTGAAATTTCCCATTTGGAGTCAGTGGAGTATGTGCTAAGACATCTAATGTCATTCCCTAGATAAGGAAATAACACTGGTTTAGGGTGGTGTGGTTGTTAAATTCCTTTCAATCAATGAGTTCCTTCTGCCAGCTCACATTTCCAGTGCTCTTTCTAAAACCACTTCAGCTTCTGCTGTCAGTCTCCAAATCGCTTCTGCTTCTTCTCTTCTTTTTCCCCAATCTATCAGGGTTTTTTTCCCCACTGTTTTATTGTTCTGTTTTGTTACACCAGGGCAGTTTCTGCAGAACAGCTTCCTGGGCACCAAACATCCAGCCTGTCTCATCATCACGTACAGGACTTTGCATTTGTCCTCATGAATTTCATGAGATGTTAGTGCATTCTTTCCTCCTGTCTAGGTTCCCTGGACACCAACCCTAGCTCTTGGCTGTGTCAACCAACCACCCAGTATGGTGTCATCTGGAGACTTGACAAGAGCACACTGTCATCTCCCTCCTTCAGATATTGATAAGTTGTTAAAGAGAATCACAGAATTGTTTCACCTGGAAGAGACCTCCAAGATCATCTAGTCCAACCCTTACCCAGCACTGCCAGGTCACCACTAACCTATGGCCCTCAGCACCACATCTCCAGGGCTTTGAAACCCCTCCAGAGATGGTGACTCCACCACTGCCCTGGTCAGCCTGGGCCAGGCCTTGACAACCCTTCTGGGGAAGAAATTATTCCTCATCTCTAACCTAAACCTTCCTTGGTGCACCTTGAATCTGCTTCCTCTTGTCCAGTCTCTTGTTCCTTAGGAGAGGAGACAAATCTGTTGTGGAACTCCCTGTTACCTGCTGCCTGACAGAACATGACCATTAAGCCCTGGGACTGAGGGAAGGTTGGGCTGTTTCCTTATTTGATTACAGCACCATTACTAGTGTAGAGATATTGCTGCAACCAGCTCCTTCTGCAATTGCAGTCAATTACTACATTTATCTTAGAGTACTGCTTTGATCAAGAAGCTACCACCTCAGGATCAAAGAGAAAGCAGAAGGCTTAAAAGGCATTAAAAAACCCCTTCAAAATATTTATTGGGAGTTAACAAAAGTTCTGGAACTCTCACTATTTGAAATTCTGACCTTTTTTGTCTGCATCTCATTTCAGATTTTTCCCATATGACCTTTTGGAGGTCATCTCTGCAATAAATGGTAATCTTTGCAGCTGGCTGGGTTGTGTTCACCTCTCTAGAGCATCACATGCTATGCAAACTTGATGTCAAATTTTTGGGCTTTTTGCACTGCTGATTTAATGAAAGCAATTAGTTTGTTAGTTGGAATTCTAAATTTATGTGATGTATTTAAATTATGAATAAACTGACTTCTGTTCTGAGGCTGCTGCACTGTCACAAATTGAGTTTGCTCTTCACTTTCTCTGACTGATGGCTGGAGAAAACTTTTCTGGCATTTTGAGCTCTTTACTCATTTATACATATAGCTTTGTCACTCAGAGAAAAAGAAAGAAAACTCCAAGGTCATAAATCTCTCTCAAATCAATAAAAGCAAAAGTAAGGAATGAATCTGGACCTTCATTCATACTAACATGATTCTGTTTTCTAAAGACAAAAGTTCAAACTTTCATTAGAATCCTGGCATGAAAGCTGCAGCATCACAGGCAGGACCAGAACAGCATCAAAAAGCTGATGTGTCAAGTGCCAGGTATTTGTTGAGAATTTGGAGTTATTGCTGGGGAGCTCTGCCTGCTGCAGGCAGCCTCCATGGCTTCTGTAAAATCCTGCATGCATAGCTAACTCCCAAAAGTGGAAACTCAACACTGCAGCTCTGCAAAAATAGAACTCTATAAAGTAGTAAAACCTCATGAAAACAATTTAAAGACAAAAATCACATCTCATAGGAGCTGCAGTCTAAACCGTGTTATGAACCAGAGAGACAGCTCCCATGGGTTTCCCTCCAGGCTGGGCTCTGGGGCACTCTGCAGTCCAACAGCCACTCCTGCCATTTAGCACTAACCCCTTTATTTCTTTGGTGTCTGTAGATTAAATGGTGATACTCATCTCCCAGACTTTCCCCAGCCACCCCTACAGGTAACAGCTTTTTCCAACAGATATTGGCTCGAGATCTCTCTCCAGAAGAGCTATCCATGTGCACTTGATCTGAAGGCAATATATAAAAATATGGAAACTGAGGCATGAGCATTGGACACAGATGACAAATTCTCATATCTGTCAGGCTGTGAAGTCATCCTGAAAGTTCTACAGAAGAGTTTAAAGCTCTTGTAGCAGTGCTAAGCAAAGCTAAGATTATTCTTCTGACAAGCATTATCAAAAGCCTAACCATTGAAAGATTCACTCCTATAGAGCCTGATGTATAGATTTGATATGGATTGATTAACATGGAGCCTAAACACCCTAAAGTGGAAATCCTCTTATCTCTCTTGGTCATGAGAATGGAACTGAGAAAAGAGAATGGGAAGTCACTTGCAAAACTAATACTCTAAACCCACTTCCTAAGAAGACATCAGACCTCACCAGATGTTATCCTTCACTCGACCACTTTTGTATTTATCTCCATCACCAACATCAGCCAAAGGGGATTTACCACTGCTCAGAGTGAGGAGAGGCTTTTGTGAACCAAACCCCAGCCTGGTAGCTGTTAAAAACACCCCCAAGATCTGCCTGATCTCCATACCATCACTGTTCCTTTGTTCAGCTGTGTGCAGCTTTCCCAACTGTGCATAAAGCTGAAAGGCAATAGAGAGGATCCTATAGAAATGTGAACAGCTTTGAATGGAGAAGCAAAAGCATGAGGACAAGGTCCTTGACCCAAAGATCTTACCATCTGGAGAAAGGACACAAAAAGATAAGAACTCTCAAGGGCAGAGAGAGGTGGACAAGAAAGCTGAATGCAAGGTTAGGCTGACTCAGAATCTGATCAGTGCAAAGCAAGGAGGCTTTAACAGCTTGTTTGCTTTCCTTTAAAGAAATAGACCAAAAGATGTAGCATTTCCAGACCACGTTTTCCACCACAAAAGCGATTGACGAGGCATGATGTTACATTGTTGCCAACAGTCCTTCCCAAACTTCAGTCATAACCACCACCGTTGCTCAAGAACTCCTGCAGATTATCATTCACCTCTATCATCTAGCTCTTAGCTGGAAACCACAGGATTGAGTTGTTCCTGAATTCCCTCACAGGTTTTAAACATTACCCTTGAAAGGCAGAATGGTAGAGCAAACCAGTTCTCACTTTTGTTATTATGTTGTGAGACTCTGGGAGGAGCAAAGGGATGTACAAGTCATCCCCCAGAAGTAGCAGATCATCTAGAGGTCTCTCTTTCAAGTTCTCTGTGACAGTTTGAATCTTATCTTTACATCAATTTTTTAGAACAAAACTATGAGAAACTAAAACTAAGTCAAAACAAATCATGTGTGGCCACCACAAAAGCTAAATTGGAGCCTGAACATTTATTTTTAAATGATAATTTTTTGGCTCCTCTGATCTAGATGGGCAGGAGGCCAAGCTATATCCCTCAACCTGAACTGAAGCCCAATTAACTAAGATAAATTGTCAAATAGCTCCAGAGAGGTGATCAGCATTATTTAATCTTCAAAGCTGAGGCTGTTGGCCAAAAGAGATATTCCACTGAGCATCAGAGCATTTGCTGTCAGAGCCACCGTTTCTCTAGCCAAGGCTTTTGTGCCATAGAGCCCTTAAAGTTGAGAAGCTGAGCACCTCGAGTTCCTTCTGTGCCAGGCCAAGGCAAAGCAGCCCATGAGAGCTCCACACACAGCATAGGGGCATGTGGGTTGGAAAAGACTTCCAAGATCATCAAGTCCAACCACTGACCCAACAACACCATGTCCATTAAGCCACATCCCCAAGTGCCACATTTATATGGTTTTTGAACCCCTTCAGGGATGGTGACTCCACCACTGCCCTGGGCAGCCTGGGCTAGGGCTTGACAACTCTTTCAGTGAGAAGTTTTTCCCTGACATCCAACCTGAACCTCTCCTGCTGCAATTTGAGGCCACTTCCATTTCCACCCCCCTCTTTCCAGGGGAGTTATTCCTTCCAACCTTTTTTCCAGTCTTTCTTAGATATATTGAACAAAAGCCCCAGTCACTCAGCCTTCCCCTCCACCCTAAACCTACTAACTAGGGTTATTTAATTTTCTGTGCAGAGGCTTTGATGTTACCAGGCTGAGGTGTTAAACATGGGCTTCTCTCCAAGGAACACAGACAGAGGTTAGATGATTGCTTAATGCAGACAGAGGACTTTCAGCTGAATGTTGGTGAGATGGACCTTGTCCTCAGTATATAAACACCAAAGCCCAAGGTTAGAACCCCAGTAATGTCACCTAGAGCAGAGCAAGGTGCAGATGGCTTGGCATTCCTAAACACAAGGCTGTGATATCTAGGTTCATGGCTTTCTGAGGAGTAAGCCTTTAGGCACCTGTTTTGAGACTCTAGTTCATCATTTGGTGCAATACAATGGCCAAACACAGCAATACAGATTGCAAAATAAAGAATTTAAAGACTATAAAGAATAAAAACTGAACATTGAGTTTCTGGAAGAAGCCTAAACCTTGAAGTACCAAATGGGGCAGGGAATCACATTGCACTTAAAGAGAAATATTTGAAAGACCTTAAGGTCAGGAAGAAGGTAGGTGCTCAGGGTCAACAAAAGCAGCAAGAAAAGAAGACTAAGGGTTGAAAGAGCAATAGAGAGTGCTTCAAGTCAACAGAATATATCTACCTACATAGAGAGATTTAAGATTAGACTTGTAGGGACAACAGAGGTTAACAGAATCCATGAAGTATGTAAATTGTCCAAATGAGAAGAAGAATGACACGTGTAACCTACAGCAGATGTGGTAGAGTGAGGTACAGGGTTAAAAGTGTCATCATCCTTTCCTGGGTAGTTCTAAAACTCAGAATTTCTCACCTTAATTGTTATTCATTAATAAGGAGAGACACATCTTAGGCTGGTAGGTGACGTGGTAAGAGAAGGGGCAGCTTCATTTAGCATGACCTGTTCTCTGCAGACAACAAAAGCCTTTTGCCTTTACCATTAAACATTCTTCTGACAAAAGCAGCCAATTAATTGCATATGTGTTGTAGCCTACCCACAAAACCCAGAAGGCAAATGCTCTCTGGGCAGATACTTGATGTGAGAGAAAGGAAGGGACTTGTGTTTGCAAAGACAAATTACTTCAGTCACAACTTTAATTCAAAACAGTTCTTCCAGAGATTGGAGTCAGTCATGACTCAGGGAACAGAAAGACCCAAACCACGACAAAGAATCTTGCTTCTCAGATGAGAGAAGTGATACAAATCTCTTCAACTGAAGCAAAAAAAATTCTCAGCAAAACTTGCTTTTTTTTTTTTCTTTTAAGCTCAGTGCAATTAAAAAAAAAAAAAAAAATCACAGAAATCACATATACTACAGTTCTATTTAGTCCAGCCTTTAGGTCTCCCTGTCAGAAAGATGAATGCCCACATTTGTTTTCTTCCAGATCTCAGATGGTTGAGTACTGACTTGGCTACTGAGACCAGCAAAAAGGTTGTTTTATTTAGCTATTGTCTATGCCATTTGAGGTACAATTATCCTTAAATGTATATATGCCCACATTTAGCCTGTACCTGGATCTAAGCCATAGCAGCTGTTCTAATACCAGATGACCTCTCCCTACCCGAGAACACGATCAGCAAAAGGAGAGGAGAAACACAGTTTTAAACTGGTACAGATGTACAGAAACAGCAAAACCAATACAAAGTACAAAAAGTTACACTTACCCCAGCAAAGGTACAGCAGCCACAACAAACAGAAAAGCAGCATGCAGGAGAAGGAAGAGAAGCAAGGTCAGGGGAAGCCCAGACTGGAGGCAGAAGCCTATGAAGAAGCTCTTCCCCTCAATCTTCTTTATCCTGAGCATGATGTTTATGGGATAGGATACACCTGGTAACAGACTCAGGTTACTGCCCTGGCTAGCACCAAGCTGCTAATAGCCTGCAGACCCTGGCTGGCCTCTCCTTCTGTCCCACCTAAACCAGGACAGTTGCACATTATTTATTACCTGTTGAAGAAAATGCATTCTACAACCTGACTGAAAGGAGAAGGAAGAGAATGGCATTTTCTGATGCCAGGCTTGAATCATATGGAAGGCAACACTGCTCAAAGTGCCAGCAGCATATGCCAGCTTCAATTAGAACATAAAAAGAAAGTCTGTTACTAAAATATAACAGCACACTTTGAGGATCTGATATGTGCTTATCCAGAACTTAAGAGAGTTGAATATCCTCAAGAAATTCCAAGTTTTGACATTTCTTTGAAGCTGTTGTTAGGTATTGGTCTTACTGTAGGGTTCTTCTAGTGAAGTTCTCTGTCCTGTGCTTCACAGAAGTTCAGAGTAGATTATCATAACGACCACTTTGGCCTGAGAACCTTTCTGTCTGAGAAAGTATTCACTGAAGTTATTGCCTCTTGACCTTCCATGACACCTTTCCCAGCTAATTGCCTGCAGCAGGAATGAGACAGCTGCATTTTGAGTGACCACATCAGTGGGCTCCAGAGCTCCCTGACATGACAGAGGGACAGTGACATGCAAAGAGCCTTACTCCAGGCAGCCTGAGGTCAATCCATATGATATGGCCTGAACTGCATCAGGAAAAGCTTCTCAATCTAGTGGACAGCCATAGGACTAGGGGAAACAGGATGAAGTTGAGTCAGGGGAGGTTCAGGCAAGAGATTAGAAAGAGGTTTTTCACCCAGAGGGTGGCTGGGATCTGGAACAGCCTCTCCAGGGAAGTTGTCTCAGCACCAAGCCTGGCAGAGTTCAGGAAGCATTTGAACAATCCTCTCAGGCACACAGTGTCATTCTTGGGGTGTCCTGCATAGGTTAAGGAGTTGGACTCATTGATCCTAGTGGGTGCCTTCCAGCTCAGTAGACACAGTGAAAAAGGGTTCCCCTGCACTTTCCAGTGCTGTTACCCAGTCCCTGTATATAATGTATGATCCACAGGGTGAACTGGTGTAAAAAAAACCCTGAAGTTGTCTTTCCAGCCAAGGACAGCTCAGAACTCCTTATTCCAGCAATTCCTTGGTGGTTAATTCCCTTTACTGAAGTTGGTCAGGAACTACAACCCATGCCTTTGAAGATTTAATGTCTCAGAGACCCAATGCTCTAACCAGAGTGGGTGTGGAATAGGCAGAGTTCACACTTAGGATCAGTACCTGCTACCCAGGATGCCTTCTAGGAGGTGGTGTGGCTGATCTCTAGAGGGTTCACATGAAGGAACTGACAGCAGTGATGGGCTGCAGCTTGATTCTAGGGCATAATAAAGCTTATAATACAAATCCATCTTAATCACAGCTCTTTATCTATTGTTTTCATGCAGAATACACACCAATCCGTTACTGCTCTCTCCCTGGTGTGTTGGTTTAAAAAGGCTCCAGAATAATTAAAGTTCTCTTTGTTATCCCATTCCTGGGCATTATAGGGAAAGTTTCAGAAAGTCACCACCACTTAACTTTTAATTGTTTGAAAATCTACAGCATAAAAGTCAAATTTTGAGCAATTAGCTAGAAATTTTCTCCTGAAGAAGTGGTTAGATGTGTCAAGTGGCAGGAGTAATATTTCTGAGACTCTGGCTTAACATGACAGTGCAGATACCTTCTGGCCTGGTCAGGCAGAGCCTTAACCTTAGCTGCTCAGCTCCCAAGCACTCCTCATTAAATATGAGGACACTAAATAGGAGGAAAATACTAGTAGGGATGAAACCAGAGCCTAGATATCCCTGCCTGAATACACACCTGAATACCTTTAGTTACCAGGCCATTAAATGCTCATTAAGAATAATATTTAGAGTTAAAAATGGGATATGAAGCAATCTCACTCCCAGATTTCCAGCTCACATGGCAGAGAAGGATTTTAAGATGATTTTCCATTCCCCAGAGGGACTTAACATCCCTTGAGCAGAACCCGCCCGATCTGCTCTGCTGCGGTGAAGCACATGTGGTCTCTTGGGGTCTCTCTCACTGTCTGACACTGGCAGCAGTGCTTTTCCCCCTGCCAGTGGTACATTCCTTTTGATTTTATTGTATTTCTGAGCTGCACAATGCCTGTGTTGTGCTAAGAATTCAAAGCTGCTGCTTTTGCATCAGTGACATCGAATGCAAAAATTATAAATGAGGCTAATCAAAAATCATTCACAAGCCTTTGCCTTCCCCAAAGAAAAAGGAGCTTTGAATATAAGAGTAGGATCTGAATAATGCTGTCATCTCTCTCTTCTCCAATAGGAATAAAAAAAAAGAATATCTTCTGTGGGAGCAGATTACCACCAAAATCTCATTCAACATACAACTCCTGTGTCATTTCAAGCTATCTGAATTCTTCAGGGTCAGAGTGTTGTGCCCAATCCCTGGGCTCACAGCACACTTCTCATTACTGCATCCTGGGTGTGTGTCTGCTAGGACAGTCTGAGATGGTGGACCCCAAACCTTTACAGAAACCTCTAGGCCAACAGAATTGGCCCCAATGTCACTGTTCTAACCCCATAGTAAAATATTACAATAAACCCAAGCCTTGTTTTCATGAAATAGAAGAGGAAATAACGGGGGAGGAGGGGAAATTGTGCTTGCATTTTGGTCATTAAATTTCCACAAAATATTATGAAATACCAGAAAATAAACATGAATAACAGCTGATGTCCAATGACACTGGAACTGCTATGAACATAATATTCAGGGATTTTGACATTTCAAAGAGAATTCAAGCTGAGTAGAAATTGAAAAAATGAAAGGTTTGAAAAATTTAATGAAGCAAAAATTCTGGAAAACACCACACTGGATCTACAGAAGCATTTTATTGTAATAATACTCTTTTTAATTTCTTATTATCTTTGTATTTATAAACAAGAATATTTTAAAAGCTCTAGAAATGAAAAGAAAAAAAAAAAGGAAAAACCACACACACACACACACACAAGAAGACATCAAAATATCATGATTTAAATATAGCTTTCATCTGCTGCTTGCCAGTCTGCTGTCATATACACATGAAATGATATGAATCAGTCATGGGGTGTTCTTCCAGAGAAGACTGCATCCTCTACCACTAAAGGGAGGCCCAGAACACTCTCTTTGCATAACCACTTCCACGAGTGGCACACTGAAGGCAAAGGAGAGGAAGATGCTCTGGGAGGCCAGAGAACATCAGTGGTAACTCTTCTTCCAGCAGAGTGGAAACTACATGATGGGGAGCAGGAAAGGTGCTGCCAAGGGACATAATGGTGCCCATTATAACAATATCATCTCAGAAATGCTTGAAGACCAGACAAGAGAACCACCTGCCTTCATGAAATGGGTGAAATCAGACATGGGCAGAACACGCATACAGCAAAGAGGGAGCAGCAGTGCCATTGATTTTTAGTGATCAAAAGGAAAATCAACAGATTCATGCATTTCAGCCCCAGAAATAAACATTTTGTCAGCCTCTCACTCAATAGGTAGTGCTCTAAAATCCCACAGCCACCTCTCTAAATGGTCTTTTCCTTCCATAACAATAACTAAAAATGGGCTTATGCCTTTTAAGGAGCTCTCCAGCTCACTCACTGTCACGCTGCCATACACTGTCCTACACAGCAGGGAAGGCACAAAACCCAGGTGAGATGATCCATTTTCTCCTGTCAGTGTCCAGCCCTGCACATACAAAGCTAGGATGATGGAGTCACCATCCCTGGAGGTGTTCAACGCATGTAGAGATGTGGTACTTAGGGAGGTGGTTTAGTGGCATGGTGGTGATAAGTCAATAGTCGGACCTGATGGTCTTAGAGGTCTCTTCTAACCTCAATGATTCTGTGGTTTCATATGATCTGAGTGAACAAGTCTTATAGCTGCATCCCAGTATTTTCATCACCTTACATCATCTGAGTCAGAAGAGTGATCCTTTCCCCCATATATCCTGGGTTTTGAGCCCTATTTCCTTTCACAAGCTTCTAAATCAGATAGATAAGAGCAAGCAAAGGAAAAGGTTGTTTTTAAGCAATGCTAAATACATCCACTGACAACTCCCATTGGTGTCTCTGTTTCTGTACATCCCTGGTGGATCACAAATAGCACATGAAGCAAGTGACGTGGAAGATGCCTGAAAAAGAAAAAATGAAAAAAGAAAAGAAGTAGTAAAATTGTGTTATTTTGGCTCTTATGACTGTACAAAAGTGACTGCATTGCTGATGTCTGTGTCTAACGTCATACTTGTCAGAGTGCTTTAGGATATACATGATGCCTGGAGTAGGGAGGAACATCCTAGCATAAAGATCAGGAGGTCCAACAGGATTCTGGATTTTGGAGATAAAAGGGGTTTTTTTCCTTCCTGTTCCTATCAAACAATGCATCCTTCCAGCTACAGTTTTGTGGAGTTCATTGACCTAACCCTAGCCCTGTGGAAACGATGGTGCAAATGCTCCAAGGAAACTCATAAAATAGCCAGAATACTGCAGGGTACTGAACTATCTAGTCCATGGAATGCTGTGTGGACCAGCTGGCCCATTTTACATTATCTTCTCAACTAAGGATCAGAAGAGGGACAAAAAAAAAAAAGCCAACACCCAAACACAAACACAAAACCAACCAACCAACCAAAAAACAAACCCCAAACAAAATCACCCAACTGTAAGTCACTAGAACTTCACGCTGATACCACGTAAAGGTCAACGAGCAGAGAAGAAAGAGAAGCAGTACAAAAAGAGTGTAGAAAGGCTGAACTAATAGTATGAAGAGAGTAAACCAGGTGATCTCCTTAGAGCAGAAGCTCTTAATTGAAAAAAAAGTTGTCCCAGACCTACTGGAACCTAAGAAAAAAGATCTAATTGCTTTTGATGTAGCAGTTCAGTGCTAAAGAGAAAACCTTTAGAAAACATTAAGACTAAACAAAAGGTCTTGGGGACAGCAGGGCATGGAGGAACTTTCTGAATGAAAACCAACATAGTTCTGGGCTGTTTGGGGAAACCTGCTGCCATAATCCCTGCTTGAAGCACAAGACATCCTCTTCTTTCACTCTCATTCTCATATCTTTCACTGTTTCTCACCTTTCCACACTGTTGTCTTCAAAACAGGAACAAAAATGACTGACCCCACCATGTTCTCACTTGGGATAAGCTTCTGTTTTAACTTTTCCTTTACAGGTGGTATTCCTCCAGCAGCTGCTCCAAAGGACATGTGCTGGGTGTGTGCTTCACCTCCCACACAGAAGGAGAGTAAGAATCATAGGACCCTTATGGTTGGAAAATACCTCTGAGATCATCCAGTCCACCTGTTAACCTAACACTGCTGTGCTCACCACTAAACCACGTCCCCCAGCACCACATCTAGACCTGCACTGGTTTTAGTCATCAACCTGTGACAGGCTCTGAGAGAATCACCTGACTGGGCTTCAGCCACCAAAATCTCATTTTTTGCCAATTGTCCTTTGATGACCTCACAAGTTATATCTCAGGAGGAGCTGTGTGGATGACAGAGGACTTCAGTTTGCCAGTGATTTATACATTTTGGAATATGGCTTAGTTCCAGTTGGAAAGGAAACCAAACTCTTCAAGTCTACCTCTGAACAAAAGAAGACCAAGAGAGGTGGGACACAGAAAGATGTTATTCTAGTAATTCACATAATTTCATTGGAGAGTTCAACTTGAAAATGAAAACTTGCTATAAAACAAACCAGGACTTTAAAATGAAAACAGTTTTGCCAAGCCAAAACTGACAAGCCTTCACCAAAACCATCAAAATGAGTTATTTTGACACTGTGGAAACTTTGTCCCTGCTCTTTTAAAGTGAAAACCCAGCCAAAAATACCTCCTTTCATTAAATAATTGGATTTCAGCAGAATGACATAATATGATGGAATGTGTTTCTGTCTCAGCCTCTCTCAGCTTGTCTCTCTAAGCCCAGGCTAATAGGATTCTCAGAGCAAATACTGAGCAATGCCTAACAACGGCCCTCTATAATTATCTGACGGCCACTCTGAAATTTACCTTCCCTCCACATTAAAATCCTTTTTTTAATTTGGGGATTAGGAGGTGGAGGGATGGAGATCTGATATCTGTATTGCTGGGCGATTGGACAGGGATCCGTTCGACTCCATCCCATTGCACTGCAGCAAACTCTAGCGGTAGCAGTGTGAAAAATCAATCAAGCTAACAGAGAAATGCAAAAGCTAGCCAGTGATCTGCCTCGCAGCCCAATCCAGACATCATTTAACCCTCCCTGATGCTGCAAGAGGGAAATGTCTTTTCCAAGAGCAGCATTTGAAATGTAAAATGTCTGGTAGCTCATTTAAAACTACTAGATGGTCACAGAACCATGGAAAGATTTGGGTTGGAAGGAACCTTTCAAGGTCATCTAGTCCAACCCCCCTGCAGCCAGCAGGGACATCTGCAACTAGAGCAGGTTGCTCACAGCCCCAAACAACCTGAGCTGGGACGGTTCCAGGGATGGGACATCTCCCACCTCTCTGGGCAGCCTGGGACAGGCTCTCACCACCCTCAGCATCCATCTAGTTTAGATCTCCCTCTTTTAGCTTAAACCCATCACCCCTCTTCTTGTCCCAACAGGTCCTGTTAAAAAGCCTCTCCCCATCTTTCTTATATGTCCCCTTTAAGTACTAAAAGGCTTCAGTAAGGTTTCCCTGGAGCCTTCTCTTCTCTAGGCTGAACAACCCCAACTCTCTCAGCGTGTCCTCACAGCAGAGGTGTCATAAATGTTATCTGGAGCAAGTTCCAGCAATAAAAAGGAGCAGCAAAAAACGGAGCTGCTGTAAAGGGGCATCAACAAGGTGCAGGTGACACTGCCACCTACCTCTGTGTTAAGATCTGCACTTACAGCACCTATGGGACCTTTCAGGAATTAAATCTTGTCCTAAATTTGGCCCAGTAGATCAAGCAGAAGTCTGTATATAGACAGGGACAACACATATAAAGCACCAGTTTACAATTACAATTGTGCAGTTGTGTCTTCCTCAATGTTCAATTTAATTTACTTTGCTGTATGAGCTCCAGTAAGCTGCTTCCAGCTCAATGAGCAACCAAGGCATCACAGCTGAACCTCTTCAAAGTTTGAAATGACCAGTCTGTGTTTTAATGTAAAAGAATCTCAATTGTTATCATCATCATCATTCATGGAAAAAAAAGTGTATTTTTTCAGTGGTTAAAGAAGTTCCCCAAAGATTGCATCCTGGCAACCAGGGGCCACCAGGTGTGAGGGTTCTGCAGGGCTGTGTCCAGAGAAGGATGCTCTCATTAGTGAGGAACAGGCTCCAGCCTTTGCTGACCTTAGTGACCATGGAGAAAATAATCCCTGGGAAAATGACCATGAAATACATAAAGACAAAATAAAGGTTAATGTGTTTGCATCAATATAATTTCATACACAGGGAAACCAAGCAATTGGTTATGTGAGGGATGCAGGGAACAGAAGACACCAGCAGCTTTACTGTCCCAAAATCCTTCAGAGTGTTTGCTTAAGGCCACACAAGACCACAGCATGAGGTCATGGGTGAGCATGACTCCACACAAAGCTAAGGTAAGCTGGTACAATGACACTTAATTCCCAGTTTTAGCTCTGTCATCATTACCTGGAAAGTCTCATCTGCTTAAGCCAAAGTCTTTAAAAACACTAAGGAGAAAAGAGAAAGTGTGTTGTGCCATAAAACAGCACCTTCACCTGCCTCTACCTGCTGAGAACCCATTTCTGTCTTACCAGATTATGCTGCCAGGGAAGAAAATCTCTTAAACCTTTTCTACCTGACTTAGTTTTCTCCTCAGTTATTGTCTTATAAATCAGGATTTATTGCTAGGCATCTCATCGACAGAAATCCTAAAAATATGAGCCAGGCTTTCTGATGGAGCCTTCACAGGGCAGACAGGAGCAGATGCTGAGGTGAAGGCTCTTTGCAGGTCCTTCACACTGCAGAGCATCATGTCCCAACCCTCTGGCTTTGCAGACCTGCAGCCCCAGCCCCACCAGGGCTGTCCCACAGAGCACATCTCCAGCCATCTCCTAAGGAGTTATCCCCTCCTGCCAACCTTCAGTTCTGCTCTCTGCCAGCTCTCCTTCTGCCTTGTTCTTTGGAGCTTCACCAGATTTACTCTTTGTTATCTGCATTAGATAGAAGGTTTTTTCCTTTATGTTTCACCTCCCAGTAAGCATATATAGATTTGTGTGTCTAGCAGTACACATGTACATGTCTGTGTGTCTAGCAGTAGCTATACATACATGTCTGCATGGATACCATCAGATATACACACTTACACACAGGTGTGCATGGCTACCAGTAGCTATATATACATATCTGTGCATGAATACCAGAAGATACATATATTTATATGCCTGTGTGCATGTATAGCAGTAGCCATGTATATATATACATACATTTGTACATGCATGCAAACCCATTCTGTACACATATAGAGAAATATACAATTGAGCATGGACAGGGATAGCTGGAAGACAGAAGTGGCATGGTCTGGAGAGTGAGTTTGTGCCTATAAATGCAAATATCCCTGCCCAGAATATACAGCCAATATATAAACATTCATATATTCAAAATACAATATTCTGTATACACTAATAATTCAGATGAGGGAACTTAATTTACAGGTTAAATCCAGTTTTTGCTAAGGGAATCTGAAATATTCATAAACCTGCTGGAAAACAAACTAAAAAATAAAAGGAAGGAGGTCCCAGTGCTATGATTTTTTGGTTGGAATTAATTTTCCATGAATATCATAATCTCATAGCAGCCAAGTGAAATCAGTGAGTCTGCTGTTGGGTAAGTAATATGTACATTAGGTGAAGAGGGCACAGTGCAGGTCTCATTTCATCTTTATCATAATTAAAGTATTACTTTAGAAAATTGTTATGTGCTGTGTTCACATCCCATCCTCATGGACACTAGAAGTACAAGTTAGACTTTAAAAATTAAAGCCTGTGACAAAATACTATAATAATAATAATAATAACAACAACAACAACTCCAAAACTCAGCTGTTTTCTGTTGGGCTTAATTAAAAACAAAGCATCATTGCTGCTCCTGCTATGCTCAGAGACAAAACATAATTAAGTAGGTAAGATTCACTCTGGCAAGCCCTAGCCACATTTTGCAGCCAGCTGGTGTGGTGGAATGACATGCAAGGAGATCCCTAGAGCAGGATGTGGATCCCTCTGACCCATCCTGCTCCACCACAGACCCCCTGGGAATTAACAGACATAGACCACGTCCCTGTTCACATCCTTTCATTCCATTTATTTCCTTCTATTTCGTTCACACCACTCCATTCACATCTCCTTGTTCAAGGGCCACATGAATGAATGGATCAATCACTTGCCAGTGATGAAGGAAATGCTCATTGGAACTACTATTTAGTTTTGTCCTGTGGTATTTTTTTCAGATTCCTAACCAAGTGAAGCCTGATCTAACTCCAGGTTCCTCTCTCAAACTTCAAAATGCAATGGAATAAGAAGAATCCAGGCAGCTGCTCCCCACCAAACAGTGATGAGCACATTAAAAATTCAGCTAAGCTCTACTCCACTCCTGATAGAGGTATCAGTCAGAAGGTGGTAGCAGGGGAAACCAGCCCTCCTGTATTTGGCCACCACTTACACACTCCTAGCAAACCCTGCTTATTTTTGAGAGCTGTGACAAACCATTAAGCTGAGGACATCTGACTGTCCTCCTGGCAGTTATTTGTCTTGAGTAACAGAACAGAATCCTCTTTAATTCTGCTTGATACTCTATAAACTAATAGCAAGGCTCCTTTTGAATCACTAGCTATCAAGTGACCCAGAAAGTCATAATATTCACCAGCGGACTAATAATTTTTTTCATTCAGCTCTGATATAACCAATTTCTGGTTTTCCAGGGGAAAGTCAGTATTATTCTGATCAGTAAAGGATGGACTCAGACTGGCAGATGTGCAGAAAAGGTTACAACCACGGGCACAGAACAGAGAACCTGTCCTCAGATACAGAAACTTGGGGTTTTTGGTAAAAGGTGACTAACCACCACAGCATATCAGGGTGATGAATACAAGGGGTATGGAACTGTTTGCATAGAGGGGACAAATTGCATGGCACTTCTATGACACTTCTTTTCAACAGTATGCTGGTACAGTTAACAAATCACAGAATCTTTATGGTTGGAAAAGATCTCTGAGATGGCATCTAACCATCCACCAAAATATGTCCATACAGTGAGCCAGGAAAAATGAGAGAGCATGACACAGCCATTGAAGGAGTTTTAAGCTTGATTGTAGAACCAATTGTGAGAGACATATTTATTATGGTTGGATTCTGGGCAATGAGACAAATGCTTTTATGGGTTTCTGATTCTAAGGACCTAATTAGGGGGGAAAAAGACTTTGTACACAGGTAAAAAAAAAAAAAAACCAATGTATTTTGAGAGAGAAAGCAGGGAAACTTTGCTAGCAGTGAGGTGTTTGCATCAGCAGTGCCAAGGACTACATCTGAACTTGTCTCCCAGGGAGACAGGATGTTTTCCAAGAAGAATATCATCACACCTTGAAATAGCTATAGTCTCCCCTCCCAGAGAACAGCCAGGAACAGCTTGACCTTTATGGGGGCTAGGAGGTGCAGGGCTGTGTTTATTTACTTGCTCTTGGTTGTGTAACTGAAAGCATAGTTCCTTGTTTGCAGATCTTCCCATAGCCCCCAAATCAGGGGAACATCTGTTTAGCCTTCAAACTCACTGCAGCAAAGATGTCTCCTCTAGTAATGAAATTATTTAGGTTTTGAAGCTATTCTGTATGGGGACAGCAGGTAGGGAAAGCAGAGAACACAGGAAAGGTGCTGGGTGTGACCCCTCCTGGGGTGATGTGAGTTGGAGAGCTTCATAAGAGCAGGTAGCACTTGGGATGAACCGAATGGAGCAGATGCATCCTTACTTATCCTTGACAAAACAAATCTCTGAAGCTCCAAAGAGTTATAGCCAGACCTAGCTAAATCAATTGTCCTTATTTATTTGTGTATTAAAGAAAGGGACAACAACGTGTGGAAATCTAAGGGTTACTGGCAGTGAGCTGCACCCCCTCTATGCTGTGTGTGAGATGGGGCAGGGGAGGTGTGGATCACATCAGTGTCTTCAGCCTTCCCTCGTGTGCTGACATGGGGCTGAGGAGAAGGAGAGAGAGAGGGGACAGGGTTACACTAGAAAAACGTGGACTTAAAGAAACAGGGGCTGTGGGGCACAGCAAAACAAAGGAGGCTTCTCAGTACCTCCCTTCCAGGACACAATGTGCTCTGCTCCTCTCTGAAAGAAAATTTCCTGACCTGGTTTAAAAATTCCCAGGGCAGGAGGACTGGCATCTTCTGCAGGGAGCCTGTTTCAAGGTTTCACCTCCTTAATAGATAAGAAGCTTTTCTAGTCTGTAACTCACTTCATGGTGGAAAGACAGAAGCAGAAGCAGCATGAGAGGATGGATTGAGTGACACCACCTGAGCTTTTGTACGGGCTGGTGCTGAGATGAGAGACACGTGAAATGATTGAGTTGCTCAGAGTCAGAGCAAAGTTGCCTCATTTCTTCTTGTCCTGCCCCTCTTGTATGTACCCCAAAGCCCACGCTTCCTTCGTGATCTGTCTAACAGTCCTCTTCAGAAGGTGAGTGACCACATGGGGTCAGAGCAGAGCTCCTTCCAGCCTTTATCCTCTCCCATCACCTGCATCACAAGCCTTATGAAGAACACACGACCAAGACAAGCACATCCTGGCACTAACTTGTGAACAAGGGTTTGAACTTCTGTTTTTGTAGTCACTGATACATGTTTCTTCCACTGATGTGACTAACTGCTCTCAAGGTGCCTGCACAGCCCCCTTGGAAGAGCAAGTTTCATGGTTTCACTGCCCAGCTAGTAAACAAACATCTCCTTTTCTTTGTTCTGATCCTTCTGCCTGTTTGTTTGTCCTCCTCTTTCCTACAGAGGAGCTACAGCTCCAGGAGGTTGGCAAAAGAGCAGAGTCAGATCTGAAATGAGGTGGCTCTGCCTGTTCCCTTACACTGAGCTATCCCACACAGAGACAGGATTTCTCTTATGCCCCTTGCTCAAAAATTTCCATTGATCACTTCTTCACAAACCTTGACAGGATGTTGATATGATGTGAGGATGGATGACTGGTTAACAGTTTGATTTAATGACCTTAAAGGTCCCTTCCAACCAAAACAGCTCTGTGATTCTATGATTCAAAGATCTGCACTCTACACCTCAATAATTAATGTGTCTAAAGGCAGAGCAAGCTCTGCTATCATCTGGAGGACAGGGTGGGAAACTCCCTGTACACACAAGCCCACCACTGGCTCCAACCCAAAGAGGTTCAACCAAGCAGCCAATTATCTGCCATTGGCTACAGCAGCAGCTGAATGGCAGGGAGCATACTGAAGAGTCTAACTTCTGTTGGGTTTGGGTTTTGGTGGGGTTTGGTTTGTTTGTTTTGTTTCTTAAAAAGAAAAAAAATAAACAAAAGCACACAGAATTTGGGTGTGCATCTGTTTTAGCTGTGAATTTAGTGTCAATTTTGTTCTGTCTGATTCCAAAGAAGCCAAGAATTTTCTTTTCTTCACTCCTAGCTGCAGACTCATTGGAAGCCTAAGCTCATGAGTAATTTCAAATTAAAATTGCATCTTCTTCACTCCAAGTCTTTCTCTTTATGACCCCACCCAGGATTAACCCAGCTACGTGCAAGAAATAAAGCAAAGCATAATCAAATGATGTAATTATCTGAAAAGCTTCAAGAACTAGAGTAACACAGCATTGCAGATTGCTCATAAGTCCCTTGGAATTTTCTGTGAACGTTAAAAATTCACAGGACTCACTTTATGGGTTTGAATTCTCCTTGAAACAAGACACTGACAGTACCTCTTATTATCTCTCATTAAACAATGCTCTCCTCTTAGACAACACTTTTCTGCTGTAAACACAGAGGGAGCTCATTCCCTCACTTCCAGCCCAAGGCACAAGCACCTCTTTAGCCTTACCTCCTGGAGACACTGTGCTACTTCCAGGCTTCTCTAAATTGAAGTTACACCATAAAACATTTGTGGGAATCAGGTGTCTTCTGTCAAATCAGGAAAAAAAAAAATAGATTTTGGACTATAAAAGACTTTCTGAAAAAAAAAACCCCAAAGATTTTATAAATCTCATTAATTTTGTAGGGAAATAAGGACCTTTGTTTTTTTGGATCTCCAGCTACGAGTCAGTGCTTTGTGGCAGTCACTGCTGAGTACTTTCTGCACGTGGAGGACGTTCCCCGGGCTGTTCTCTCAGCCCATTTGCTCCTCAGAGCCTCGGAGTGTTCATTTCAATCACAATAGGCTAAGTAAAGATCCCACTCCTAGGAGTGCCAATTACCAGAGAAATAATCACAAGCTTTTCAAGATTTGCAAATATTTTAGGGGACTAACCTGTAAGTGGCCAATTAGTGCCACAGATAATGGGACTGTGCATTTGTCACCTTGGTTCACCAGCTGTTTGACTGTCTCTCTTTTAAACAAATAAGCATGGATAAAAAAGTGTGTGTCTCCCAAAAGAGGTGTAAGGGCTAATCTAAATTCACATTTACTCCCTAATTTAAACTCCCATTTAGATCAGTGAAGGTTTACTCCTCTGTCAGGAAAATTCCACAGTGGTGAAAGTGATGTTTAACATCTGTATTTGATCTTGGGTTACCAACAGAATCACGGAATATTAGGAGTTGGAAGGGACCTCAAAAGATCATCTAGTCCAACTCCCCCGCCACAGCAGGATTCCCTAGACCAGGTCACACAGAAGCGTGTCCAGATGGGTTTTGAATATCTCCAGAGAAGGAGACTCCACAGCCTCTCTGGGCAGTCCGTGCCAGAATACAAAGTCACTGCTCCAAAATAACAGACAGGGAGTCTTTCCTGAAAACCCTTTCATTTTCTCTACTGAAAAATGTCTTTCTTCCCACTGCCATTAACACCAGGCAACCTACCAGAAAGTAATTTTGACCCTTGCAGACAGAAACCAGTTCAGTGATGACAGTCTGAGAGAAACTGGGTTTGGTCAGCCTGGAGAAAAGAAGGCTCAGAGGAGACCTTCTCACCATGCTCCAGCATTTAAAGGGTGGCCACAAAGAAGACGGAGACTGCTTTTTTACAAGGAGTCACACGGAAAAGATGAGTAGTAACCGGTACAAGCGACTCCTGGGGAGATTCCAATCGGACACAAGAGGAAAATTTTCACAACAAGGACAATCAGCTGAAAAATCTCATTAGCTGGTTAGCAAAAATCTGCCTGAATTTACATCTGTTGGTTCATAATTAAGTTATTGTTCTTTATTGGTCCCTTGGTCATCTTTGCATCAAAAGCATGCAGTACTTCTACACGTGCCCAGAGAGGAGTTGAAGCTGGCTGAGGATTCTCTGGAGTTGGAGGTCACCATCTGTCCCTGACACCTTTACCTCAGTTTGTTTTCTGCAGCTCCTCATGAGAGCATCCCGGCTCCACTATTTGCTGGAGAAAGACGTTCTTTCTCCCCAGGGGCTTGGTGATCAGGCAATGATCAAGGCATGTTCCGGCGGCGAGTGACTGTTTACATTGCCTGACACTGCTCCAACCAACCATCCTTAATCCAAGTTATTAGTTTCTCAGCCACCAAAGGCTCTCCCAACACCCTGGTGCCCCTCACCTCTCCGTGCATACCGAGGTGGGGAGTTTCCCTGTGCCATCCCTCGGGAGAGCTCCGCTCCGCCAGCGGCGTGTCAGGACATCTGTTTTACAAAGCCAGTAGCGCTCTGCGTGCCAAGGAGCGGCAGCAGGGGTTTGATGGATGAACCTGCTACCGACGGCACGGGAACGTCCTGCCAGCACTCACCAGGGACTGAGCCAGACACCAGCCCACCCCAGCAGGGTCAGGCTGTGCCTAGAATCCACAAGGATGTAATATTAATGCCTGTCTAATTGGAGGATTTGTCGGTGCAGGGTGGCCATTAAACAACAGCCATCTGGACCCTGAGGTTGATGTGATCGCAGCTGATCATCAAAACAATGGCATTTCACTGACCTTAAGAAATTTAATTAAGATGCTCTATTGCTCTCCATGCAGTCAAGGTACACAAACTGTTAGCTAAGGATGAGGCTGCTGCAAGGGCTGCTCCTTCCTCCCATTGCCAAGCCCACGGGGTGAAAATGTTTTTGCACAGACACATACTCCTCCTGGTAGATCTAAACCAATGTTGGTTGCAACTGCACTGGCACTTTCAGCAGGTCACGTTTCCTTCCTGTGTGCTTTGGTGATTCAGCAACGACCAGAAGAGATTTTGCCAGAAATTAGTACTCTGCAGTTCCATTCATCTCCTAACAGCTTATTTAGTACATTCATCTAGTCCTTAATAGCTTATTTAGTACATTCATGGTTCAATTTACAGCTCAGAAGCTGTTGTAGTATTCACATGGTTTGGTGGTAACCAAGGGTAAAAGTAATTCTGAAAACCAACTCTGATTTGATTTTTCCTCAGTTGATTAGCAAGAGCCATAACTAGTCAGAAAGCCACAGTCTCAGCAGAACACCTTTACCTACAAGATGAAGCAGTAGCAGTGTGAGGGCTTATTCTCACTATGCCACCAGCATTTACTCTGATGTTTCTGGCCTCCAGCACAAGCAAGACACCTTTCCCTAAGTGGGGAGAAGGGTTACCAAGAGAATCACAGAAAGATTTGGGTTGGCAAGGACCTTAAAGATCATCTAGCTCCAACCCCTCCTCCTATGGGCAGGGATGCCACCCACTAGACCAGGTTGCCCAGGGCCACATCCAACCTGTCCTGAAACACTTCCAAGGATGAAGCACCCACAGCTTCTCTGGGTAACCTGTTCATGTGTCTTAACACTCTGAGTAAAGAATTTCTTCCTAACATCTAATCCAAATCTCTCCTCTTTCAGTTTAAAACCATCACCCCTTGTCCCCATGTGCTTGTGTAAAAGGCTCTGACCACCAGCACCGGAGCTCCAAGCATCCCCACTCCAGTATTCCCAGTAGGATAGGAAGAAATGGGAAATGCAGGGATGGTGAGCTCCTCTCCAGGGTACAAAGGGAGCTCTCTGCCACCATCCCCCATGCGTGTGACTGAAACCAATGGCATCTCCTTGCCAGCCCCGGGGATATAGGTCTCAGTCTTCCCAACTCCATGCTGTGTTCTGTCCAGGTCAGTCATTTTCACCCTGCTGCTGTTTAAATCAGTATTTTGGAGGCTACGGTATAAGCTGTAACAAAAAGAGCTCTCCTCATGCAATCACAGGCCCCTGGGGACACAGAGACATGGGACATCAAGAGATTTCTTGGGTGACTGAGGTTTCTCCTCCACACTGCATAGCTCTTTTCATAAACGTGTCAAACACCACCTTAAAATGAGTCAGTATCTCTCCTTTCCAGACTGGGAGGGTGTTCAAGACCTTCAGTGCTCTCCTGGTTATGAACCTTCTTCTAATTTCCATCTTCAATGTATTCAGAGCAGCTCATTCCCATTTGTTCTCATGCCAGCATCACCTTTAGTTTGAACAGCTCTTCCCAGCTGTTTACCCTCCCCTTGAATTCAAACGAGGCAAACACATTCTCCCTCAGCTTTCATGTCCCTAGAATGAAACCCAGTTTTTCAAACCTCTTAGAAAACACACTCACTGTTCCCCAGGACACAGTTTCTCCTCCGCTCCTTTAACATCCTGAGTTCCCCATTCCTGAATGGGGCAAGAAGGGACACAAGCAGTCTTCCAGTGTCTAGAAGATGCCCAAATGAATGATGGTGATACTGCCTTTCTTTGCTAGAAATAGTCCTCATAAGATGCTGTTTTCCTTTCACACAGCCATTTCCTCATATGCCACAGGCAGCTGGACCAAAGCACATCCTGAGTCTAGTTTGTTTCTCTGGAGAAGCCTTCAGCTCTGAGCAGATCTCCAGTGCATTACCTGGCTGAGGCTAGGCTGCCTTTATTCCATTCTTCAAAGCCATTCAGACCTTTTTGTGTATGATGTGCTGGTTCTCCTGGGTTTGGTTTGCCAGTGATTTTGGCATGTGGTCCTCACTAAATAGTATGAACACATTTCCCTGTTTGTGTGAAGGGCAGTGAAGGACATCAGAGGAGCTCCTGGAGCTCTGTTACACCCTGACTCCATGCTGCCTGTGGTTTCTTCCCCTTGAGCCCTCTTCTGACAGCTTACATCTTCACTAATAATTTCTCACACACTATCACATCACTTGTTTTACTGAAGTCAAGATATGTTCTTCCTGGAAAGCCAGGTTTTCACTAATTTAAAGATCTGGGATTCATTGACAATTTATCTTTATAGCACTATTGATTCCATTTCTTCCATAAGTCTTTATTTCCAAATGCATCTGAAAGCCTTATATGATGCTGAGGCCAGAGTGGCAGACTCACATCACTACAGATCTGTCTTGAGACTGGTGTTTCTTGGAAACAAAGATGATGCAATTACTGCTGTGGTCATGTGATACTGCTTCAAACTTGTTTTTTCTCCTAAATTTTAAATATTGCATTCCCTGGAATTCAGTTCCTTCACACTGCTCTCCAGTCTTTGATGGAGCTATTTCTTTTGCACTTAACCATCTGCAGTGAGTGCATACCAACAGGAAATGCTCATCCTACACAGGAGCAAATACTTTGCTTTGCTTCATTTTCTACTGTGCCAAGATGAGCTCAGACACAGCCTCTCACCTGTAGATTTGATACAGAAGCCTTCCAGAACGTGGAGGTGAAAGCCATGAACGTAACCTGCACTAAGGTGATGCTTTCTCCATGGCATGTAAGATGGAGAGAGATGCTTTTGAGCACTCATTGGCCACAGTCAGCATGACATGCTTGCTGTTCTCTCCCTCCTGGATAAAGCACCAACTTCAGCATCTGGAGACACCTTGGTTTCCCTGGGAGCTTATCTTCTAGAAGTGGAAGAAGCCTCTGCAAAAGGAAACTCTCACTTCACAGATGAAGATTTGGTTCTCTTTAGTTCACGTGTTTCTGCTGAATTTCTGAACACCTCTGAGATTCTAAAGTTTGCCATTTCTAAAATCCTACCTCAGCTCCAGCTGAAATTCTGGCTCACTGGGCAAGAGTGGAATTCAGCCAAGACACAAGGCCTTGGAAATGGTGGATGGCAGTTCAGTGAGACCTGCTGACACTGAGGTGAAAATTTCCTAGCCGTAATGGCTGATGTCATCAACCCCTAAATAGGTTTTTACTCCAAACCTCTCCAACCTCATCATAGATCTTAAGAAATAGTCCTGCATTTTCAGAATAATTCTCAGAGGACATCAAATCAGCTACTTAAAATTCAATACAGCCACAAAATGCTTGTATTTAATAGTTCCATAACTAATCCAGTTTATATTAAAATCTCAAACAACAATTCAGTCTCTGGATATTTTCCCACCTTTTGTTTTTTGGGTTTTTTTTATATTAACCAAAACCAGGCTTCCATAAGCCAAACAAAATAGCAGTGATTTTCCTTTGCATCTGAAACAAACATTAATAAGTTAGGAGATCCAGAGGAGTTTAAAGTTCTGTGAAATTCAGAAGCACTTGGCAAGCTTCAGGAGACACCTGGAGCCTGATGAACATTTTTATTTCATAAACAAAAATAAGAAAGGGACCAGATCTTTGAAAATGAGATCAGCAGAGCTGTGTGGATGGATGCTTGCTGATAGATGGCCAAGGAGGAGTCAGTGAAATGGTCTTTTTCAATGGGCAAAGATTGAGACATGCAAGGAGTCAAGAAACCCATGTGTGTGCATTAGTCTGCTGCAGAGCAAGGTTCAGGATAAACTAAGCTCTTTTGTTTGTGATTAAAAAGCCTCACCTAGAGCCAATGTGGTGTGTTTCAGGTCTAGTGATCACCCAGACCCTTTGTGAAGTCTTTTTCTTTGAAACCCTTCCACACTCAGGTTCTACTTAAGAGCCTTTATCTGCTACTCATCTTTCTCTGCCAGCAATAGCAGTTCATTCTTTCTGACCCTGGTTATTCCCCACCCCCCTCACTTTTATTTTCTCCCTCCTCCAAAGCTGTGAGAGCTAGAACCCAAATCAGGTAATTTCTGCTCCCCCTTTGGGAAGGTTTACCCGTTTTGCTGAGCTACAATTACACTCAGTCTCAGCACACTCAGCTTCTTAAACCCATCAGGGCCAACCTCCTCTGAGGTTTCTATTTTATTCTGCTATGCTTTAGGCCTTTCCCCCCCTCTTCCTCTTCAGTTTTACTTTACCTTTCTGTAGGAAAAAGCCCAACCTGAAAACAATAAGCTATCTTCCCATCAGGAATTTTCTAACACTCTTGTTGCATGTTATTTGATTGTTAACATAAGTTTTACCTTCAAGATAAAACTACTGGGTTTATTGATTAGTTTGGTTTTTATATTGAGAACCAAATAAAATTGCAGAGAGATGAGAACCTTGTTGGATTCTGTCAGTCATGATCATTTTTTAGTAGTCCTACACATTTTGGTTTCAAAGCCTCACTGTCTTGGAATCAATATTTCTTCTTGCATTGACAGCAAAGTAGAGGACCCCAGCACACCTGTAACATCATTTCTGGTTGCTCCTAAGCCTATCTGATTATGACTTGCCCTGGCTTCAACTCCAACCTTATGCCAGTTCTCAAGCTCCATCACTTGTGTAGGCATCATCAGCTGCCCAGTTATGAAATCCTCATTGAACTTGCTGTTCATTACACTTAGGGAAAACAGGGAATGTCTGAACTGTAGCTCAAAAACTCAATAGTGCTGTGTTTGCAGGCAGAAAGGTGATTGATCACTGTGACAGAGACAGAAGTTTGGTTAAATTCTATAGCTTCTTTCATTGTGATATCAATTATTGTCTCCAAAACCAATCTGTCAGGATGTTAGGCATTCTTACAGACCAAAGAAAAATCAGGAGAGTTTTTAACATTGAAGTAAAATCAGTAAAAATGTTAGCTACCAAAATCAAAGCTATCTTATGAGATCCCTGAGAGGGAGCAGTTGCACCCAGCCTATGGTCTGCACAGGTTGTAGCTCAGCTCAGACCCCTTCAGTGCAAGGCTTGAGAAGACTACCCACACCTTAGCCCTTGTGACTGCCATGTCCATGGCATAAACACATCACCTAGAAGGGTCCACAAGATATTGATGTTCAGCCCATGTCCAGGGCTAAACTCTAGCAGTTGCTCTATCACCTGATAACCACCCACAGCAGAGAAGGGGATTGTTAAAGGAGACCCATGGGTTGAGATGAAAAACAGACTTAATGAAACAGCCACACTAACACCAATGTCAACATGAAATATATAACAATATACTCACCTCAGTGAATGCACAGTGGTGGCTAAACAGGAGGGCAGCCCTTAGGATCAGGATGGTGAAGAACCTCCAGGGACAGGGGAAAAAACAAGAGGGGAAAGAAGAACATAGAGCAAAATCACAATGAGCCCTACTGTCAGCAAACTTCCTCATTTATACTGAGCTTGTTGTTTGTTGGATGGGATACACCTGGCAGTAATCTCAGCTCAGCTGCCATGCTTGACCCTACAGTGCTACCACCCTGCAGACCATGGCTGGCCTGGGATCCATCCCAGCCAAACCAGGATGTCATCTCTGTCTGGAACCTCTGATAAAAAGCTCTGACTGACCCCAGAGGCTTTAGCTGTCTGACAGCCAAGGGTCTGGGATCCAGCTGTGACCTGGCACAAGTGTGGAACTTTCACCCAGACTGCTGGGAAAGAGCACACAAAAAGAGCTGCGAGAAAGTCTGTGTAGAGAAAAGGAAGGTAAAAATTAGGATTTCAGGGTGGGATTATGAGCAACTCAAGCATCCAAAGGGGATAACACTGATAGGAAAAGATATGAAATCCCAAAGAGACTAGGTCACTTTCATTGTTCATCAAATCATTGCCTATCAATGTTCTCAGATTATAAACCAGCAGCTTCTTGTTCACCACCAACACATCCAGAGTAAAGGCTCCTCCTGCCTACACTGAGGCAAATTCCTTCCCATGGGATCTCACCTTGACCTCCTGAGAGCCTGACCTCTGCAACTCAAAAGGCACGAAGGGGTCAGAGCACAACCTGCCAGGCACTCTGGATTCCTGCTCCATTTTCTGTGGGAGCCACAGCCCAGCTGCCTGGGAAAAGGGCTGCAGGAAAACAGAGGACACACTTTTACCACCCTGTGAGGAAGTGTCCTTTGCCTGGCAGTCAGGAGTGAGCCTTTTGTGTGCTTCTGTCCTACCAAATAAGTGTGAAAGAGACATGCTAAGGAGAGCTGCTGTAGTAGAACATTTTCAGTCAGGACAGCACAGCAGTGCACATGGAGAGCTGCTAAATGTTGGCTGCATGCTCCAAAATAGATTAAACCTAAAGACATCATGGCTGGAACAAATGGAGGCTTTTTTGAGGTGAGGGAAGAAAGTGGGGAGTGAAGATGACTCTGAGTCACAGCCAAGTCCTGATCCCAGGGGATGTGCAGGGGCAATGCTTCCATTCATCCCAGCAGGGATCATCCCTTGCAGATCAGTTCTGAATTGGCCCCATTTTGAGTGCTGAGTAGCCCAAGCCTCTTGGATTCACTTATTTCATCAAGCAGCTAGTTTGGAAAGAAAGTGTGGGAAGATATTTTTACTGTCTGTAAACCTGGTGGCTTTTGATGGCTTTTCCCTCCCAGCCTGATGCTTAAGTTTAAAAAAAAAAATACAATAAAAATTGTCTAGGAAATTAAGGCAGAAGAAGATGATTATTCACTTAATTCCATTTCTCAGTGTTTGCAGAGAATCAGAAGCCTCCTGGCACATTACAGGGCTGCTGATATTCCAAAGAGTGTTTCATGACAAGAGTCACTTGCTGGGATTATCTGAGCTGCTTTGCATTGGTAAATATTTTCTTTCAGCTTAAAGTCTGAAAGGACATGAATTTGTCTGAGAGAAGAAAATGACGTGGGCAAAACCTGCCAATCTTTGTAGCTACCCTTCCCTTGCAAAATCCTACCTCAGATCCACAAACACCTGATGTTTCTCATGGGTGTGTTATATGTTCCACGGATTTTTGGCATGGCAGAGACCTGCAGGGTTTCTGTAGGCATCTACTGTCCTTGGTCCCCTACCCAGGAATCACCATGAGCTTCAGAGTTCACATCTGGCAGAGGCTGATCTCCTTGGAACCCTGTGTCTGCATCCCAGAGGAGTCCACCTGGAAAGCTGCTAAGAAGAATAGGTGTGTTTAGCATCAATATACTTGTGAGATGCATAAATAAAAGGAAATATTATTGTTATTTTCTTTAATGGTGAATAAATGCTGGAGATTGGAATGAGAGTTTCACGATGTGGAGGCTTTCCTGCTGCTCCTCTATGATAAGCAAGTGCACATGATCAGCCAGTAAAATGCAGCTGGCTCTTTGACATCCATTAGGAAGGAGGTGGGTGAGTGTTCCCCAAGCTTCCTTCGTGAATATTTAACCACAGATTAGATCACCAGGGTTGGTAACTCACAAGCCATTGATCTGAATCAGCTCTGTAACTGTGATACAACCTCACATTTATAATGGGCTGAAACAGAGGTTTTTGTCCTGAGGGCAAAAAAAAAGCAGGGGAAAAAAACCCAAAACCAGGGCAGGGGCTGAATATTGATATGAGGATTTTAACTGCAGTACAAGAATAATGCCAGTGTAAGAAGGGGCTTTTAGGGAAGACCATGGCTGTGAGCAAGGGATGGAGATGATGGATAAAGCCATGCTTCTGGTGTGGAAGCAGCCATCCAGCGTGGGTAATACGCTGACCAAATCGTTGTGGTTGGATCCTGCTAGTGCCTTCATTCCATGCCAACAATTTCCATCACTGGAAAATTACTCTATTATTTGTTTCTGATTTGCCTAATTTTTCAAAAGCTGGTTCTGTGGAGAACATTTAGCAACTGTTCAACCTGCCAGAGCACAGGGATGGAGAGGAGCAGGACATCTGCAGAGCTTCGCTTCTCTTAAAGATCTGGTGGTTAAGGCTGAAGTACACCTGTAGTCATCTCATCTTTGCCATGGGGCAGCTGGAGAGGTCTGGCAGTCTACTAAAATCACCCATCTGCTGACATCTCAGCTGACCTACACACATCTGCCTGTAGGTCTCACTTAGGGTCACACATCCTTGCCTGCTTTGCACTCCTTTTGTTGTCCAGATAGGTCTAACTTTGAGTGAGAACCACTCAGATGAGCCTGCTGCTCAACAGGTAGAGAATTCTACCACCCATTTTGTATAGGTACCACTCTCATGTGGATGCTGCATCACTGATGTTAAAAGTGCCTCCTGGAAATCAGATGAAATAAGCCATGAGTGACTTGAAACAGTGCAAAGGTACACAAAGGTACCCAAGCTTTTAAGGCCAGGCTGGATGGGGCTGTGGGCAACCTGATCTAGTGGAAGGTGTCCCTGCCAGGTAGGGTGTTGGAACTAGATGATCTTTAAAGTCCCTTCCAACTCTGACAGTTCAAGGATTCTATGACTGTGTAAGATGTGTTCCTGACAAGCCAGTGAACACACTGTCTGGAGGAATGAACCAATACAGTGACAACAGACAGAGACCTCCGCTGAAGAAGGTCACAAAACACTTGAATAAAATCCTCAGAACAATTGCAATGAACTTCACAAACAAGCAGTGGGTGGTGAAATCTTTTTTANAGTGGAAGGTGTCCCTGCCAGGTAGGGTGTTAGAACTAGATGATCTTTAAGGTCCCTTCCAACTCTGGCAGTTCTAGGATTCTATGACTGTATAAGATGTGTTCCTGACAAGCCAGTGAGCACACTGTCTGGAGGAATGAACCAATACAATGACAGCAGACAGAGACCTCCACTGAAGAAGGTCACAAAACACTTGAATAAAAACCTCAGAACAATTGCAATGAACTTCACAAACAAGCAGTGGGTTATGAAATCTTTTTTATTTCAGAATTAAAATAAAACTGGTGTTTTACCAGTCCTTAGGAAGATGAAGGAATCCTCTCTGGGCTGCTTTTGCAGAAGTCTACAGTGATGAGACCTTTCCCCATTTGTAGACCATGAGATTGACACTAGCATGAAGTGCCCTTCTGGTGCCAGACACTATCTTCATATGCAACATATGCTGGGCAGCTCTAGCAGATATCTTCCTTTTGGGGAGAGGCAGCTTTGTTTCCTCTGGTAGTGGAAACCTATCTTCCCCTAACAGCTTTGCTGCTGTTCTGTAGAAGGCAACCACACAGGATTCTCTCCATGGCAATTGTCTTCATAAGCAGCTGGACCCTTCAGAGATGTTATGTGAGCTAAAATTACCTGTTCCTATCCCTGGAAGTGTTTCAAAAACACTGTAAACGTGGTACTCAGGGACATGGTTTAGTGGTGAGCATGCTGGTGTTGGGTGGATAGTTGGACCTGATGATCTCAGAGGTCTTTTCCAACCATAATAATTCTGTCAGTTGGCAGATATTGCTGAATGGTCTATTTTTGGTACCACCTGAAGATTTATTTCTCTTTCACTCCTTTGGCACAGTCACCAAGGGAACAAACTTTAGCTAAACACCCTCATCACCTCACCATGCTGGGAGGTGATGAATTGCCCTGAGGGTCACTTGAAATCTGGCCTTTGAGCCCATGCTCAGGTTCTGATGAATCCTTAAACACAGTAGAGGCTTTAACATATTTTTTTCCTAATCCTTTAAGTCTAATAATGCTTCTTTTGTTATTTTAGTGGTGTCCTGAGCAGCTGACAGGCATCTTCTTCATGAATGTTAAAGAGGATAAGTGGAGATTTGAGAATATGTGTTCAGATCTTTGCAGCTCCCCAGAGCTGAGCAAATGCTGAGGGGAAGGAACAAGGGCTTGAAAGAACCAAAAGTGCCAACAGCTGCATTGGAAAGAACACAGGTGATTGTATTGTCAGAAAAGAAAGGAATATGCTGGAACCAGTTCAGGAGCAAACTGGTTTGCTCTGTGGATATTTCTAGACTCTTTACCTGGTTCTGTGGCAAGATATTAACATACTGTGTTACAACAGAAAACATCTGATATGACTTGCAAACTGGGATGTTTGTTTGGTGTTCCTTATCACTGTATCCCAGCATGGTAGGAGTGCAAAGGGACCTCTGGGGATCACCTAGTCCAACCCCCCTGCTCCAGCAGGGGCACCCACAGCAGCTTGCCCAGGGTCACCTCTCAGCTGCCTTGTCAATCTCTCCACACAAGGAGACTCCACAACCTCTCTGGGCATCCTGGGCCAGGGCTCCAACACCCTCACACCAAACAAGCTTCTCCTCCTGCTCAGCTGGAACCTCCTGGCTTCCAGTTGGTGCCCAGCACCCCTTGGGCTGTCCCTGGGCACCAGTGAGCAGAGTCTGGCCCCAGCTTCTTGCCTTCCATCCTTGAGCTCTTGCTCAGCATTGAGCAGCTCCCCTCTGGGGCTGCTCTTCTCCAGGCTCAGCAGCCTCAGGGCTTTCAGCCTTTCCTCCTGCCAGAGATGCTCCAGTGCCCTCAGCATCTTCCTGTGCTCTGCTGGCCTCTCTCTAGTAGTTCCTTGCCTCTCTGCAACTGGGGAGCCCACAACTGGACTCAGGATTCAGTGACCTCAATAGGGCAGAGTACTACTTATGGCCACTCAGGGCTATCCTATATTCTGAAAAAAACCATTATTTATCATTTTATGTCTTGCAACACAGGCATGTACCTCCCAAATCAAACTGCCTTCCTAAGGGTTACAAAAGGCATTAGCAACCCCTTTGAAGCTCACGCTGGAGCCAGCTGAGGTTTACTCAAGCGCTGACACAGAGCAGCCTGGTCTCCGACAGCAGCGTGGTCACAGCATGCTCCTTATGGCCTTGCCTTAGTCACACAGCACCACCATCTCCTTCTGTAACCACCACGTCTGCTGCTACACAACCAACATCACTCTGCCCTGTCCTAGCTCCTCGACTCCAATTCTTCTCTTTTGATTTCACAAATGATCAAAGCCCAGCGAGGGACAACACAATTAATACTCTGCTGACACTCAGCCTGCTCATGCTGCACCAGCCCAGTCTTCTAAATCTTCCAGCAGTCACCCTGCAACTACTCAGATGACAGATAAATCTTCCTTGGTGCCATGTGAGAATTCATCTGCCTGGAAGCAAATGTCCTCGTGGGTCACATTTGCCACTGCAGCTCAGGATTTCTTTAATCTTCTGGTGCCAGTTTGTAGAAGTTCTGCAGCTCTGAAGGTGCAAGCAGTTTGCATGTTCCCTGAATTTCCAAGGAAGAGCACCTGTAAGAATATTACTGCTGTACTTTGAGTAGAAGTACTGGTGTTCCCCTCCCTCCTTCCTACAGCAGACCTTCCTTTTGCACAGTGCCCTCCCCCAGAAGCGTGCAGCCAACTGTTTTGCTGCTGGCCTTCTTGGCCACTCCGCTGCCTCATCTTCAGCTGCTGTCATCCAGCACCCCCAGGTCCTTTCCTGCTGGCCACCAGACTATGGCTGCTTTACCCCAGGACTTTACTGAGGATGAAGTTCACACCCACAGCCTTCTGCCTCAGGGACTTGCCATGCACTTCCCCGTGTGTTTATGCTACGTGGTGCTGCACCACACAGAGACACCGACAGCAGCCTTGCATAAACTAGCTCTGGTCTTGACACTAATGGTCAGCCTTGTACTTCCCCCAGACTAATTAGCCCTGCTGCAAAGCAAGATTAATTGCCTCAGGCCCAGTGCCAGGCTGAAGCAGTTGTAACACTTCTGTGTCCTGAGCTAATTCTCCAACATGACACAGCAGCGTCTAGACACACCAGCCTGGGACAGAGCTGGGTCTGATACCTCCATGTGTTGTAAACACTCCCTTCCTGTTAGCCAAAAACCAGAACTCCTCCCATGCAGTATGTTGGCCAGAAGACAAGGAGCTGAGACTACCACAGCAGCTGTTTCCAGAGATGTTCATCCTTCCCTAGCATAGCAGTGATGGCTGATAGTCCCTGACGGCTTTTTGCCCCAGAAAGAGCTACAAGGCCCCAGGATGAGAGGTCATGCTGGGGAGAGAACATCATGAAGGCTTCCATTTTTTTCTCTACTACAGGTTAGACTATAAGTGGCAAACCAAGGAGTTCTAGAAGGTGTGGGGACACATCCTCAGGAGCACTGGAATGATCTTCCCCTCGCTGCTGCTGCCCACTTCAGTTCTGTTCATTGCTCCTGCACTGAGTTTACCTCTTACTTCAGGTGTCAGTGCTAAAATCTGGACAAGCTGAGAACATCTGGTGGGGGGCAAACAAACTTCTCCCCAAAGGTGATTTCTGAGGGCAAGTTTAAAAACATAATCTGATATTAAAATGGACTCACCTTTAATTTGCATGTGACTGATCGCTCTCAATAGGCTGTGAACTTTTGACAAGTAATTGAATATTTGCAGACCTACTTAACAGACACCAGATTAATCCCTCACTTGTAAGAGAGCATTTGAAATGTGATAGTGGTTTGTGTCACACATCCAGAGCTCCTCTCAGGTCCCAGGTGCCAGAACCATGACATTCAAAGGATGTTTTCCCAATGAAATGTGTTAATACTCTACCATATGTAGCCACTCATGATGAATTGCTTTGGCATTCACTGTAAGAACATTAGCCAAGATGAACCCATTTGGTGTTAATGTCAGTGTAATATATAGCTCCCTGGGTAACCCCTTGGAGTTTAACATTCATTTAAAAACACTTTTTCAAAGGAGTTTTATACTAGGCTTTAATGTTTCAGAATTAGCAGGCAAAGCCCTTTGGGGTTAGATTTTTCATGTCTGCCTGAATGCTGTGCTCGTTGGCTGACCTGCTTCCCAGGGCTGAGATCTCTCTTCCTGGGGGAAAGCCTGAGGGACAGTCCTACAGCACACTTCAAAAATCACAGAGCTAGGTGGGAATCAGGTAATCTGTTAAATGGCTTAGAATCATAGACTTACAGAATCATTTAGCTTGGAAAACAGCTTTGAGATCATCTCAACTGTTAACCCAACACTGCCAGTCACCACTAAACCACATCCCTCAGCACCACCAAACCTTGAACTGCTACTTACATCACCAGGTTCATATCTCCAAGTGTCTCTCTTCCATTTTACTTCTGCCTTAGATTGTATTTCTGTGCCCTAAATGGATCATATATGTACCCAAACAACAAACAGATCTATTCCTCTCCTGATTACCCTCTAGTCCATCTTCTCCATCACCTGCCCATCTTCTCCATCACCTGCCCATCTTCTCCATCTGTATAGTGGAGGAACAAAAGTCCAGTGAAAGAATGCAAATGGTATTTGGATGAGAGGAATCCTCATTGGACCCCAATAGCAAGCATCCAAAAAACCTGTGGTGTTTGGGGACATGGGCTAGTGGTGAGCATGGCAGTGGGTGGACAGTTGGACTTGATGATCTCAGGTCTTTTTCAACCATCATGATTCTTCAAGAACTAAGTATCCATGCTGCTCACTGTCTCTTCATTATGTGATCCAATCCATGTAACCACTGATTTAATCAGAACAGTTTAATTCATTTTTCTTTGTTATAATAAGGTCCACAATGTAGAACACAACTTCTCCTGATGAAAGTTTTCATTCTGAATCTTTAAGACAACCAGGCACTGTTTTAACACTGCCAGGCTGAGACCCTCAGAAAGGGTCAAAATGTCCAAAATAACCTAGAGATTTCCATTTTCTGACCACTGAGAAGTGCTCAAACCACGTTTGTCTGAGGGGATCCCACAGCCATGTGTCCATCACAGAAGTCTGGGAAGATCTGCCCAGCAAACCTCTGAAGGAAGTTGAGGCACCGTGGGCATGTGTCTGCTCCTGCAGAAGATGACAGGGTTGCTGCTATGCATGAAGGGAAATTTTACTTCCTTTGACTATTTTAAAATAAATTTCCTTTATCAGATGAATTTTCATTTCATCCAGGAATTCATTTTGCCCATTCCTCTTGAGCAGTGGGAGGGACTCCAAGAATAGGATCAAGCAAATGGTGTCAATTCACTACAGACTATTTTCACAAATCTTTTGCATCTATTTTCCTCACAACTTTGAACAGGATTTTTAAATCAAATGCTAAAAATATTCCAAAGGAGAGATTCAGCTGGAAGATTTGTTGTTCTGTTGGCTGGGATACATAAAAAATACAAATGAACCCATGACTAGTGCATTAGGAATGGCACAAATTCCACACAATGCACTGGAAAATAAATCTGAGAACACAAAACAGAAAGCAAACTCAGCAATAATTTCCAATGATGCAGATGATGGCCAAACAGTTGATTCTCTACCAAAAGATCATACAAAAGAAAAAAATACCACAACTCCTCCAAGTCAGTTATGGAATCTTAGAATCATGTTTGTTGCAAAAGACCTCTAAGAACATCAAGTCCAACTATTAACCCATCTCTACCATGCTCACTACTCAACCACATCCCCAAGCATCATGTCTCCATGTTTTCTGAACACTTCCAGGGATGATGACTCCATTGCTGCCCTAGGAAGCCTGGCCCAATGCTTGATAACCCACAGTAAAAAAAAATCATTCTTAATATCCAATATAAACCTCCCCGGTACAAGCTGAGGTTGTTCCCTCTTGTCCTATCACTTGTTCCTTGGGAGAAGAGACCAAGCCCCACCTCACTACCACCTTCTTTCAGGGAGTTGCAGAGACTGAGGTGTCCCCTGAGCCTCCTCTTCTCCAGGCTAAGCAAGCCCAGTTCCCTCAGCTGCTCCTCACAACACTGTGCTCTAGACCCTTCACTGCCTTCCTTGCCCTTCTCTGGACACTCTCCAGCACCTCAATGTCCTCCTTACAATTAGAGACCCAAAACTGAGCCTAGGATTCCAGGTGTGGCCTCCCCAGTGCCCAGTCCAGGAGGACAATCCCTGCCCTAGCCCTGCTGCCACACTAGTGCTGATCCAAGCACTGTATCACCTTGGCACTCTGCTTCAATAGTTTTTAGCTGTAGCCATAAATAAAGAAAACTATCAGGATGAGGAGGAGGAAGGAGAAGCTCACAACCTAGAAAGGTTCCACGTGCTGTACTCTTAGGACTCAGTTTTCCTCTCTTCTAGCAGTGCAGACATGCTGGCACTCCAGAGAGAAGTCCAATCCATTCTGTTTGGGTGGTGTCACTCTACCAGCTGCCTCACAGAAGAGCATCACTCCTTGCTGTGCCCTTCCTACATTGCTGCTAAGCATCAGTGTTTTGGGGGTGACAGGTGGTATTTATTCAACTAATTGTTCAGTTCTACTCTATTCCCCAAATCTCTGCAATTTCAGCCCTGTCTGACATCTATCCAAACAAACAGGAGAGAGGGAAATCCTGAGGTGATTCAGGTATTGACTGGGAGCAGTGATGGTTTGCACGCAGTCAATACTGACCTTTTCCATTTGGAGAACTTGGAGAGGAAAAAATAGCTGTTTTCTCCATTGGAGTTCAACTGCTGATGTAATGGACAGAGTCTGCTCATGTACCTGGGAAGTTTAGTGAGAAACAGGGCACCAGGAAGGGGTTTTCATCCTCACAGATAGAGGATGTAGAATTTCATGTCCATTTTCTTGATCCCTGCAGGGTAGCTGGTACACTCTTGATGTCCAGAAATGTGTTCCATGGTGACTGTGAATCATCTCATTCCAAAAACCTGTGTGAGGCTAGAGATTATCATCTCACAACAGCAAACCTGGCACTGGGGAAGGTGGCATCTGAACACACAGTTAACAGGAATCTTTTGGCTCCCAAAGAGCTTTTCAAATTTATAGAATCATTTCAGCTGGAAAAGATCTTTAATATCATCAAGTCCAACCATAACCCAACACCATCATGCTACTAAACCATGTCACCAAGCCATGTTTAATTTACATGGTCTTTGAGCCCCTGCAGGGATGATGTCTCCACCACTGTCCTTGACAGCCTGGGCCAATGCCTAACCACTCTTGCAGGGAAGAAATTTCTCCTAATATCCAACCTGAACCTGCTCTGGCACTACTTGAGGCTGTTTCCTCTTGTCTTATCCACTTGATTCTTGGAAGAAGAGAACAACCCTGATGGTCTGGATTGATCCCTAGTGTGGTTTTGATGGTTTCAGTGACAAAAACTGCTGCCCAGGTTATAATCTTGCTGTGGAGTCACATGAAGGATTGGTTTGGCTGTAGACATCTGCAGGGAAGCTGTTTGCAGTGGCATCACTATCAATGAGCCTCTGCCAGAAATGTGCTCTTGACCAGCTGTTTTCAGAAGGAGAATAGCAGGGCAAAGTTAAAGTATTGGCATAAGTTTAGAAGGCCTCTGTCTAACCCTGAACTCCAGGCTTTACATGATCACTTTTAGTGAGCTGCAGGAAAGCAGAACAGAGAAAGCAGGAACATAAGCAAAGATCTGAGACTTAACCCCCACAACAAGTTCCATGGTCCTTTGTAGTCAGATCAGTGATTAAAACAGAGAGAGAAACAATTCAATAGCTGCAGTCATAGATTTCACCCAAGAGGGAACACCAGACAGGTAGTTCCACTTACAAACAGTGTACACTGTTCCTAAGAGATGTAGCAGTGATCACAGCAATGGCAAACATAATCCTGGCTACAGAGAAACTATCATCTGCTATCACAGCCAAATATCTGGTTAAAATACAGGCAAAAAAAAGGTGATGAAGTTGTAAGGATAGATACCTAGAGAGAAAAAGGGAAAAGTCAACAAAATTAAACAGAATATTAAATTTCTAGCTTACCTGATTGTGTGCAATAGGTCAGGGTGACTTGCTACAAGCTTGATTTGCACCCTGCCCAGGTCAGTGGATCTGCTGCACACTACCATGACAGGTGTAATAAAGACTTGGATTACCTCCCTCCTATCCCCAGAGAAGTGATCTTGGGCAAGACAAAACAAAAACTAGGAAATGCCAGATGAAGATGTTCCCTGCCACAAGACTTGGCCTTTTGGGTGGGTGAATTAATACAGAATTTATACAATAGCACCTAAGGATCCCTAGGCTCAAAGCTGCCCAGTACCAACCTAACAAGGGCACCTGCAGCCTTCCCTTTCTCCTCCCTGCTCTTCTGGAGCACATGGTTGTGTCACTAAAGACAGTATCAGGATGCACAAGCAGAAGGCTGTAAATTACTTCTGCACTGACAGCATTAGACCTGACATTTCCCACCACTGGAGAGCTTCTCTCTGAAACCCAAGCTTGCTCCTCACCTTCATTAAGCCAGAGACACAAAAAAAAGGAAAAAAATCTAAGTGGGAGAAGAGAAATACCTTAGCATTTGAAACTAATGATAATATCTAGGGTCAGAGCACAGGTTTGGTACTAGTTTCATACAATTAAGGCAGTAAATATTAGCAGAGGAAAGCAGAGGCTGAGCTGTGTCAGTAGGTAAAGGTTAGCACTGCAGTGCTTCCTGGAAGCTCCCAGCTCTCCAGAGCAGGGCTGTGTGTGGACTGGGGACATTCTCCTCACCTTCCTGCAGCAAGGAAGGAGTAATACCTGGTGGCTGCAGATCATGTTGTCAAGCTCATTTGGTGTATGCAATCTGAAAGATGGGAGCTTGGCATATGGCACTTGCTCTGATGGTATCAGAGGCACCTGTATTAATGGTTCTGCCTGAGTTAATGGGAACTCCCAGTGACCCTCTTTGTACAAGGACAGGACTGTTCCTGCTCCACTCCCCAGCACAAGGCCATCAGAACACAGAGAGGGGAAGAAAGAGGGTAAAAGGATGGAGCTCACATAGATCCAGGTCCAGTGCTCCTGGAACACAGCCTGTCTCCCCCTCATCCTGATGCAGAAACATCAGATAGCTAGCTTACCTGTCTCTGACACAGGCAAATGGGTTCAGGGTTTTGTCAACAGTAGCAGGTCAGTGTCTCTGCAGTCACTTTCTCAGGCCCAGGGTTGGTCTGTGAAGAAAGCACAACACAGGAAAGACAACAATTTAAGCTCTATTTTACTCTTTCTTCTGCCCTCAAATATAACATGAACACCATTAACTTATGTTTCTTTTTGAAGTGGTTCTCATGGTCAAGTTCCACACATTTCAGTAGAAATTCAGTAGTTTCAGCTCAGCACATAGAATTCCTGAATTGCACAACAGCAATTGGCTTTCCCTTGGGTTCCAGCCCTAGCAGAGCCAACAATCAGCATATTCCTGCCAACCTGTCCTGTAAACACAGAAATCATGACCATTGTAGTGTTGATTTGGAGGAAAGACAGGAGGCTGATATTAAACCAAAGACAGAGAACTAGAACTTGAAAGTAAAACATTAAATTCATTCCCTTACCCAAACTGCTTCAATCTTAGTCACTGCTCACTGTCATTCCCCAAGTGCAATATTATGCAGCCTATATTTAGACTTTTTTCATCAAATTCCATCTCTTTAGGAAAGGCTAAGAACTCCTGAAAAGGTTTTCTTCTCTTTTTTTTCTTTTTTTTAATCAGGAAGTGGCTAATCAGACTGAAATGTTTTTGTTTGCTGAAGGGAACTGTGAACTGGGATATCTGAGACCCAGAGCCCAGCACACCGAGGACATTGTGTTTGTTCTCCATTGCGAAGGTGTGCTGCCAGATAAGAGTCATATTTATGACTAAATGGTTGGTCATCAACTCTTTGTTGTCATTTATCCATCACTGAATTCTTCACTCCAAACAAAATGAGTTGCTATTTTTAAAACTCATTTTGAAACAATGTCTTTAAAACATCAGTGTCCTTCAGTGCATGGTGAAATAGAGACAGCATTCAGTCACTGGAAAGTAGTTGTCTTCATCATTCCCAGGTAGTCCATTCTGAATAGACAAAGGATCTGTGCCAAAGGAGGTTCAGGTTGAATAGTGTGAGAGCTTTCTTCCCTGTGAGAGTGGCTAGGCATTGGGCCAGGCTGCCCAGGGCAGTGGTGGAGTCACCATCCCTGGAGGGGTTCAGAAAATATCTAGATGTGGTACTTAATGGCATGGTTTAGTGGCATGGGGGTGTTGGGTCAAGGGTTGGACTTGATGATCTTGGAGGACTTTTCCAACCTAAATCATTTTATGCCTCAACAGAAGGAACTCACACAGAATCATAAAGGTTGGAAGAGACCTCTGAGATCATCAAGTCCAACCATACCTGTTCCTAACATACCACTAAACCATGTCCCTAAGCACTGCCTCTAAATGTCCCTCAAACCCCTCCAGGGACAGTGACTCCACCACCTCCCTGAGCAACCTATTCCAAGACTTCACAACCCTTTCAGTAAATAATTTCTCCTTATAGCCAATCTGAACCTCCCCTGCTTCAGCTTGAAGCCATTTTCCCCTCATCCCCTCACTGGTAACCCTGGAGAGGAGGTAAAAATATCTCAAATATCCTGTGATTCTGGAGCAGATGAAAAAAAGGATTGAAAACTTTTTTGAACTAAAATGATAACTTCTAGCATGTATTCCTATGTTGTGAAGGATATGAACCCCCTCACTAATAAAGCTAATACCTCTGTAGATATTTACCTTTTCCTTGCACTAACATTACCCTTGCCACCAGGGAATGGTGGTAAGCTCTCAAAGTTCAAACAATTTCAATGGAGCTTCCTTCTAAATATTCCTAAAGCAACTTCATTGCTTTCTTGAGATAATCATGACATGATAGATTATTCCCTCTTCAGCTGCACAGCAGCTAACCACTGGGAGAAAGATTTTGCTGTTTGTATGGCTTAAAAAAAAAAAAACAACAAGCAGAAACTCATTTCAAACAGCCCTTAGCTGTTTTCTCTGTTGAGGGAAGTTATGGCCTGCTTTTGGCAACACAAGGATTCGTTTTATCCTACACCAAGGTGTATCCTTTTAGCTGTGGGGAAATGTGGGAAAACAGTATTCTTTAATTTGCTACTAGAAACAAGCCTTTGGACAACACCATGGCATCATTTTGCTGCTTCTTGGGCAGCTATGTCTAGTTTTCTCCCCCATTTCTACAGTTCCATATCAACTAAAGGTTGAGTGCTTTGTTTTCAGCAGCCAGAGTGGAATTCTTCTAACGAATTGCCATGTATCTGACATTCAATCATGAGTGACTCTGAGAATGACAGGAAACCTCAAGCAGTTATTGCTTTCTTTACTGATCCATGCTAATTGCATCCTGGAAAGTGCAAGAACTCTTCTCCTTTCAGGCTATATCATATCTTAACAGAATGTTTTCAGCACATCTGAAGCCAAAATTCCCTTAGAAACCCAAGCCAGATAAAACACACAAGGAATCCTCACACCTGAGGTTAAGTCATGAGCAGACTTACTACTTATAACTTTGAACCAGTAATTAATCATAAGTCCATGAAATTTACAGTTTTCTGGTACCCAGAATTGGAATGTTTAGGATAGCACCAGACAGAGATCTCTTGATGCATTTCAGGATGCTTTTAATTTCCCAAAAGCAGGAAAAAACAAGAGAGTCAAATGCTGTTTTAAAGAAACATATAAATATTTAGGGACTCTGACACATTTTCTTTCAGTATTCTTGAGTAATGTTGAACTGTTGCTGTTCCATAAACAACGCACTGATTCACTGTAACACCAACAGCCTGATCAGAAGCATCATCAACACACATCTTGGAGATCTTTTTCTGCACTACACTCAGAGCTCCTGACTCAGTTGTGTGTTTTGTGCTGCACTGCTGCAGCCTGACATGTTGGAGAGCCAGGATGTGTTAGGAGAGACATCGCAGACACCAGCCATGGAGGTGGCACTGAGTTCCTACCAGGCTTTACTCTGGCAAAGGATAGCTGTTCAGTATGTTACTAAACTCAATCTCAAATGGTTTGAATTAAATTCAACAAAACTGAATATTCCAATTCTTAACAAAACCAGCTAAACAAAAAATCCTTCTAAACTGTTTCCCAGTAGGAAGTCAGGGAGCAGTAAAATCAATGTTCTGCCAATATCTGTACTGTTGCTCAAAAAAAATAATCTTTTGACAGAAAAATCCCAATCATGTGGTGGTACTTCAGTGCCCATGTCAGGGTTTCTTCCAGGTTTGGTCTGTCCTCTTCTGCTCTCAGGATCACCAGCCCTCAGTCCTCCCCAGGGTAAAGAACTTGCATTTCTCCCTAGATGACATGCTGAACCCAGAAGCAGTCTGGGCAACACATCTGTGGGAGCTTGGCATCAGGCTGAGGAACCAAAAGGATCTGAATCTAATGCTGGTTATGATACCAGCATTCCTTAACTACATCTGTGCCAAACTTCCTAGTCTGAGAAAGGGCTGAAGGAAGGAGAACATTCAGATGCTTTCCCAGGAGGTACAAATCTCTTCAACAGAAGCAGCTTTAGTGGGTAACCCCACATCCACAGGAGAGGGGATGGTCTGACTGCTCCAGCACTATCCCTATTTACCCTCTCTGACATTCCACTGATATTCACTCACTCCCACCAGCACAGACACAAAACAGTAGAGATTTTCCTGCCAGTAACACATAATTCATGGGCACAGAGGGGCTCAGAGTCTTCTCTTAGTTATGACTATGCTGACTACTTATATACATATAAATGCATTGAAGTTTCTCCAGGTCTGAAGTGGTGTAAAAGAGGGAAAGGTCCAACCATATATAAACTTAATATATTATTTATTACCACATCCTCAGGAGTTATTGCTTCAGTTTGCTTTGTGTCAATAACAACACAACTTTACCACACAGAAAAGTAATTGTCTTTTTGCTTTCATTTCCTTTGACAGGAAAAGCAAAATTATTTTGGTGCCATTTCACATGACTAACACTTTCAGGAACACAAAGCAGGGTAATAACCATTTGGGATGAGGGTGATGCGTAAGAGAAGACATACATTCTGCAGAGCAGTGGGATGCAGAGATTATATGCACAGAGAGTAGGGGAAAAGAAAGGAAAAAACCTTAATAATCATGTTTCTGCGTAATGCTCTCCCAAATTAAATTGCTCTGATCTGGAGTCTCTCATGAATCATTGCATCAGGAACTGCCACAGCTGAAATGAGATTCCTTTGCTGTCCTCAGTCTGAATTAAAACAGTAACTTGCCCTTTTATGCCTGAGCTTTACCATCAGCATTTGTCAGGGGGAAATAAAAATTTAAACACAAAGAGACATCCCTGTGATTTTCCAAAAGGGTATTTAGATTTTGCCTCAGAAAAATTCAATAGAGAATATTGAAACACTATCCTACAGAAGCCTTGTTTCTGACCCATTTTAGCTGCAATCCAGTCATCTGCTTTAACATCATAACAGTTAGGAATTGAAATGATGATTGGTATCTGATATGTTCAATATCAGACTCAGAAATAATTCTTCTGAACTATGTGTCTTCACATAATAGGACCCTGTAGTAGACACCTAGTAGCACCCTGTAGTAGATATGCATTGAGTTTTGTGGCACACATCCTGCTACTCCTCCTGTTGCCCAGTCTCAGTGACATTGTGGCATTAGGACAACCCAGACAATATAAACCAAAGCCATCAAATACACAGCTTAGAATACCTGTCACCAGACTGCTCATGGTTGGCTTTTTATCTTCAAGTTTAACAATATTGAAACACTTAGAAACATGCTTGGCTGCACTACTTAATCTTATTACCCGGAAGGGAATTCGTTGCCTTTGTTTAACAAAAGCCATGCAGAAAGTTCAGTACTTTCCTAAAGCTTCAGATTGTGATGCACAGTAAAATTGTACCTTCTCAATAAATTCTGAACTTACACTGCCTTGTCTTGGTTTCTATAATCCTGGAGCACAGCTCAAGGACTTGGTGGGCACAGTAGTGCTGGTTGGACTCAATGGTCTCAGAGCTCTTTTCCAACCATAATGATTCTATGATTCTCCTTGAGCTAGAAGTGCTGGAAAGCCTCTGTTCATTCTAGAAGGATGTGGGTTGGGCTCTGTGCTCCTGAGGGATCAGAGTTTGGAAAATTCCCTGATACCTCAGGGGTCTTCCAGCAAAGCTTTCACCTCTGTTTTTGGCCTGGAGTCAGGAAACTTCATCCAATAACCCTTCTTGATGGAATAAATCTGTTCTTTCCAGGGCTGTCTGCTGAGGCAGGAGTGCAGCAGGCAGGGATGGATGCTCACCCATTGACAAGCACTCATCTCCCCTCAATTGCACTATACACATGTTAATTAAACAGCAAATAGAAACGACAAGAACTCATGGTACTGAGCTGACATACATTGAGTGAGATGTTCTCCAACTGTCACAGAATTAGGCTGCTAGTTTACAGCTGTCATTCTGCTCCAGCAGCTGTGATGGAAGGGACAGAAAAGTGTCTGAGCACAGCCAGAGATTGATCCCACACAGCAAAAATAATCAGAGAGAGAGAGAAGAGTCACAACAATTTAAAACTATGGAATGTGGAAGTTTCTGGCTGCTCTTCCAGTAAAGGCAGCAGGCTGAACTGGGAGGATGAGATGTCAGAAGGAAAAACACTACATTTTTTTACCTGTGTGGCAACCAGTAGAGAGCTCTGAGCAACCCACTTGGTGTCTACTGGAACCCTATTGGTTTACTGATACACATTAAGATGCACGTGTGCAAGTGGCTTTAGTTTTGGTGTTAACTTGTTAGTGAAAACCAGAGTGCTCTGTGACATCTGTGGGGTTTTAAAGAAAGAATAAAAGGGGTTTTTTCCCCCCCCCTTAATCAGCTTTGCTTCACCAAAATGGAACAAAGCCAACAAGTAATTTGTTGTACACAAAGATCCTCACCTACCAGCAGCACCAAAGTCTGCAACAAAACTTCTGCTGGGTGTGCACAGTATGAATAAAAGGGGGGGGGGGAAATGCCATTTATAATTTATATTTTGCTATTGGCAACAGATGGGATGAGAGCACTGAGAGGACTCTGTTGTGTTTAAAATTAGCATTAGTCTCAAATAAGGTGCTTGGTTCTGTCAGTCATCTGCATGCACCATGGCAAATACATAACCTTCTGTTGTCAATCAAAACTCCTTTGGATACACATTTATCTCATCGATGGTAGATGGCATTCCAACTTCTTACTAACCTTAATATATTCTTAATTGCCACATTCAATTAACAAATTCTGGTTTAATCTAGACTCTTTTGAACCATTTCTTATCAGCTTTTCTCAGTGGCATGCTTATAGGAGCTGGAAAGACAATAGCCCTCAGAAATGTGCTACAGATTCCAGAAGTGGCTAACCAGATTCTTGTGTATGAAAACTTCTTAAAGTACTAACTTAAGTGTGTGCCTGTTAGTGGGAGTCACCTCTTTGTGGCCATGGTACCCTTTTCCACAAGTGGAATCCAGTTAAGGGACCTTTAATATGAGTAATTACATTTAAAATAAGAAAGATGGGGACAGACTCTTTATCGGGACCTGTTGGGACAGGACAAGGGCTGATGGTTTCAAACTAAAAGAGGAGATTTAGACTAGAGAGAAGGAAGAAATTGTTTATACTGAGAGTGGTGAGAGCCTGTCCCAGGTTGCCCAGAGAGGTAGGAGATGTCCCATCCCTGGAACCATTCAGGCTCAGGCTATTTGGGCTCTGAGCAGCCTGCTCTAGTTGCAGATGTCCCTGCTGAGTGCAGGGGGCTGGGCTAGATGACCTTTGAAAGATCCTTCCAACACAAACCTTTCTATGATTCCATGAATTTAGGTGGCTGCTAACAGCAGTTTCAAGACTACTTCACAAAGAAGCAGCTAAAACAAATATGAGAGATGGGTTATCTTTGAGGGGCTCAAAGGCTGCAATCAAAGTGAATGCTTTCTCCTCAGCCCCAGAGGCTTAGCAGGGTTACATCCCTTTATGACTCTAAGGCATTTAGCTTTGATACTCAGAGTAGTCAGCCCTTTCAGCCCCACCAATATTCTGTGTATCCCAGTGGCACAGACAAAACCACCTCCAGTTATTTACTCAATAAAAACCCACACATCCTCAATCTGAAGGTGGGGAGAACCCAAGAAACACTGGGACATTTCAGTTTAAAATCCCCCTTTAGACCATCTGAAGAGACCACTGAGAACAGTTGCTTAGCAGCTGCACCAGCAAGATGCTCAGTGAAATCCCTGCAGCATCTTGTGTTTCACAGCATCAATCCCTTTATCCTCCCCCCCTTGCTGTCATCAGCAGAGGGCAGTTGGGTTCCTTTCTATTTTCAGTTTCAATTAAAGTTTCTCAATTGTTCTGTGACTGAACTTTTGAACACAGTGAGATGTGAAAGCTGTTACTGACATGGTTGGGAACATGGTTCCTGGGCATGAACTCTTCAAAGAGAAGATGGTGGTGGTGGAGCCACCTGCACTCTCTGCTCTAACAAACTTGTTAGAGTCTCAGCAGAGCTCATTTCTTTGAGGGTTTTTTTTTTCCCTCCTAGGTAAGATCCAGGTGGAGTGCTTTGATTTAACATTACTGACAGGGATAAAACAAGGAACCACCAATTTAGGTAAAAGCTATCAAACACAGCAAAAAGTGATCCCAAAAATTGATGGGAGCACAGGGCTGAAAGGGGGAGAAGTCAGCATGACCTCAGCACCCTGTCTGGAAGGAGATGTGTTTGAGGTTGCCATGAAACAGATGAAGTAAATTTGAGCACCTTCCTGACAGCTCTGCTTTCTGGTGGGGATACACAGACAGAGTCTTTGGGAACTCACCTTTTGTCCCAAGCTCTGTTCATATTTATCATTTATTTTCATCTCCACTTATTCAAATGGAAAATTCTGGATCCTCATGATTTCCACCAAGTATTTGAATCAGTAATTAAAAGACAGACTTTAAATAAGAAATGACCAACCCACTACTAGGGCTCTGAGGAAAGCTTGTGAGGGAGCAGTTGCATACAGCCCATGGTCTGCACAGGTTGTAGCTCAGCTCAGATCCCTTCAGTGCAAGGCTTGAGGAGACTACCTACACCTTAGCCCTTGTGACTGCCATGTCCATGGCATAAACACATCATCTAGAAGGGTCCACAAGATATTGATGTTCAGCCCATGTCCAGGGCTAAACTCCAGCAGTTGCTCTATCACTACTCATAGCAGAGAAGGGGATTAGGAAAGGAGACCCATGGGTTGAGATGAAAATAGAATGAATGAAACAGCCAAACTGATATCAAGATGAAGTACATAAAAATATACTCACCTCAGAGAACATACAGTGGTCACAATAAGCAGGAAGGCAGTCCTCAGGAGGAGGAGGATGAGTTAGACCCTACAGGGATGGAGATGAGCAGAGAAAAAGAGCAGAAGCAGAAGGAACCCCAGTGTTAGCAACTTCTCCTTTTATACTGAGCTTGTTGTTTATGGGATGGGATACACCTGATAGTAAACTGGGGTCAGCTGCTCTGGCTGACCCAGCACTGTCATCATCCTGCAGACCATGGCTGGCCTGGGGTCCATCCCTGCCAAACCAGGATGTGTTCATTCAACTCATCTTTACACACCAGAAGTTACAAATATTTCCTCATGGGTCTGAGCTACATACCTCTCCCTGCTTGTGTATATTCACAGAATCACAGAATCACACAATATTAGGAACCACTCCTAGCTTGAATCTTTGCTTTGATGTTTCAATTAGTATGTCAAGAGTCCAAAAATAATGTAAAGTAACAAAGAAAGGAGTTTTCTTTGCATAAAGAGCTGCCTGGCTCCCCAGTTATCAGATATCCAGTTAACATCCTTCAGGGTAAGGATGCAACACTTCCTCAGAGAAGTTCCAAACCTACACATTGGATTTGTGGTCTCTGCATTGCATTAGGAAGACCTGTCTGAATTCCAGAAGTCTCTTTGAGAATGGAGATTAGTGGACAGAATTGCCAAGTCCAACCCAGAAATATAAACCCAAACTGTTAATTTATATTTAAACAGTGTAATAAAAAAAAAAAAATAAATCCAGAGACACCTGCCCCCAAAAGAGCTCTTGCTCTGTGGCCAAGCTGATACAGTTCAAAGCTGTTGATATTTCACTGTATCACCTCTGAGAGATTTCCTCTGATGTGCCTCCTCTGACAGCTCAGACTCCCACAGTACCAGCCACTGCTGTTGAGTGTTATACTAGTTAACAATTTAAACACATGTCAAAAATATTTTAATAAACCTGCTTTAGATAAGCCTAATTGGCCTGGTTTCTGACCTGCAGCTCCACATCTGGCTCAGATTCCAACGTCATTCACCTTTGGAGAGCAGATCTCTCTGCTTGCACCGAGCTCTTCGGTCACTTGTGGGGTTTTCTCCTAATGAGCTGTCAACAAACTGTCAACCACTGGCAGAAATCAGAAGGGGTAGGCAGGGACAGGTTGGCACAGAGCACCACAGTCAGCCCTGCAGGATGGATCCTTTCTCACACCTCACACACATCTGACAGTAGCTTCCTCAGAGAGTAGTTCTGCTTGGTCATCCTTCTCCGTCATTCAGCTAGGACCTAGTCATATAATTAGGGTTTCCAGGGAGGTGGCCTGAAGCTGAAAATCCTTCACTTTTCTGTGTGCTCATCTTCCATGTCTGTAAGGTTTCAATATGTATTTGTATCTCTACTGAGAGTATTTGTGCTTCTGCTAGAGGAGGGACAGGAGGATAACGTGGTGGTGGTGGCTTCTCCCCAGCAGCATGCTCATGGTGCTCCATCAAGGTTCCTGCCTCTTCACAACAGACACATGGGTGTAAGCACAAACCTTAATATTTACCAGCAGAAGATTAGTTCAAGTGTCAAAATCCACTCTGGGTTTTTCTGAGCAGTGTCTCCAAGGTTCCACTGTCCATGTTCATCTTTGATTAGAGACCTGATACTCATAAGCAGATGGAGACTCAGCAGGCAAACAGAGTAAATACTCTTCAAGCAAACAGAGCAAATCCTCCTGCACAACTGACCTAATACAGAATAATGTGGATTTCTGTGAATGCTGAAGATGCTGGCAGCTGTCATCTGCCTTTCCTGCAGGGCTACAGCAGTCCAAAGACTGAGAGATTCAGTGTTCATGTGACAACACCTCTGTCAACACTTTACAACCTGGTTCTTGCCCTGCACCCAAGTTTTGGAGCAAATAGTTTTCTGTTTCTGGCAATCAGAACAGAGAGTACATCTTCCCCTCTCTTTACACTGACCTAACTACCTAGTCTGAACCCTCTTTCTTGGGGGAAAAAGGAGACAAACAGGCTGTGGGATGGATCCCACCTGTGGAACAAAGTAATTGGGTACATCTAGGAGGCTTGTCCAAAAGTATTGTGATGAATATTCACTTGAGAGTAACACAAAGCAACAACACAGCACAAGTGTCCTCCTTTTCCTCTGCCACAGAGAAAATGTTTCTGTTTTTTTTATTTTCCTTAGCTGTAACCCTGGAAGAATCATCTGTGTTACCACATTTCATTCAGGTTTCTGATGAGCAGCTCTGACCTTTCTCACAACCTCCCTCCCCACCCCAAACTCCATGTCAACCAAGAGCTGATGTGAATTTGAATCAGGACCCAATCCCCCAGAGGCTGTTAGGTAGCATGTTCCAGCACTCCCTGACTGATCTCCACAGGATAATTAATTCACAGAGGAGAAATGTGTCTGCACTTCATTTTTGGTGTTCTACAGCTAACCTTCAGGAGAGTCAGCTTTGTGAAAGGATTCACAGCAGAGGAAACTTTGTTCCAACTCACCAGCAATATTCCCAGTCTGTGATGAGGCATTTTAATCAGTGTCTGATTGCAAATGGCTTTGTCACACTCTGCTGACGGGAGCGATACCGATGGGCAGGACTGAGCAATGGGGCTGCAACAAGGCTGGTCCTTTGCCATCAGCAGAAGATCTAATACACCTCAAATCCTGGGCTTAGTTTTGGGCTCCTCACTCCAGGAAGGACATTGAGGTGCTGGAGTGTGTCCAAAGAAGGGCAACAAAGCTGGTGAAGGGTCTGGAGCAGAAGTGTTGTGAGGAGCAGCTGAGGAACCACAAGCTCTTCAAGAAAGTGATCTCGTCACCAGTACCCCTTTCTCCATGACATTTCCATCTGGCTCTCAACACATTTGCATCCTCTTCCTCCTTCTTATCTTCCACACTCCTGCTGCTCCACACACTTTTGCCATGTGAAGTGCAGCAATAAACTCCTTCCTTTGCATCTTAATGCAGAAATAAACCCAAAGCAGAAAAAGGCAGTTTTGAGGTCTGGCCTAGCCCAGACAATTTAATTGAAGTCATGAATTAGCATTTTCTAGTTGCTAGGAAATGTCACCTCAGAACCTCTGACAGGAGGATGCACTTAGGCTTGCTCTCCACAGCAGGAGAGGTTAATTTGATTCCAACCACTTCCCAGGGAAAGGTGAATCTATTTGTGTTCCCATGGGCAGCAGCAGCAACACAGACTTCTCTTGTGCCATTTCTTCTCAGGGCTTCATTTTCATGAGTTGTCTATTGAATGTATGCATGACTTCAGGCCCAAAGTGCACAGTCACCACCTCTGAAGTGAAGAGAGAGGCACCCTCAGACTGGATCACCACTAATGTTTGTCAAAGGGAATAATCCTTCCACACCTACAAGCACTGATTGGCTTTCCTTCCTATTTGCTTGGAATTATTGTTTTTAGGATGCCTTACAAACCATCACTAGACCAATCAGGTGTGTTTCTTCTCCTAAACTGTACTTATCACTGTTAGTCTGTTATGAAACAGCTTCAGAATATATCTTTCCTTTTATTAGAGTATTAAAGAAAGTTTGAGGCTTTGGAGAAATGAAAGCATGTCTAGGGCCATCTAATGAATTTACCTCAGGCACTACAACTTCCCAAGGAATTATTAGCCTTATTTAAAGGAAAAAAAAATGAGCCTCAGTGTTATTAAATCAGGAATTGATGTAATAAAGTCACCTGCTGTATTTCCTCTAGGGAAAACTGTATATAAACCTGTGTGAAAAATATTCCAAGAGATGGCTGGAGTGTGTTTGTTGAAATCCAAACTATTCCAGTACTTCCTTCTACAGAATGATTGAATCATTGAGGAGCAGAGAAAAAAAAAAAAAAAAACTCAGAAAAAATAATTAAAATTCATGAAGGTGATTGCTCAGAACAGAAGCTGACAGGCAGAGTAGGGAAGAACAGAGTATTTCAGCCCTAAAGGGGGAAATGCAGATTCACAGATATCCAATGGAAAGCTTTTAAGGCAAAGATTTATTGGAGGGATGATTGGATTTTGTCTTTCTGCATCTCTGCTTGAAAATAACCTTTTTTTACAAATGAGGAGTGACCTGTAAATCATGCCCTTGGGCTGTGTTTTTATGTCCTTCCTATGGTTTAATTACAGAGGCTGTGCTTTACCAATCCCACACCAGCACCACTACTCTGCTGGCTCAGAAACCTGACGTGCAAGGTCACAGGTGTGACCTCAGATGCTAGAGGCAGCTCCAGCTTGGACTGTCTTTTGCCAATGAATCCCTTTATCATGGTCAGCTCAGGAGCAGGTGGGTCCAGTCCTGCTGTAGCTAGTCAACACCTTTGACTGTGACTTTAATATAAGCTGGTTTTCCCATTATTCAGTTTTTCAACATCTGTGTTTGTTTCCATTGAGAGGAAATGGAGTTAAAGGTAGGGATTAGCAGAGAGGGAGTGAGGAATCATAGAATGTTCTGAGTTGGAAGGGACCCACAAGGATCATCAAGTCCAGCTCCTGCCTCTGCACAGGACAACCCCAAAAATCACACCATGTGCCTGAGGGCCTTGTCCAAATGTTTCTTGAATTCTGCCAGGTTTGGTGCCATGACTACTTGCCTAGGGAGCCTGTTCCAGTGCTCCACCACCCTCTGGGTGAAGAGCCTTTTCCTAATAAGGAAAAGTTAAGGAAGGTATAGAGAGAGGGAGAAAGAGTCTGGAAAGGACTTCTAGTGGCATCTACAGTAGCCTCCTGCCAAGAGGAGGGCCATCTACAAATCCAGACCAGGTTGCTCTTTTGGCTGTAGTGGTCACCCCATCTCAGGTCCTGGCATGTCCTTTACCTTAGAGTTTAATTTTTAAAGCATCACTTGGGCAAGCTTCATGACAAAAATCCTACCAAAACACAGTGGCATGAGCTTCAACCAGTGTAACTTGGTGTAATTCCACTGAGACCAGGTGAGGAACCGAAATCATGGTTAAAAACAACCTGATGGAGCTCACCCAAATACAGTGTATGTGAATCTTTGGATCTTTCACTGACAGAAGGTGACATGAGCCAAAAAGGCTCTGGAAGAAGACAACACTTTGAACCTGTTGGTCTGTCCTGTTCAGACAAACATCACAGAGGAGACTGTAAAGATTTCCATTAGCTTTAATATATTGCAGTTTAAACAAACTATTTAGTAAGTAGGTTTAACAACTATTTTAATTAATAATTATTTAATAAATTCTAATTAATAATGATTTAATACATTTAATAAACCCTTTAAATCAATGTATTGTTTTGTCTGTCCCGGATAGTTGCTCAACAGGGACAAAGAGTTGGTTTTGCTATCCAGGGAAAATGTCATTCTCCCTTTTAGTATGATGAACTGGTTAGAGCCCAGAGGCTTGGGAGGAAGATATTAAGGATGTAAATGTTCCCAGGGAATGGCTGTGAGATGTTTCCCTGCTGTCCATCAGCCCCTTGGAGACTCTCAGAACCTATGAAAGCAGGTGGTGAATGGGCACCCAGAATGTCTATTACAAATCATTAAAGCAATTTCTTTAACACATGCAGGTTCTATGAGATTAACCATTTGCTGCCCCAGCCCATTTCTCTGAGCTATTCCTAAAGTAATTGTCTGTTGTAAATCAACATTTCTGCAGCAGATGTCACAGAAGCCACAAGGTCCCATCACACAAGAAGAGATGCTGTCACAAGAGGGATCAGGGCACACAGGGACAGAAACAAACTTGCCCTGCTTTCCTGCAGGTCCTGGAGACTCCTGGAAAATCCCAACTGGATGTTAAAAACAAAGGGCATTTGCCAGTCTGCAAAGCACAGTTGGACTAGGCTGAAACTCTTGGTGGGAAGGCAAATGGAACACGTCATCTAACACTGCAGTGAGCAGAGGTGGAGAAAGGGGTAAAATATGCAGTGGAGTGTAACTTCCATGGGAAGCCTATGGAAGACAAAGGGAGACTTTGTCCCATGGCATGGCCTGGAAATAAGCTGGGAAGGCAGCAGAGTTGAGCCTTTGTAGCCTGTTGTGTTTTCAGAAAACAATGGGTTTATGAAACCAAAAGAGAGGTGAAAAGCTAATAAACCTCCAAAGGGGCAAAGCTTTGATTCTACTCTTCTCCAGACAACACTGCAGCATCCAGGAGGAGAATTTTAGCAACCTACCTGTCAGGGGAAAAAAAAAAAAAGAAAAATCAAATTATACCCAGAGTCTGAACCACAGGCTAAATGCTGAGATACTAATGGTCAGCTGGACATGGAGCAGATAACTGTGATGCTCAAAGTCACAAGGAGGAAGAGAAAAGCTGGGATGAGAGAAGCTCGGAGCCAAAAGCTGGGATGTAATGAGCTAAACTTTAAACAAGGCACTGAAAAAACCTCTGTGATGGGTCTGTGTGGATGGGGGACAGAGGTCAAGCAAAATAGAGTTTGAACTGAGCATCTACCAAAGGGGTGAAAACATCTCATACAAAGAGAGAGCAAGTCAGCTACAGAAAGAGCCAAGGGGGAAAAGAATACAAATTCCAGCAATTAAAAACCAGTAGCAATATTTAAACTGTAAAACCACAGGACAAAGCAATGCTCTAAAACATGGAGCAAGACCAGAACCTGATATTGCTGATGTAAATATTCTTGAGAGAACTTAAGATATCTCATAAAAATTCATCAGTTGTTGTTTATCCTGGGAACAAAGTGTATTGTTTCTGGGCTGCTGCAGGAACAACATTGTTAAGGAGTGTAACTGCCTTCACATTTATTATTTACACCTACAGAGCCATAAGTTCTGGCACAGAACCACGAGATAAGCATTTACAAGTCACACAATAATCGTGGTGACATTCTCCATGTGTAGAACAGAGTAAGTTGCCAACCCTGAACTTCCTTTTTGATGGAATGGGCAAATTTTCTGCTATTGCCTGTTGATGAAAACAATAAAAATGTTTGAAAGTATAATGAGGCAAATTCTTCTTCTCTTATATTCATGGGGGAAAGAATATCCATATCTGAGATGTCCTACTTCTCCTGAGGCACTGGTGGTTCAAGCTGCTTGGCAGGTTCACCAGTGTGGAGACTGGCCCCATCCTCTTGAGATCAACCCTACAGATATTGATGAACAACAACACAAACCTAACTTAATTAGCCACACTAAAGCCACCTCCAATCTCCTGCTTTGGAGCCTTTGACCTGAGCTCTGGAAAGCAGATAAGCAAAGAAAACAGGAAAAGAAGAGACAAGATTTATCCTTAAAACAGAACCCAGGAGGTGTGTCCCCCAAAGAGCATCTTCCTCTGAGGTGTGCTCCTTCTCCTGCCATTCCTCATCAGCATGGATCCCAGGGGACAGAGTCCTGCTGGTAAAGGCAAGGGCTTCTGCTCAGTGGCCTGGAGGAGCCCACCAGGAGGTAAGGTATCCAAATCAATGTTCACTTCAACGTGGATGGCAGCAGACAGAGGCAGCCCTGTTCTGTTGATGTGTGCTGGGTGAGGCAAGGCTCCCACCCAGGGTTCAGCTCCTGGCTCTTCTCATCCATGCTTGCTCCTGAACAGCTGGGGCTTAAGAGATGTGTGTGGAAGCACAGCACTGACATCTCAAAGAAGAAAACAATCAATACCATGCTTAACTTGAGCTGAAGAACAAGTGACTTGTTAACTTGCAGTCTCTTGCTTCAACTCACACTGTAGGGGAAAAAAAGCATTTCATAGTAACCTAACAGCTGGTCAGCAGTGGTGTGAACAGAAATGGCTTCAGTGGGAGCTTCTGGAGGTACAGCAGATGGGGTGTTACCTGTGTCACAGATGAGAAAACTCCATTTTCCCCTGTTCTAGCTGAAAGCACAATGCCAGAAAGCCAGTGTTGTGCCTGCTACACACACCTTCTAACATACAGCTCAGCAACTTAACACAAAACAAGAGTTAAGTCTATGGGTCACAGAATGACAGAATGCTTATGGTTGGAAGGGACCTCCAGAGGTCATCTAGTCCAACCTCCCTGCTCTAGCCGGGTCCCCTAGAGCACTTTACTCAGGATAGTGACCAAATGGGGTTGGAATCTCTCCAGAGAAGGAGACTCCACAGCCTCTCTGGGCAGCCTGGCCCAGGGCTCCAACACCCTCACACCAAACAAGTTCTTCCTCATGTTTAGGTGAAGTCTCCTGTGTCCCAGTTTGTGCCTATTGCTTCATGTCTTATTACTTGGCACCATCAAGATGAGCTTGGCTCCATCCTCCTGACACCCTCCTTTCAGATCCTTCTACGCATTGCTAAGGTCTCCTCTCCCTCATCTTTTCCAGGCTAACCAAGCCCAGGTCCCTCAGCCTTTCCTCAGAAGGGAGAAGCTCCAGCCCTTCATCCTCTTCAGAGCTCTCTGTTGGACTCACCCCAGGAGCTCCAATTCAACTTGTTCACCAGGTGGAGAACAGAGAGAAACTGAATTGAGTGGAACTCTGTATTTGCCCATGGGACCACAGGGGGAAATGGGCTCCTTTGTGTATATGTGTCCTCCAGGGTCTGTCAACAAGAAAACCTTGGTGGTAAAAACACTTCCAAAACTGGAAATACCTAGACCAGCAGCAAAACTCTCAGGTACCTCTGCAGCATTGTTTCCTGTCGATGAAGGAAGGAGGAGGCTAAGGAGAAGTGTCCCCGGCCAGTAGCAACCCAGTGGGAGCACAATTTCTCCTGGTTTTCAGCAAATTCTGGCAGTTTCCATTGCATCTGATTGGAAACAGTGCAGCTCCCATACCTTCTGGAGAGCAAAGTGACCTGGGTGTAGTCCACAGAGATGTAGGATTTAACATCAGTGACAAAAAGCCTGAAACAAGGTAAAATCTAGCTGTGCTGCCAACCAATAGCAACCAATAGTCCAAAGCAATGGAGAAAACAAAAATATCATTTCATTTTTAAATTAGAAGGAACTTGTGGCTTCTTTCTTTTTCTGGTTGATGTGCAATGGCATAAAAGAACAGCAAGCTGAATATAAGGAATTCTTTTAACTTGAGTGGAATTAAAATTTCTGAAGAGAAACAAACTTAAATTTATTCTAAACTTCAGAAAATTTTGGAAAACCAAGTTAACAATACAGGATATATTTTTCCTCCCAGTTCCCTGAGAAAAAGAATTGCATTTGGACAATCTGCATGAGAAGGTTGTTTCATGTAAAAAACCTCACCTTAATTTCCAACCAAACAGGGGTGTCACAGGTAATTTCCCTCAGCACTATCTGCTGGGTTTCAAACCAGTGCTGCTGTAGTGGTAAGCTCTGCAGAGCTGACCTCGAGTGTGCCCTGGTGCAAACACCACATTAAAGTCCCCTGGGAACCTCCTGACTGACTGATGAAAGGCTCCATCCACGTCTTGTTAACAGCTCCAGCCCCACCAGCGTGTCCAATCCATTTCCAGGGGGTTTCAAAGCCACATGTTTTGTTGGTTTCTTCATTATTTTCAAGGTCCTATTGATCACTCCAGGTCATCCCTAGGATTTCAGGCAGGCATTTCCCACACAGCCAGAGCAGTGACAGAGGCTGTTAAAATCCTTTCAGTCCTTCCCCTCTCCATCATGTCAGGAGGCAAATTGTATTTACATAGCATCCTTTGAAGAAATGCAATTATGTCATTAATCAAAAGCAAACCTCGAAGCCAAACCAGCTCAGTAAAATATCCCTTTTTAACTGTCATATTTATAGCTCTCAGAAGAGAAGATGTTGCCTAGGGTTGTAGTGGACTGATTAGAACAGAAAGTCAAGGAGCAAGTCATCGTATTGCTGTGGGACCGAGGTTCCTTTCCTCCTCCAGCACATTCCCTTTAACACATGTGCCCATCCAACCAATCTCTTTCCTGGGACAATCTGCTCTCCCCCTTTTCCTGGAGTAGCAACTGCACCTGGCACACAGTGAGTGGTCTGAGGTCTGCCTGACTGCTGGGTTGTGGGGTCTGCTGCTGCCACCAATGTCACAGTCGGAGAGGTGATGTAGCACATCACTTATTACATCACTCTGTGGCATAAAGGAAAAACTACATCACTCTCTGGTGTAATTCTGTCACTTTCGGGTTTAACTGCTGCTAGAAAAAAGAAAGATCCCCTGGACATGTTGCTATTTGTAACACTCACATCATAAATGCTCCTTAAACCTTCATAGACCTCCTTCTATGGGTTGTTTATAAACAATTCCATAACCGAGGCTCCAGGTGTATAAACTCTCTTCCTTCAGAAAGACAAACAACAGACAGTAACAAAGTATCTCTCACCGGGGCTGTGAAGTTTTTAGGAACCAAAGGTTGTGAAAGTTACACTTACATTCACTGCTGTGCTAACCAGCTTTGGTAACACTGTTTTACTTTTGCTTCCTCCAGCAAAGCAGCAAAACAGTCCTGCGTCTGTCCTGCTGCAGGCTTCCAGCAGGGCACCATGCAAAGAGGCAAATGAGGGCTGTTTGCCTATTCAATCTCTTCTTTACTGTCAGGCTACACTTACAGGTAGCTGCTAGGTCCTTTCAAGCAGACTTTATGTTTTCCACTGCCTCACCTGGAGTGTGACAGAGCTGTTGGAAAGCAAATCACACCACCAGTGTTTTGGTGGGTTTGGGTCTGATGCACATTTGTCATGCATGTTCCACCTCTGGTAGGAGAACAGCTTGGAAAGGCAAGAGAAATGCATGATCCTTCTTGCATGCTTCTGTGGATTTCTCTCTCCTGGGTAGCCTGCAAGGGGCACTTCAAGAGGCTGCAGGTGATGGGGATGCAGCATCTCTCACAGAATCAGGTGTGCACTTTGAACCCAGGCACCGTGAGACAGCTCTTGCTAATGACAGAGCCTTTGCTTAGGCTTGACCACCAGGAGAATGTTTAGGTTGAGGGGAATGTTTAGATCTGCTTCTGCCAGACCCTCACCCCCTTCATAAACCCTGTTCATCACCTTCAGATGTGTAACAGAATCCTACTCTTTTCACCAAACCCACAGGTTTGGGTTTGCCTCTTTGCCTTTACAACTTTTGGGGGTTTTGGATGCTCATCTGTTCCTGACAGTGATGTCAACAGTTGCTGAGCAAGATTGCTTGGGCACTATTTGGGGCCATACAGTGTGACACAGTGATGGTCTTCTCACTCTCTCAGCTGCAGCAGGTCTTCTATGAGGAAGCTTTGCAGCTTGGATAAGATTGCCTGGGCACCTTCCTTAGTGAAGTTCAGGCACACTTCATTTGATCTCTCTAACCTCTCCTCACGTTATTTTACCTTCTTTTGGTGCTGCAGGAGCCTAAAGCTATGTTGTCTGTTTCTCAGACCTCTCATTTTCCATTTACTCTATAGCTCTGGTGCCCAAGCCCAGCACAAACCAGTACCTCCAGCTTGTTCTTCCTTTAGTCTGACACAAGGGAGAAGATCAAGGTGGGAGAGCTCTGATAAGAATATTGACCACATCTTCAAAGGATCTTCCTGGCAAGCAGTGGTGTGTCTACAAGCAGGGAAGGGACATGTGGGGTCATATTGGTGGCCTTTATTAAAATGTAGTGGGAGAAAGTCCTCCCTGTTAGCAGATTGCCAGTGTCTGCGTGGCTGAGCTGCAGGGGAAATACTTCACCTACATGTCTTAGGCATCAACAGAGAGTGCAAGAACAGTTGTGTTCAGCTCTAGTGCTCTGCAAGCACATTTGTCAGGAACAGTTCCCTGTTTGGCAGGAGGAATGCTCCAGTGAATATACCACCAGCCAAAAGAAAACAAAACAAAACAAGGTATGAGACTTCAAGTATAAAATGTCATTGGTAAGGTGCTTAAGGAATGAACAATGCCTATGTTTGGAGCAACTGCTGGTGCCCCTCTGGTGCAATGAGGAATGCACACCTGATGTTAGAATATTTTCACATGAGGTGGTACTGCCAGATGAGAACATTTATAACTTTGCATCCTATTGCAGCCCTTGCAAGAATCTGCTAGGAAATCACACTTCTGCTGAGAAATGAACTAGTAATTTTGTCCCAAAAGTAACTTCAGTGATAGGTTTGCTAAAGAAGGCCATTTTCCTGAGGAGCACATTGACCTGCTTTCATCCAGCTGCTCTCCTGCATTCTCTACTGCTGGTTTGGCCACATCTGTGTCCCCTTCTTTATGCTAGAGCACAAGTGTTGTGAGGAGCAGCTGAGGGAGCTGGGCTTGGTTAGCCTGGAGAAGAGGAAGCTCCGGGGAGACCTTCTCACTCTCTGCAACTCCCTGAGAGGAGGTTGGAGCCAGGTGGGGCTTGGTCTCTTCTCCCAAGGAACAAGTGACAGGACAAGAGGAAACAGCCTCAAGTTACACCAGGGGAGGTTTGGGTTGGCCGTGAGGAACAATTTCTTCCTTGACAGAGGGGTTATGCATTGTCTGCTCTCACATTGCCTGTTCTCAGATCACAGAATCACAGTAAGAGGATGTTCTGAGTTGGAAGGAACCCAGGAGGCTCACTGAGTCCAACTCCTGCCTATGAACAGGACAACCCCAAAACCCACACCATATGCCTGAGGACATGGTCCAAATTCTCTTGGAATTCTGTCAGGTTTGGCACCTTGACTCCTTCCCTGGGGAGCCTGTTCCAGTGCTCCACCTCTCTCTGGGTCAAGAACTTTTTCCTAACATTCAGCCCAGCCCTCCTCTGCCAGCACTTCATCACATTCCCTGAGGTCCTGTCACTGGTCACCAGAGAGCAGAGATCAGCAACCTGCCCCTCCTTTGTCTTTGGAGAGGAAGTTAAAAGCCATGATGATCTTCCCCTCAGTCTCCTCTCTGGTTGCAGTCAAGCAGAACCCCCAGACCCCTCCCTGTGGGGCTGATGCTCAGTCAATAAGCAATATTCACATCCCTCCTCCTCCCGCTACCAGCTCCCAGGGACATGTGGGTGGCAGCAGCTAAACCTGTTTCTTTCTGAATATGACATTAGCCTTTTGTCTGGGAATGTAGAGTGCCTTGTTCTCCTTCAGCCCAACCAGCCCTTCATTGAATTTGTGCATTATATCTGAAGCTGTTTGGATGCTGTTTGTGTCATTTATTGTGCTACCAAGCCCAATGAAATCTCAGAGCTGTGTGGCTGTGTATTTATTGATCTGTCTACCCTTCAGGTTCCAAATAGGATTAGGTCTCATGGCATTTCTAAATATTAGGCAAACTATCAAATTTAGACTTTCAGAGCATTCTTAAAATGCTGTAATATATTTACCAGTTGAGAGATCTCCATGGTTTTGGTAAGGCCAAATCCACATAATAGCACATTTTGAAGAAGAAACAAAAGCAAGAATGAATTTTCCATGCTGATAAAATATAAAAGAGATGAAAGTAACCTTTTCTAGGCAAAAAATTACCCTGAAGAATTACCAGTGAAAGAAAAAATATCTATAGATGTTGGGCATCTACATTTTGGAACAATGCACCTAAAAAAATGCTGCTAATACCCCAAGAGGAAGAGGCTGTCAGTGATCAACACTAACAGCATTAATGTTATCAGTGAGTAGTGACATCACTAATTCATCTTCACACTTCTCAGTCTTGCCACAGCCCCACTTCATGCTAAAGAAGAATGTGGAGGAATACAATATTGTGTGGAGACAGAAGTAGAACTAACCAAGCCAAACCAAGGGAAGGACAAAATCTGTGCCCAGGAGGGACAGGAGTGAAACCCTTTTTACTTTCCTGACACCTGGGACAGGTTTGTAATGTAGCAAATATATTCATTTTCTACAGGATGGGGAAAGAGGAAGAGATGCAGAGAAAATATTGATGAGATCAATTGCCCAGAGACACATCCAGATGAGACCAGACAGATTTCTCCTGGGAGGTTTCAATAACAGGGCACTGACACTTCACCTTCAGACCAACAAACGAGGTTTTCATCCTGGTGCCTGACAACCCTTTGATGTTTTCTCCCTGCCACACTCACTTGAAGATCTACCCTGTCTTCAAATGGAGAGGGGGAGAGAAAGGACTGTGATGTAAAGAGGGAAAAGCACCTTGTCAAACCTCCTACTCCACATCTAAGCTAATAAAAATCCCACAGAATGAGGGTTCTGCCCTGGATTTTGGCCCAGGCAGTTCTACAGTGTTGGGGAGGCCAGCACTGTGAGGGCCACACCTGGTCACTCCACAGACACCTCCACAGCTAGGAGGATTCTTCCATCAAACACAAACCCAGATCACTAAAGGGAAAAACCTAAAAGGATAGTTCTAAAGGTCATGAGAAATAAATTCGGGTTGGGAAGGAAAGTAATCAAAAAGGCTCAGCACAGAAACGTTGTCATTCCTCAGCTTAATGAGTCCCTTACAAGAGCAAATAAGGGGAGAAGGATGAAAGTAATTGCTCGCTCTGCGTGGAGCTCCTGGGTCTTGGTGCCTCTGAGGGTGGACATTGGTAGCTGTGACTTGGAGGAAGCTGGTGGTGATGACTTTCATTTTGAGTAATCCTTCCCTGGCTTCAGCTACAGAACATGACCTCTTCAGGGATGTAAAACAACAGTAAAAATCACTTTGCTTGAGTCAAGGAAGGGAACAGTGCTCTTTGCTCTTTTCTCCTTTCAGTCTGCTTTTAATTTTTCTTTTCTTGGATATTAGAAAAGGTAAAAAAAACACAAAGAAGATTGGCAATAACCCTTTGTGACCCTCCTTCAGAGAAGTGGCCATGGCTGGTTATATCTTTAGGAAAGAAAAAAACAAAAAAGGGATTTCTTGTCCCTCCACACACACAGACAGCTCCTGGCCTTCCCATCTGCTTTGACATAATGCTGTTCTCACTCTGGCCAGCACTGGGAACAAAATGAGACAAGAAAACCACAAACTATTTTAGCTTCCTGAGAAAAGATATCAAACACTGAGGTGCATGGGCTCTGCTTTTTCTCGTGCTTCCATTGACAGATACAATTTGTTTGGTTGAGTTGTTTGCATTTCTCCAGAGCACTGGCTAATGGGGAAAGTGACTGCTGAGGAATGCTTGACAGCTCTGAAGAGTCTGGTTAGAGAGAAATCTTAGAGAATCACAAAATTGTTTTGGCTGGAAAAGACTTTGAGATCATGGAGTCCAACTGTTAAACCAACACAGCCAAGTCCACCACTAACCCACCACATCTCCATGGTTTTTCAATCCCTGAAGGGATGGTGACTCCACCACTGCCCTGGGCAGCCTTTACAACCCTTTTGGGAAGAAATTGTTCCTCATGTCCAACCTAAACCTCCCCTGGAGTGACTTGAGGTTGTTTCCTCTTGTCCTGTCACTTGTTCCTTGGGAGAAGAGACCAACTCCCACCTGGCTTCAACCTCCTTTCAAGGAGTTGGAAAGAGTGAGAAGGTCTCCCCTGAGCCTCCTCTTCTCCAGGCTAACCAAGCCCAGCTCCCTCAGCTGCTCCTCACAACACTTGTGCTCTAGACCCTTCACTGCCTTTCTTTCCCTTCTCTGGACACACTCCAGCAGCTCAATGTCATTCTTGGAGTGAGAGGTCCAAAAATCTTCAGCTGGTATGAGCTGGCAAAGCATTAACAAGACAACAGATGAAGACCAGCCTTGGCCAGCAGAAAGGCCATCATTTCTACAGACAGGAGTGCTTCATAGTCAACTGACAGGTTTTCCTGCCTGCAGGCAGTCCCAGCTCTCCATACTCTGTGGCAGTTTCTACTATGTGAAGTGGGCTCATGATTCCAAAGGGCTGCAGCTTCATCTGCAGAGAAGTTGCCTAGAAGCAACAGAAGAGTCCCTGAAGAACCCTTTCTAGTGGACACTGTGTTAGCTTTCCAATTTAAGGGACAAAAATCACAACTAAAAGAACAGAAGGTGCTCACATTGAGAGACACATCTGTCCTCTTCCTGCCTTCAACTTTGGTGGAAAGCAAGAGGGAGTTTCTTCTGCATGAAATCCAAGTGGCACCATCCTCCCCAGCTGGCACCTAGGTGAACCCTCTCCAATGGCATCAGAGTTTTTTTGACATGTAACAATGACCTTTAAATGTGAAAAAGAGAGAAACCTGAGAAGCCCTGCAAGCTGCACACCATTTACACAAGAACTCTGTAGAATTTACTCTCCCTGTGCCATCTGCTCCTGCTGGGAGCAGGAGGGTTGTGTTCACCAGAGAAAGGGCAGAGTTGACAGAGAATGGCTTTCTTCTGTTCAGAAGAAGATTCATAGGAAAATAGCTGGGAGTTTTTCATCACAGTGCCTCACACCTTTTTTTGGATAAGGTCAGAATGGGACCCAGTGGAGAAAGAGATGTGACATTTGGTGAGAGTCCAATACCTGAAAGTCCATGTCAATTTAGACTGAGAACTCAATCACTGCTGTGAAGCCAGAGCTCTGAAATATTTCAGTGCTGGCTCATCCAAAGAAGTTTAGTTGACAATGCTTTGACTTGTTGCCCTGAATCTCACCAGAAATACTCAGAGATGCATGGTTACCACAATATAAACATTGCCATAACACATGGAAAAGAAGCAGAACAACACTTTGGTATGTTACACATTTTGACTGTGTTCTGAAATGTCAGAATGGTTTGCTAATTCTCCATTAATAATGGTCATAATTGGTATGTTCTTCCCCAATGGACCTGTTTCCTGAAATGCTTTCTCCAGCAGAAGCCTTCACTCTCCTGACACGTATGGCACAGCTGTAGGTAAGCACAGCTCGTGCTGCTTCAGAAGCACCTAAGAATCACAGAGTCATAAGAATATCACAGAGGTGCTGGAGGGTGTCAGGACACTGGGTGGTTTCCACCTCTCAGGGGGGGCAGGTGACGCAGGTCTGTAGCTAAGCCAAACAAACAGCACCATTACTTGCAGGGTTAAGATGAAAACAGTTTTCAGGATAGTCCTGTCCTGGAGATCAAGTCCATCAGCAGCTACAGGGTACAAGGACTTCACCTGCCAGCTCACCTAACAGGTGGTGAAGAGATGTTCTCTGCTCTGACCTGCTCACTGTGTGTATGACACTACACTAGCAGGACCACAAAAGCTCCTGGAGGTTGTAAGCCTCATGACTTCCACTGCCAGAAGACACTTGGTGAGTGTTTTCAGCAGGAGACACACCTCATCTTTTGGCAGTCCTGACATCCATCTACACCCCTCAGCAGTGCAGCCTGACTTCAACCACCACTGAACAACATGTGTCTGTCAACTGCCTGCTAGCTCTGCAGGCAACAGAAAAGCAGGACCTGAAAAACACTTTTAGCACCATCAGAAGCAGCTCGAGAGAGGCTGGAGCTTTGTGAGAGCAGAGTGTGGCAGGAGATCTGTTTAAGATTTGCAGACACCTCAGCTGAAAGGATGTACACATGGGTGTTCACTTCAAGGCATGGATTGATCAGTTTGGTGTCAGCATAACAAACCAGCACCTCTCCCAAGCTGTTATCTACTGCTCTGATTTCTCAGCTTCTGGGTTTTTTTTTTCCTCCCTAAATACATAGCCCTGGTAGTTACAGTTGTTAGAGAAAATGTTCTAAATGTTGCCAGTACATAGATTTCTGTGTGAGTTTTCAGCTGTCTTAGAAGAACACTGAGGAGGAAAGCTCAAGGAGCCCAGGGGAACCAGAACACCACCACATCCCACCCTTCCTCCACAGCTTCAGAGTGTATTCTGATGGAGGGCTGAGACCATAGCTCTCTTCACTCTTGCCCCTTGTGGTTTTCCCTCACTATTTGGAAAAACATGGGCAAGACTAACTTCTTGTTTGAATGGGAATTGGAAGAGCAGGATGCTGGCTACGTCCTGTCTCAGTCAGGCTTTGGCTATCCCTCAGCTGCAGGTGAGAGATGGGAATTACTCAACATAGCATTTCAAGGCATGCCTCATCTTTAACCCAACATCCAGAGGCAAACCAGAGCTGGAAGTACAGAGAGGTCTTTGTTCCTTCCTCACAACACAACTGTGTGAAGCTGTTCCCTAAGGTGAAAGGTAATGAATGTGCACATATGTATATAGATGTACTTCACAGAGGAGCTCTCCTGTTGAGATGCATGATGAGACTGCCAAGCCCATTCACCACAACACAACTCTACTCAGCCCCAGCACAGCATCCTCCTGAAAGATGCAGGAGGCTCAGGCTGCTCTGATGGTGCACAAACACACTGAAACAGTGAGAGAATAACAAACACCACAATAGAGTGAAAAGCCATTGAGCTCCATCCCTCATAGTGGGACTGATGTGCAGAAAATGTTCAGAAATGCCAGTGGGGCAGAGGTCAGTGAAGCCTCAGCCTGGAACAAGCCCAGGACTCAGGTGCTCACATATCCATCCATCATCTTCTTGTTTTATGTAAGTGCCCAGACTGGCCTCTCCAGATGGCCCAAGACTGACCCTTCAAAAATGCCTTAGCTTTGCTGAAGCCTTTGTCTGCCTGTAAAATGTTATAGCCTGAATCATTAATGCCCATGAGATGCATTTTGATGGAAGGGATAATGGAGCCATGTAAGGGTTCTTGTCTTGTATTAGCTGTTCTTACTCTCAGCCTCCAGCAGCCCAGTCCTCCTCATGGAGAGCATCCTCAGATGCTGACCAGGACCTCACCTGCAGGGAAGATTGCTTTTTCCCAGTTGCTGTATCCAAAGTTGTGAGTGTGGGCAGCTGGGATGGGGTTTTCCTTTAACTCTCAGTCTGTGTGGCTCTCAGGTTCACAGACAAACTTCTTGCACTATGGTTCCTCTTGAGTGAGGGTAGGGAAAGGAGAGATCAGCTACAACACAAAATCTTGCCATGCAGGTGAGGCTGGTTGTACATGTCACACATCTGAGCAGTTTCATGGGCTCAGGCTGCAGAAAAGCTTGCCCCAAGGCAAAGACTTGAGTGCAGCAAAGACATGCCTTTCAGGTCCAGCTAAGATCAGAAGGGTTTCATCAGCTTCTGCAATAACCTGTTATGGTGGCTGTTGTCACCCTACCTTGTCTAGAGGCTTGTTAGCAGTTTCCTCCTGGACATGCTGAAGACAAGGCTGGAGCAGCCATCAGTTCCTGCCTGGCCTCAGCCTCTTGTTAACATCAGCAGTGCTGAGGTAGTGGCTGTTGTGTCCCGTGAACCAATCTCAGTGCTTCCATCACATCACTTTTCACAACAAAGAGGATGATCCTCCTCCCACAAAGCACTTACAGAAACCCACTGCAGCCTCAAGGTGTGTTTGACCTCAGAGCTAAATTAGCAGAGCAAAAGCATGGACAAGAAGCAAGACCACAGGTGATAATTTCTCCAAAATGCAAACCAAACTCACCAGGCTGTAGAGATTTCTGGCCCCACTGCATCAGCATCACAGCACAGAGATGTTTTCAGGTGTGGCAGAAGTTCTGGATGACATTAAGAAGTCTCCAGTGCCTCCCAAACAGGTGGAAACTACTTCCACACAGCTCCTTTGGTCCTCAGCAGACACCCGAAGCTGACAGCATAAGGTGGAAGAGGTCTGATGCCTATCAAGAAGCAGGAGCTGGTGCCTGTCAGATGTGGGAGATCATGCATAGCCTAGAACAAGCTATATCCCTCCACTTCCCTGGCTTCTACAGCATTTCAAGAAGGGGTAACGATCCCAAACCCCCTCCTCCTGGGGAGCTCCATCATTCCCCAGCACCTGGTTCCTAAAAAGCTTTACCTTTTGCTGGTGCCTTTTGGGAGCTGAGTCTTTCGAGTCCCAACTCTCCCAGGCTAACCTGGAGTGTTAGAGGAAATGACCAAGCTTGGGGAGGTGAAAAATGGCATCCTTATCTCCACACCTTCATACAGGGGTTAGCTAAAGACAACAATCTTCCTTTCTCACCTTTCTTGCCTGCAGCTGACTGAAATTGATGTCGTTTCATTGTTAGCAAAGTTACATACATTTTATATGAGCAGAAAGACCAAGATGGTGGAAAACATGGGATTTATAGGATTTGTAGTCTGATAGCACACAGGGACCCAAACACAGGTCATCAGAGACTGTTGCCCAAGGCAAGCTCCTGTCCCTCTTGAGCTCTTTCCATTTCCTTTTCTCTTCTTACAGGAATGCCACCTCCTTGTCCCAGGGCACTAACCATCTTGTTGTCAATCACAAAAACATTCAAAAAGACCTGTCTTCAAAAAAGAAAAAGACCTTTTTTCCTCATCTGGAAACAGAGCAAACACAGAGACAGCAGCAAGTCAAGTCCTCCTCTCCTTTGTCACAGCCAGTATCTCTCACTCCTCTGTACTTCCTGGAGTCCATGGCACCATGTGGTATTTCCCAGCAAGCACAGCTTTATGTCTGTAGGATAAACACCACCCTTAAAACCTTCACACCACAGGGTTTTTGTATCCTGCTGGATTCAAGGAGCACAGATGTGTGGAACAACCAGGGAGAAGCTTGGCCTTGTGGGCAGGAGTAAAACTGATCCAGAGTTGAGCTCAGACAATGTTGATGTGTGAGTCAGGGACATCACACAAAGCTCTCCCTGACATCACAGCAGCAGGAGTACTCCAAACAGCAGCAGGAATATTCCATACAGCAGCAGCTCTCACTTCATTAGCGTTTTGGGCATCGTTAAGTGCTAATGAAAGGAGAAACATGGTTGGCTTCCTAATTAACTCTTCAGGTGAGCACTGGAAATGGAGAAGACTTTGGCAGAAACTGCTACAAGGCACAGAGAGAACTGCTGGGTGATGGCAGAGCCCCTCCCAGCCCAGGACAGCAGCTTTCTGGGGTGACATGAGATACCATGACCACATCAGCCCACTCAAAGTAGACATGTCACCCCTGTCTCTTCACCCCACCCTCCAAGTATCTCAGGCCACCCCTGCTGTCAGTACAGGTCCTCATACAGGACTACAGACTCAGCAAGAGTGGCTGGAAAGCTGCTAGAGGAAAAGGACCTGGAGGTGCTGATCAACAGTAGCTGAAGGTGATCCAGCAGTGTGCCCAGGTGACCAAGAAGCCAACACATCCTGCCTTGGGTCAGCACTAGTGTGACAACAGGACTAGGGCAGGGATTGTCCTCCTGGGCTGGGCACTGGGGAGGCCACACCTCCATTCCTGGGCTCAGGTTTGGGGTCCTCGCTGCCAGAAGGACACTGAGGTGCTGGAGTGTGACCAGAGAAGGGCAAGGAAGGTGGGGAAGGGTCTAGAGCACAAGTGTTGTGAGGAGCAGCTGACAGGGACCTGATACAACTCTACCAGAGGAAGAGAGAAAGCTGCTTCAGCTGGTACAAGTTCCTTCTCTTCTGGTTACTGTTGACTGCATAACTATTGCTCTAGTTTTCCCCTACAACCTCCCCTGAATATCAACAACTCAGAAGCACTTAATCCAGCAGGAGAACTTTACACCTCATCTTATGCATAATTAGGGTCTCTAATGACCTCTTATGACTTTGCCCAAGGATTTTTGAAAGCTTAATTCTCTGATCTTCATTATCTTGCTGGGCAGTTCAAAGAACTAAAAGAGGTTAACCAGGCAGAAATGTCTACAGTGGAAATCCTGCTGAGATCCTCCAAGATATCATGGTCTTCAGTTGTTTTACCTTTAATTATCTTTTCTCCTTATTTACTTGGCACTAACTAAAGACTCAGCAGCATCTTATTCCTAGTATGTTTAGAGAGGAAATATGACATTTGGTTCCCTTGCCCTTTCTGCTGGTATTAGCTCATTTAATGACCATTTCCTTGGTCACTAAGGCAGCTGCAGAGTCTGACATAGCTCAACCTTCACACAGTGAATAATCCTTTGCATTTAAGGCAGGATTTCAGCTGTGGCTCATTCCAGATTTAATTACTCCTTCCATTCCAGAAGCTAGGGAGATATTGTTCTGTGTTTATTATAATTCATTAGAACTAATTACAGAAGCCTGTTTTCCCCCATCAACAAGCCAGCCCTGGGTCTGGACTCCCCTGTGCTCAGCCTCTCCCAGCTCAGACACTGCAAACCCTTCTTGCCCCTGTTACCATCCCTGGAGATCATTCCACTCCTGTCTGGGGGCAGGTGAGGCATGAACACTGACATGATAAGCTCTCATCTATCATTAATGTGGCTAAACAAACTAGTGTTCAGACAACCTAGAACTGGTACAGACTTGATGGCCAGGCTGGATTGAAGGGCAGAGACCAACAGGATGAGGTTCATAAAAGCAAAGTGCCCCATGAACACTCCAGGCTTGGAGCAGAGTGGCTGGAAAGCTGTCCTGCAGAAAAGGACCTGGGGGTGTTGGTCAACAGGAGCTGAAGATGAAGCAGCAGAGTGCCCAGGTGGCCAAGAAGGCCAACAGCATCCTGGCTTGGAGCAGCACTAGTGTGGCAGCAGGGCTAGGGCAGGGATTGTCCTCCTGGGCTGGGCACTGGGGAGGCCACACCTGGAATTCTGGGCTCAGGTTTGGGGTCCTCGCTGCCAGAAGGACACTGAGGTGCTGGAGTGTGTCCAGAGAAGGGCAAGGAAAGTGGGGAAGGGTCTAGAGCACAAGTGTTGTGAGGAGCAGCTGAGGGAACTGGGCTGGGTTAGCCTGGAGAAGAGGAGGCTCAGGGGAAACCTTCTCACTCTCTGCAGCTCCTTGAGAGGAGGCTGGAGCCAGGTGGGGCTTGGGCTCTTCTCCCAGAGAACAAGCAACAGGACCAGAGGAAACAGCTTCAGGTTGCATCAGTGGAGGTTTAAGCTGGACATGAGGAACAATTTCTTCCCAAAAGGGTTATCAAGGCCTGGCCCAGGCTGCCCAGGGCAGTGGTGGAGTCACCATCCCTGGAGGGGTTTCAAAGCCCTGGAGATGTGGTGCTGAGAGACATGGTTCAGTGGTGACCTGGCAGTGCTGAATTAGCAGTTGGAATTGATGATCTGCAAGGTCTCTTCCAACCAAAACAATTCTATCTCCCAGCACACGTGAGACATGCTTTCCAAGGTGATCTGCTATTATGGATCAGGTTCTAGCACTTCCCACCTTCTGCTGCTGGATGCAGGTTCCTCCTGGATGTTTCCTCCAGGTGGGATGTCAGTACTCACAGGTCAGTCTGGTGCAGGAAGGTTTAGACCATCACTGAGTGACACCATTCTCACTATACACAGCAGTGCAGTTGTAGCTCAGACCTCGTCCTGGGTTTGCTTTTTAAATCTTGTTTATTACCAGGTGCAGTGGGTGTTGGGAACTTTGCTTTCATATCTACATGACATTCTCCTTGTCAGTGCTCTTTAAGTGTGCACACACCTGGATTACATTCCTTTTCTTGGCAACCACACACCATGCCCAGATGCCTAGAAATGGAAAAACCAGCTTGGCTCTTATTTTGTTTTCCTGTGACAACCCCATGCCTATTCAGTACAGTGTGAACCTGTGTTTTCTTCCTGAACCTGGTTCTTGTTCTACACCTTTCAGCTCTGCTGAGAATGTTGCAACTTTCTGTACAGATGCTGAAAGCTGTAAGCAAACCATTTCCTGACATTTTTGTTAGTGCAGTGAACGTTGCCTCGCTGGGAATTTCTTTGCTTCACCTGATCAGTCAACAAGAGAAGCTGTTAGAAGACACTGCCATCAGTGTCTGAAGGGGTAAGAACAGCTACCACTGCCCATTGACACTCTAAATGTGCACAGTTTTCTCTCCTAGTTCATTGCCATTTTTCTACCATCTCCTGATGTGTTGATAAAACTTTCTGCTATTTAGCAGGAACTCCCCTTATAGCAGCTACTGACTCACCAGCAAAGCCAGGCAGGTGTTGTGTGCTAGAGGGTACAAAGAGCAGCCCAAAAGGCCTGGACAGACACCTAGGTCATAGAATCATAGAATGGTTTTGGTTGGAAGAGACCTTTAAGATCATTAAGTCCAACTGTTAACCCAGCACTGCCAGGTCACCACCAGTGACTGGAGAAAATCACAGAATCACAGAATGTTAGGAGTTGGAAGGGACCTCAAAAGAATTGCCTTCCTCTGCTTTCTTGTTTTGCTGTTCTCCTTCCTGAGCAGCTACAGCTCCCAGCTCATCTTCTGAGTTACATTTTGTCTGTGTTTGTTCCAGCATTAATTGTCCCTCTGGAGCCAGCATTGGGCTGACCTGTATGAGGAACTTCTAGACAGTTCCCCCTCATCATGACACTGCATATGTCTGCCTGAAAGCCTACTGAGGTCTATTAGACACCTTCAAATAAAGTCAATGTATTTTGCATCAGATCCAAAATGTTCTTCCAGTCCAGAAAATGACTGAAAACAACCCCAAGAGCTTCTATGTTTATTGCCTCTCTCTGAGTCCTCCATGAAAAAAGCTCAGATTGTAAGCAGAACAATACACCTCTTCCTCCCTGACTTAAAACCTCTGTCTGGCATCTGCAGTCACTTCATGTGTTTTCTATAGCCCTTCTGCAGGTTCAGGAGGTCAGACTGGGTCATGACAGGAAAAAGGTGAAGTCTCACCAGCAGCATGGTGGATGTGGCTCTGGAAGGAAAGAAAGAGTCACCATCCCTGGAGGTATCCAAAAGCTGTGTTGGTGTGGCCCTGAGGGTCATGCCTTTTCCAGCCTCAATGATTCTGTGATTCTATGGCTTGTTGGTCAGAAAAGTCCAGTGAAAGGTTCTGTGCCAATCAATGACGTTACCCTGAGCAAGTCTCTCTTGTCTTTGACCCCCTGTGTAAGTAACTTACCATCAGTCATGTGGGCTTCTGTGGAAGAATAGCCAAGAGCTTCTTACTAGCCCTTGCTCTGTAGGATCTGATCCCATGAGCAGTCAGTGTTCCTAACCCTCCCAGCGCTGCCAAGCATGGAGCTTGTGTGTTCTTCTCTTCCAGGGCTGGGCAGCAGGTTCCTAACTGGGCACAGCTAAAGGAGATCTTGAGACAAAAGACTTTCCTGTCCTTAGAGACCTCACTGTACTGCAGGCTACTCCCTGGAGGAAAGAAAAAAGTGATGTGGAGGTAAGCGTGGAGGCTGAACAGACAGCGGGCTTGGTACCTGCTAAACCTTCATCTCTGATCAGTGCAGATTGTTCTAACCCTGGAGCTCAAACCAGGCCTGGATCTCCCAGAGATTAAAGCTTTCAGCTGAAATAAATGTGCAGCATGTAATGGATATCCCTTTGCCTCAGATGAAAGCTCTTAGGCTGTCCTTTGTACGATGCTCAGGCTACTTCAGGGTCTTTGAAAGTTCTCCATCAATCTTTCCTGGGAGGTCCCATGGCTGCTAGTGAATCATCCCTCTTAGGTAAAACCAGAATCTTTATACACATTTTAATTACTGCTTTTGGCATTTAGGCACTGCACAAACACCTAACCCAGGAATACACTCAGGCTGCCTACACCAAACTCATGCTGGTAGGTCACAGGCACTCTCATTTTCCCTTCAAGGCATCTGGGGATCTCCCTTTAAATTCCATTTCTACATCCTCTCTCCAGATGCTTCCTGGTCTCTCACCATTCCTCCCCTCTGCCCTGCCTCACTGCCAAGGCTTCACCAAGGTTCCTCCAGCAGAATAAGAGTGGCACAGGGGACAGTGGTGAGAGAGGTCCTTTTCTGAGTGGTTTACACCACGATCAGACACAGCACAAAGGGATAATTTGTGGCAGCTCAAAGGCAACTCGTCAACTTCACTGCAAGCTAATGCACTACTCTGGCTTGAAATATCTGCTGCTTGCTTTTGTTGTTTTTCTGTCTGCAGAAAAAATACCATAAAAATAGAGAGATGTTTTCATAGTTTTCATTCTGATGAATAGCTCTAGGGGAAAAAGTGAAATAAAATCAGAAGAATCATTTGTCTTGCTTTATACTATTTTCAGACTGACATCCTACAGAAGGGGGGGGTTAAGCAGGGGCAGTCACTGTCCATCTGCCAAGCTGTCCATCAGTGCTTCTTCCTCAATAGCTTTTGGAACAGTTTCTTCCCCAAAAGGGTTGTCAAGGCCTGGCCCAGGCTGACCAGGGCAGTGGTGGAGTCACCATCCCTGGAGAGGGTGAAAAGCCATGGAGATGTGGTGCTGAGGGACATGGTTCAGTGGTGACTTGGCAGTGCTGGTTAATGGTTGGTCTTGATCTGAAAGGTCTCTTCCAACCAAAAGCTACTGTGATGCTGTGATTTTATGATTCTAGTCATGTCAAGGTGCCAGGACAAGCAGGATGAGCAGACAGAGAACCTGTCTCAGCTGAAGGACATGTCACACCTCTGATTGCTTTCTTATGTACTCTTTCCTTGTCTTAAATTACTTATCTTGTTGCCTCTTCACATTTTTCCTTCCTAGAAAACTATAAATTAGACTAGAACAGGCATTTTCTTTACCTCAATTTTGGCACCTTAACTAGTGCAAGTCTTTAGATGGATTCATAGGATCATAGGATTGTCAGAGTTGGAAGGGACCTCAAAGATCATCCAGTTCCAACCCCCCTGCCTGGCAGGCACACCATCCACTAGATCAGGTTACCCAGGGCCCCATCAAGTCTTGTCTTAAAAGCTTCCAGGGATGAGGCTTCCACAACCTCTCTGGGCAACCTGTTCTCAGTTGAATTCAGCAAAGTCACAGGTGGCAGTCCATGAAATATTGCATCACGTTCTCAGCACAGTCAGGCATAAACCACAGACCCCAAAAGAGTGGAATGAGCAACACAAGCAAGAGGAAACCAGACTCTCACAACACACAAAGCTCATATTTCAGTGATGTGGAGAAAACTGTGGAACATGCTTCCATCATCAGCATCACTACACCTTCATCCAGCGGCGTCCTCTGTGGGCTCAGCGTTCAATGAATATTTGAGAGTTATGCTAAAGCATTTAATAAATAATGCAGTAAACATCTGATGATCTGTCAACTCCAACTACCCTGCAAAACCTGAAAGAACAGCCAAATGCTTTTATCCCAGGTTGTGCTCTGCACCAGTTTGTTGTTTGAGCTGCAGGAACAGTTTGTGGTGCTAAAAAGTAACATTAGAATCCATTTCCCCCTGGTATCGACACAGACTGCACTGCTGACTGCAGCCTGAAATACTGGAATGAGTTGATTGTTGGGGTTTTTTTGCCAGGCATTAGCAGTGGGAGAGAGGAAAGTAGAGGATGGGTAAAATATTCCAGGCTTTCTCAAAGTATAGAAAGTACAGCAAATAAAACCATGTAATATTCATGGAGAGGGAGACAGGAAACTACTGGAAGGCCATTTCCTCCTGCTCTCAGGGGACCTAGGGATTTCTTTTTTCCTTTCTCAAATTGTGTTCTGGTTTAATTCCTCTAGACTCTTCCTGTCTACAGAACAAGCCCCTTCAGATAAAGGGCTGCACTCCTTAGGGTGAAAATGCCCCAGAGCAGTCCCCACTGATTTCAGTGGAGATGCCACATTTCACCTGCTCTGCAGAAACACCTCCCAGGCTAATCATGAACCAGTAGCTCTGGTTTTCCCTAAACAGCCAGCACAGAGGTAGGGCACTGGGATTTGATAGAACATGGAGTTTCCTGACCTCCCTTTTGGAAATCAAATGAGCTTTTGTACACGTCTGTGTCAAAATTCACAGAAATTTTGGTTGAATGATTTGGCTCTAAAGGCCCTGGACCAGTATAAGTCTTGGTCAATCAAAAGCTGGCAATGTCACAGAACCCCCAAATGCCAGCATGGTGAGGGTTGGAAAGGACCTCTGGAGAGCATTCAGGCCAACCCCCCTGCTCCAGCAGGGGCACCCACAGCAGCTTGCCCAGGGTCACCTCCAGTTGCCTTGGGAATCTCTCCCCACAAGGAGACTCCACAGCCTCTCTGGGCAGCCTGGGCCAGGGCTCCAACACCCTCACAGCAAAGAAGGAAGACACAGATGTCAGAGCTCACCCTTCATCTTCTCCTCATCAGTGTTCCTGTTGCTTTTTCCATGCCCAACCTGTTAAATATCACAGGTCATACAGGGAGGATGGAGAGGGTGTTACAGTGGTGGAGAGGAACAAGAAGGGAGGAAAGAGGCAAGAAGATCTACTGCTAGAGATGTACATAAAGATGCAAGGTTGAGTGCTGCTTAATGCTAGAGTCCAGAGGACATAGACCCAACCTCAGACACCATGGGTGAACAGTTGCTATTGCCAGGCCACAGACAGCAAAGGCACCAGAATGTTTCACCCTGGCTGTGCTGTTTCTGCCTCATGGGAAAAGGATGAAAGGGTTAGTTCATTGCTGACCTCAGGACTCATCCAGCCAGGGAGTGGGTGGGAAACTTACCCACAGCTCCAGTTTATCAAATAAAATTGTTTGGTTGATTGATCTGCAAAACACAATTTTATTCCACATCAGAAACAAGTCAGTTGTTTTCCAGACAGGGTAAACTTTCTACTGAACAAATATACTCTTTATTCAAGAAAAAAAGGGGAATTGTGTTGTAAGAATTTGTCCTAAGTGTCCTCCTGTGTTTCCCTTTGCTCTTCTAACCCTCAGTGCTCTTGCTGCAGGCAAACCTTTACTGGTTCTGCTGTTCTCCACTTGTCTTGTGCCTGTTTGCTTGTTTCTGAGCTGGGATTCCAGTTTTGTGTGGAGGGAGGGAGGGCAGGACAAGGTTTACCACAGCATCCTCGTTGGGGTGCTGTGCTTATAATGAACACAAATTGCTCTCATTCATCATCCTGTGATGTAATCATATAAAAACCTTTCCCATCCTCATCCCTATAAGGGAACTGTTTGGCTGTATTGGATTATAATGACAAATGACAAAATCTTTTGCATGACTTCAAGCATTACACAATTCTGGAGGGATTGCTACTCTTCAGTGCCACTGGGGCTTTCTGGGGGAGGTAGCCCATGCTGAAAGCTGCAGCTAGAAGAACTCAGTAGACCAAAAACTTCCACACAATGTTAGCTGTGAGGGAAAAGAGAAAAAGAAAGAGGGAAGGAAGGAAGGAAGGAGAAAGAAAGAGAAAGAGAGAAAGAAAAAGAAAAGAAAGAAAAGAAGTGGGGGGAAAAATTGTAGAGAAAAGAGTCATTTGTCTTGAAAACAACCCAAAACATCACAGGCAGTAAATTGTGACTATATGTGCATCCAAATGGGAAATAAATCCAGGGGTTCCAATTTTGGAATGTTTCATTTAATAAACTAAACCCAGTTGGACTTTTCAATACATCAGTGCTCACAGGCTCCAGGGAACGTGGAGTTATCTGCAGGACTCATTTGCTTTCTGTCTTTTGGAAGCTGATAAATCCATTCCACTCACTCAGGGATGCTGAAAGGTGCAGAGCTCCTGTAAGAGCTGGAGGGATGAAGGGTGCTCAGGGGGGTAGAGATGTGTTGGCCATGGCTCAGGGACAGACTATGTTGCTCTTTCCAGTAGAAGAGACAGAAATCCTCCCCAGGGCCTCAAGAGCAAACTTTCTCACTTTGTGTTTCCCTGGAGAATCTCAGCAATTTAAAGGTTTCCATGGACCATTTGTGAAAGGGGAAGCACATAACTAATGCACACAGGGAACTGAGAACTTTTAGCCTGTGGAGCACAAGATTTGCCACACAAATGAACTCACCTGTGGGAAAATCAAGCACATAATCCCTGAATCCCAGCATGGTTGGAGCTGGAAGGCACCTCTGGGGATCACCCAGTCCAACCCCCCTGCTCCAGCAGGGGCACCCACAGCAGCTTGCCCAGGGTCACCTCCAGCTGCCTTGGCAATCTCTCCCCACAAGGAGACTCCACAGCCTCTCTGGGCAGCCTGGGCCAGGGCTCCAACACCTTCAAAGTGAAGAAGTTCTTCTAGTGCTGCCAGTCACCTAGACTGACAGTGTCTGCACAAGTCCTCAGGGCAAGGAGAACCCCCAAAGAAGGGGAGGTCTGATTTTCTTCTGTCTTCCACAGGTGTTTAGCTGGAGATTTCCACTGGGCTCCATGGACTTTTGCTTCCTCATACATCAGTGTAGAAGAGGTGAGTCAGCTTTCTGATATCATTGTTTTCCTCATTTATCCCCTTCTTTCAGTAAGTGATGAACTACTCCAATGACTAAAAGTCTGTTTTCTTTATGAAAATGAATAGTGATCCATTTAAAACACACTTAATCTAAATCCCACTGGAACATGCAGCCTCTACTGAAACATACTGCAAAAACCATGCATTTCCACTCTGCACTTAATCTAAGGAGTTCTGCAGGCCTAATCAGCCCTGAGCTTGCTTCAGCTCTTCACAAGATTAAAATAAAATGGTCACACAGTGCTGTCCTGAAGTTGGCCTGAAACCACCATTGGGTGTGATGAGTTCAGTGAATCTCACGGTAAGAGTGCTGTGGAATTGGTTGTGTTGTCAGATGGGGAGAGAAGCAGTTGACACAAAGCAGGCTGATGCCTCTGTCACCCATGAGGAGGGAGGAAAACCCATGTTAAGTAAACAGCAAGACTCTTGCTGAGAAATTGCATCTTGCTATAAAAATGAATTATTTCTTTTCTCCTCCAGTTTGAAGGCTCTGCCTTGTCAGATGCCAAACAGTGACCACTGGAAGGTTGCAGGCCTTCCTTCCAGGCCTTCTGGCATTCTTCTTTAGTGCTTTTAACACCAATGTAAGCAGCACATCAATGACACTCACAGCTGAAGACATGAAGAATCCAGGAGCACCACAGCCCACCTTACCTGATGTTGCTCTGCTGCTACCAGTGAGAAAGTTTCACCTCTGCATCTCCTGAACCCTTCAGTTCAATAACTGATACAGATAACACATAACTGCCTAGTGGATATCACAGGAACATAATCTTAGGGCTCAAAGTGACTCTGAGAAGTCACCCAGTGACCCACATCCTCTGCCCCAGTCAAAACCATCTGTGGAAGTCATAGGTGACAAATAATTGTCTAAACTGCTCCTTAAAACCCCTATAAGAGATGGGGTTTTTTCCTCCTCTGCTAAACATTGTAGTGTTGAGCTTAAGTACACTTCATAAATGTAAGTCTTAGCAATGCCTAAACTGCATCACCCTGGTCATAGCTTTACTTCAGTGCCAGAAAATGCTCCTTCTCTCAGCAGAGCCCCTTCATACACTTGAAGGCCATTGCATTCTCTATCCAAGTCTTTCCTGTACCTTAGCCCAGTTTATCCAACCTTCCCACAGAAGTCACCTTTTCTGGATCCCTGGTTTCTCTCCTGCAGCTCCATGGGCAGTTCATGGGACCACAGTGGCAACTTGCTGCACACGGGCAACCAACACATGTCATGGGACCAAAAGGCATCAAAAATCACCCTGCTGATACCTGGTCCAGATGATTCTTGGCCATAAGGGACAGAGACAAAAGCCTGTGTGGAAGAGTATGTGAAGCACATCACCAACATCCACTTTTAACACATTCTTACACATTCCCTTTGATGGCATCTATTTAATTGACTACAAAAGGAGAGCCAGGATGCAGGCAGCATGGCTTTGGATGAATTTCCTTTTTGGAGACTTCAGCTCCTGCCAAGTACATGTCAGGGATCCTGGGCTGCTCTCAGCTCTGAACAGGACCTTCAGTGAGCACCAAGAGATGGAAACAGCCCAGATACAAAGAGAAGCCACCAATGTCAGTTATCTGATGGCACAACATTCAGGTTTTCAGGACAGCAGAGTACCTGTGTGCCACTGTCAGGCTGTTCCCTTGAGTAAGACTTCAGTAAGAAAGAAAAATGTGTTTTGGCTATTAGTCAAGGTCCTAATATTTGGAATTGGAGGCATTCATGCATCCATTCATCACTTGGATTTTGCTACTTGGTTCTGAAGGAACACTTATCTAGGGATAAATTACCCTTTATCTTTGGCTACAAGCTCTGGGTAACAAATTATGCAAAAACTAATATTTTTTCTTAAAATACATCTCCTTTCTCAATGGCTGTCATACTTCTTTCTAGTAAATGATTATCTGACCTTTTGTAAAAGAGTTTTTCTTTGATCATCACTAGATTTTAGGGTCAGTTTTATGACTGTAATGGATTCTTACTGTGACATTCAAGCAAATTTTGTAGCACAAGTATCCAATATTGAAATTAACTGGAGGCTGACAAAATATGTCTTCTTCACCATCTCTCCATGGCTGTGCAAAGCATCTCACTCCTGTCCCAGGTTCTGGCTCTTCTTTCTTGCTGCTGGGGGAAGGTGGGGGGATGGAGCTCCATGACCCGACTGCTGTCAGACTGCAGAGGTTGTGAGTCACAGCTACAAAGGGATTTGCAGTGATGATCCTCACAAGAGATCTGGCACCAGCTCAGCCTTGCTCCTGTCCCTGGGCACCACTGAGAAGAGTCTGGCCCCACCCTCTTGCTTCCACCCTTCAGCTGTGGGTGAGCATTCAGAAGATTTCCCTCTCCAAAGGCAAGCTGCAGTTCCTAGGCACAGCTACACAAACCCTGAATTTTTCATCATTTGCCTGCAGGCTAGAAAATGAGACTGGTAAATTATATCATTTGGGGGAAACAAAACAACAACAACAACAAACCACCAACAACAAAACCTATTGTTTTTTCCCCTGATTTTCAGGAACTTCTGAGCTCAGTGTGTGAGAGATCAGATGTAGTTGGCTGAGTCAGACTTTTGGAGCTACTTTGAAATCATGCTCCTAGGTAGGAGAGAAACACCCTAAGCAGCAGGGTTAGCATCAGAACTAGGGCTATGACAAGCTTTTAGAGAGATCAGACTAGAGAAATGTTGTTCAGGCTTTTGAGGAGAGTTGTTCTGAGAGGGCATCTTTATTTTACTGATGACATAAGATTTTGAGAGCTGATTCTAACTTATGGCTTCAATAAAGATGAACCTAAAGCCAGGACATTATTGACCATTCAGCACTGGGAATCCATAAGTCTCTCTCCTTTATTCCCCTTCTCTTCCCCTTTGGGAAGGGAAAAAATGTCACAGAGTGTCTGTCAGTTGTCTGGTGGCCAACCCAGCCCTGACCCTAGAACAATAATGAACAAGACATGTAACTCGGATCAGAAGAACTCTCTGTACTCCTCTTTTTATCAGCTAGCAACCCGAGTTGGATTTCCTGTTGACTGGAGAAGAACAGATCTCTATCACCATCTTTAAACAGCCTCTTACTAATATTTTTATGCTGAGCAACATTTGTTTCAATCTTTCCCACATGATCCTCATTGAGATGAACCAGTATTTTCATAAAACCATGTATTACTGTCACTACCATCCACCACTGCCACGGATCACTACCACAGACCACTACCATTGACAGAAAAGTACTGAATCCCATTTAGACTAAGCTAGGAAGAAATGCTTTGCCATACAAAATGAAAGCCATGGTCAGAATTTCCCAGGATCTTACCAAATACTCAGGCATAATCAGAAAAAGAAGAGACAAGTGAAAAGAGAAAAAGATATAAACAATATTTAGTGTAGAGGTGCAAATCAAAGCAGGAAGAGAGTCAGAAGGATCACTGAAGCCCATTGCTCCCTGAGGCATCCCAAAACACTATCACCTTCAAGCTGACCTGGCAACCAGTTTTCAGGGGGTGTATAGAATAGAAAACAAAGCAGCTGTAGCTTTAAATCCTGATAATTCAGAAGATGTTGCACTGTCATTATTATAACTCATAAAAAAATGTATTGTTGCCATAACAACTGCCTGGTCACATCTGAGACTGCCTGGAAAACTCAAGTGTTCCTGAATCAGTCACATACATGGGCCTGAACCTGAAGATAGTTCCCCAAGACACTCCTGACACTTTCTCTCTTCCCAATAAGATCAACTTTAATGCAGACAGTTCCTTCTTAACAAATGGATTCTCTTTTTCTTCCTAGGCAATAGATAATTTGTGTCTGGGTGTGACAGAATCCTTCTGATGGAACAGGCTTGGTGAAGGTATTCGAGGAACATTCCCTTCACTGCCATCACTTTCCTACTGAGGCTGCACCTTGGATCATTTGAATAATGCCAGCAGAAATCCCAGATGGTGGCAGGGCTTGGAGATGATCTAGTGTGGCAGTCCCTGCATGCATGCAAGGACTTGTTGGAGAGAAAGGCACTTGCAAGGCAGGAGAAAGTATGGCACCTGGCTGCATGTGCTGAAAAGCCTGCAACCACAGCTCCCAGAACTAAAACCTGAGGCAGGTCACTGCACCCCAGAATCCCAGCATGGAAGGGGTTGCAAGGCACCTCTGGAGATCACCCAGTCCAACCCCCCTGCTCCAGCAGGGGCACCCACAGCAGCTTGCCCAGGGTCACCTCCAGCTGCCTTGGCAATCTCTCCACACAAGGAGACTCCACAACCACTCTGCAAAGCCTGGGCCAGGGCTCCAACACCCTCACACCAAACAAGCTTCTCCTCCTGCTCAGTTGCAACCTCCTAGGTTCCAGTTGGTGCCCAGTGCCCCTTGGGCTGTCCCTGGGCACCACTGAGCAGAGTCTGGCCCCAGCCTCTTGCCTTCTGTCCTTCAGCTCTTGCTCAGCATGGAGCAGCTCCCCTCTGGGGCTGCTCTTGGGTATTGGGTTAATGGTTGGTCCACAGATGCTGAGCCATGGACACCAGAAGCAGTAATTTTGGGAGAGATGTTTGTTTGCTGGGAAACTGCTATATGCAAGGTCCCTCAAAACATTCACTTGCTTTTGGAAATATTTTAGGTGATTAAAGAAACACACAAAAAACTCCCTCCCTAAACCCAACTCTGTGCCCAGTCAGCTCCAGATCACAAAGAATTAACCTCTTATTTTCCTTGTATTCCTCTTAAAAGGCTATCTGTTAAGCTCAGTACTAGTTAAAGGAAGAAGAATCAAGGTGTTAAGCCCCTACCTAGAAGTCATTCATGCTGAGTGCTGAGATCTTCACGTGACTGTGTTTCAGATGCACACATGGGCACACAGTGCTTGCACATTGAGCCATGTTTGCCTACAGCAGATCTGCTCCTGGCTGACAGACTGAATCACCAGCTGAAATGTCCCTTCTGGCCATATGTAAAATCTTGATTATAATCTTTGATGAAACAGGGAAGTGAACAATCCATGTATTTAATCAGAATAAATTAAACTAATGAGTTTTCTTGGCAGATTTATGTCTTTTCTTATGGATGAAGTTCCACTGGCTGATCACATCCAAGCCAAACAAAACAAAAACCAGTCTTATACAGGGGGTGGGGGCATAATGTTTTAATTGAAAATAGCACATTCCTAACAAAAACTGTCTGGGAAGGGTCTGACTGGAGCATCCTGGGCTGATTTTTCCCTGCCCCTCCAACCCCAGCAATGTCCCATTCACATCTAAGGCTGATACTCAAAGCAGATTCACAAATGCCTGCAGTTTGAGCAATGTCTTCACTTTAGTTCAATCTTTGGGTCTAGTTTGGTTTAATCTTTGGGAGATTGGACATAAACAATTTCTTCCCCAGAAGGGTTGTCCAGCCCTGGCCCAGGCTGCCCAGGGCAGTGGTGGAGTCACCATCCCTGGAGGGGTTTCAAAGCCCTGGAGATGTGGTGCTGAGGGACATCGTTTAGTGGTGACCTGGCAGTGCTGGGTAACAGTTGCACTCCATGAGCTTAAAGGTCTCTTCCAACCAAAATCACTCTGTGATTCTCTGGAACAATCCCAGGAGGATCTTCATGGCTGGGGCAGGGTCTTTTCTCCATTGCATACTCACCACACTACCTGAGACTTATCAACAGCTGACAATGTCCTGGATTCCTGAGCTGCAGGTACAAAGACATCAAATTGTGGTTTTCTGTGCTAAATGCACAGGAAAACACCAATATTTGTCTTCTGAACTGCTGTGAAAAGCACAATGTTTGATGAAACAAGTTCAATAACAGTTCAGGGCTGGCTGATAGCAGATCAGGAGAAGGCATTTCCCCCTGTGAGGTGACAGACAGTCCAAGAGAGCAGTGACCATGCATGAACTTTGATGGGCAGCAGTTAGTAGCAGGACCACAGATGGTGTGGCAATAAAGATAAACAAAGCTCAAGGCATGAAAGGACACAAAAATCTCTATAGCTGAGAAATATTAGTTTCCTCTTGCAGTTTTCTCTCTTTTTCTCCTGACAGCCAAATAAAGTGTGGGAGGGCAGATATCTGCAGGGGGAAGACAACCACCCCCCAAAAAAGGGGGTCTTGGGCACAGCTTAAGGAGGACAACAGGTCTGAGGCACTTACTGTGTATTGCAGTATAGACCATGCTCCTGTTTCTGTATCTTGCTGAGACAGGAAAACATCCTGGAGTGAAGTTCTGCAACTTTGTTTTCTGGTTTGCTTTGATCAAAGCAGGAGAAGGGAAGGTTAATGTTTCTGCTTCTGAAAGGCTGGTCATTAACACTCAGACACCAGAGACCAACCCACGTTGGTCCAAGGAGGTGGATGAACTTTGTAGACATACCTTCCATAGCCCCTTTGAGCTGCAGACACCTTGGTAAAAGAAGTGAGTAATGTTGTCTTCTGTTGACAGAAGTCTTCTGAGACAGAAGTTGTTCCAAACTTTGTCCTCCAGCAGCAGACTTGGGCATCAAAGGACTCCTGGTCCTGTGGAGCCTTCCCATGCCTGAAAAAAAAGTCAAGGGGACATTGCCTGGCAGGGCACTGTCTCTGTGATTATTTTCTTCTCACCTCATGCAATAGCAGGTGAAGAACATTTCCCATCCAAAAGCAAAGCCAGACACAGTGATACAGAGCCAGGGGGGTGGGGAGAGGGCTGGGCTGCTGCTTCATGACAGAGCCACCAGCTACCAACCCTTCCCTGACACTCCCCAACAGAACCCAACGAACTCTGGCTACTGACACTCAGCTTCCTTCCTTCTGCAGACCTCTTGCAGAAGTGATAATTCCTGCTGGATTCTCCCCAGGAGATGGATAAGGTGGGGCTCAGAGGATGCTGTGCAAAGGGTAGTTCAACAACAGGAGAAGTGATGCTGAACTCCACAGCTTTCTCCCCTCCTTTTTGCCCAGGTTTGTGCCTCCTGGGTGCCTAGGGCTTCAGCACAGCATACCTGGGGGAGTTCACCCAGGAGGACCTTTCCCCTGCCCAGCACACCACCTCTGAGCTCACCTGATGGCTGCAGGAAGTGGTTACAGAGAAAAGCAGATCCTGGCTGTTCTTCTTTCTCAGACTCTGTAAATATTGTGCCCTTTAGTCATTTAATAATTCAGCTTTTCCTCTTTGAAATCACACCAGTGCTGGGTGAAGGGCTTCCTGGAGGGCCAGTTCTGATTGCTGGACACATCCTGCACAGAAAGACTCAACATCACTTCCAAAGGTTTACCAACCACAGCTTCAATAATATTCCCCTCCAAGGTCATTTCAATTGCAGGGTGTCCATCAAACTCCATTTATTTTTCTGATTTCTGGGCTACTCCAGTTGAAGATTTCTGGGGTTTTTTTAGGGGGGGGAACAGATGGCTGTTAAACTAAGTTCTGGATGAGAGGATAATATTAATCAGTGTACTACAATCTGCAAGACACTTAAGATTTGAGTCCCCTGTTAAATCCAAAACTACCTTCCCAAGACATGAATTATGGAAATACATTTGAATATTTCAGCAATATTAGTTATACATCCACATCTGCCCCAGAGAGAGAAATGACACAGTACTGCTGAGAGTCAGACACAGATCTGGTGGACACAGGAGAAGGTGGATGCAGCTCTGCAGGCTACCACCCATCCCAGCAGAATTCCATGGCTACACATGGAATAATACTTGCTCCAGTGACAGGTAATTTTCAAATACAATCATGGAATAGAAACAGACAAAACCCAGAAGTTAGCTGTAATTTTTCAGGGTAAAATCCTGAGAGCTTTACCTTGATCACAGTCGTGCTGTCTTCCATCACAGACAGAAGTTGTTCCAGATGCTGTCCTCCAGCAGCAGGCTTTGGGCATCACTGGTTCACTCAGGTGAGCAAATACTCACCTGGAGCCACTAGACTGTGCCTCTGTCACCATGTGTGCCGTCAGCCCACGTGAGGAACAGGACAGCCAGGACAGCAACATCTGCCAGGGGTACCTGCAAAAACCCCAGAATCCCAAAATCAGCATGGTAGGAGTTTGGATGAGATCTCTGGGGGTCATCCAGTCCAACCCCCCTGCTAAAGCAGGGCCACTTCAGTCCAACATGAAGGGAGCTCACATTTGTTCAATATGGGTACACCACTGGTTTAAAAGGTAAAGAGGTTTCCTGCCTTCAAAAGAGAGCTTCTGTGTTTGAAAGTGTGATCTAAAAGCCCTTACAAGCAAACAAACCAAACTGGATTTCCACCAGGCTGTTGGGTCACTCACCTGTCACCCAAGCCCCTTGGTTCTCATCAGATTTACAGTGTCTGCTCCAAATCAGGAGGCACTTTCCTCTTTCAACTGCTAAGGCTTTACTTCTAGCACTGCAATAAGATGGGAGGTTTAGGGGGAGATTTTCTTCACAGGAAAGGAGAATTTACTACAGCTCAAACCTCCTGACAGAGAAGAAATGACCTTGCCTGACAACAGACCTGCACTTTATCAAACTGAAGAGCAAATATTGGACAAGTTTGGAATAGACTTAGACAGACCTCTCCAGACCCCGTGCAGCCTCACGGCAGCAGGACTCTGCTGTAAAGACTTCTCCACCCATGGTGGGCCTGGGCTAGGGGTGCCAGCCTCAAGAGGAGGTCTCCCTTGGGGCTGAGGTTGGGTTAATAACCAAGCATGAGCATTCACACATCCATCAGGAGTCCATGACAAAGATAAGGGAGCTCTAAGGTGGGCACGAACCTGACACATCAGCCTTGGGGGTTTTTACAATTGCTCAACAACAATAAAGAAGTTTGCCCAGGGCAGTGGTGGGGTCACCATCCCTGGAAGGATCTAAAAGCCATGGAGATGTGGTGCTGAGGGACATGGTTTAGTGGTGACCTGGCACTGCTGGTTTAGCAGTAGGAATTGATGATCTTAAAGGTCTCTTCCAACCAAAACGGTTCTGTAGAAGAGGTTTTATGTGAGGACATGAAATGGTCATGACCACTTCCTCCTCAACATACCTTCTCAGGGGGTTGCTCCCCAAAGCAAAGGGCAGAGAAGGAGGAGAATCCTCAGCCACCAGAAACTTCTTGGTGGAAAGCCCTTCTGGTTTTGCAGGTATGAGTGAAGCCAGAACTTGGGCCTTCTGAGGCTAATCATGATGTGAAAACTGCACCCCGGAGCCCTCACTGCTTTAGACTTGCCTAGGGAAATCAAAAGTGGATAAGGAAGGAGGGTGAATGGTGTACTTCATGGCTGGGCAGTTTTGGAAGAGATTCCAGAACTCCTTCATCTAACTTGAGCATGCTGCTGCCACCAGAATCTTTTTGTTTTATTCTGATGTTGCTCTGCACCTAGGAGGGTGAACATTCAACTTCAGGACAAATATCATCTGACCTGTGGGGTTCTTTGTCTTCCAAACAAAGCTTTAAGATTGTTTTTTTCCCTGAAGAATTTCAGCCTGATGGATATTGGCAGTGGAAGTTGTCTTAAATAATGCATGAAGAGAGGGATGGACACAAGAAGTGTCAGTCTTCCTTTTCATACCCTTTTCCCCTGCAGCCTTTGAAATATATTTTATGCAGTTGCTTTATAATTCATCCAAACACACAAAGGCTTAACCCTGCACATTAGGCTCTGCTGAATACACTCTGCAAATTCATATGCAAAAGAGATGTAGCCCTCAGGCCGCTGGCAGATGCCCAGCTGCAGGAGAGGTCCCACCCTGTCATGCAGCATTTGTTGTTCCTGGCATTGCCCCTGAATTCCAGTCAGGAATGGAACTAAACAGAGCAAACCGAGGCCATGGACTTTACACTGCTTTACACCAAAGGTGCAAGCACACAGCAGCATCCTCTTTCCAACCTTGTGGGGGTGTTGGCTGGCTCCAGAGTCAGTAAAGATGCTGCTGGTGATGATCCTTCTCTGCAAACACACTCACAGCTCTGCCAGTCATTAGAGAGTAGTTGTGTGGTAAGACATGACCTCCAAAACCTGATTGCATAAGTACAACAAACACAGGATCATGGAATCACAGAATCATTAAGGTTGGAAGAGACCTGCAAGATCTCCAGCTGTCAACCTATCACCACCATGCTACTAAACTGTGTCCCTGACTACCACAGCTAGATGTTTGTTTAACCCCTCCAGGGATGGTGACTCCACCACTGCCCTGGGCAGCCTGGGCCAGGGTCTAACAACTCTTTCTGGGAAGAAATTTTTCCGGATATCCAATCTGAACCTCCCCTGCTGCAACTTGGAGCCATTTCCTCTTGTCCTCCCTCTGTTTCAAACACAGACATTGCTTGCTTAGAGCTATGCTGTGACCAAAACCAGGGGCTGATCACGTCCAGATCTGTGCAGTCACACACCTTAGCATCACACACTTTGACAAAGACCAGACCTCAGCTTACCAAGAACCTGCCACAAGGGCTGAAGAGCAGCATCTCACAGGAGTTGCTTCAGCACTGCCCAAAGCCCAGTGAACTCCTGGCAAAGACCTTCACAGCCTTGCCTGGCCTCAGCCCCTGAATCCCCTCCAGCAGTCACAGTCTCTCAGGAGTCAAACACCCACCAAAGTTGAATTATTTGTGCATCAGAGAACAATTAGTGTGAGAAAAGCAAGAACAAAAACCCAGACTTTTAAAGAAGAGTTTCTACTAAAAATTTGCTATTAATATTTTACCACTAGGCTAAAACACCAGAGACTAGAGCATATTATAACCCTGAATGGTGACATAAGAAATCCATTAAAATCCTAATTAAAGTGCATTTTGCACAACAGCAAGCCTTGGCAGTGCAAGGCAACTCCAAACACGATGGAATGCACTGGAGATTTGGAGACACCATGCCTAATTCTCTCCTTTTTTTAATAAAAAAAAATTTAAAAAGATATAATCTAGCTCAAGAGAGAAGGAAGATTAATAGCATTCCACTTGTCCAGCATTTTATGCTTGCCTGAAGTTACTCATTCCTCATATAATCTCTTCCTTCTACCTCTCATCCTTCATCCCACCCAAGCTTGGGGTGCCACCAAACCAGGATATAGACAAGCCACATCCTTTTCCAGAAGGGCTTCACACTCGTAGCTCTGATCCAGCAAATGCTCCCCACCATCATCCCTTTGGTGTTAATAATTTATGACACTTAATGAGACTTCTAACATGCAGAAAATTAGACAAGTCATGATGTCTTCCAAAGATCATTTCCTGAGCAGACACAAGGTAGAGGAATGATTGTCCTGCCCCAGACAAACAGCTCATTAATTCCTCTTTTAAGGGCATGAATTAATCACCTCCAGTCCCCTCTCACAGAGACATTGTTACTCAGTTTTTATCTTTGTGTCTCTAATCTTCCTCCAGTGTTGCACATCTGTCCATTAGCTCTAACCTGATTCAAGGCTCTGTTAATGTCTGGGGTTTTTTTCTGACAGGCCTTTTAAAAGCTTAAAGTGGTTGATTTCCTCTCAGGTTGCTCCTCAGCACTGAGCCTAACTTCAGATCAGTCAAATCTCTCTTCTCTTTCTGAACACATCTTTCACTCATCTCCTTGTCAGCAGCAGTTCTATTTCCTTTACACAAATACTGGTATTTCTTGACACCCTGACAGCCAGTGCCCACAGCACTAAAAAATCACATTATCACAGCATGGTTTGGGCTAAAAGGACCTCAAAGATCATCTAGTTCCACCTCCCCTGCCATCAGCACAGATGGCACCCACTAGATCAGGTTGTCCAGGGCCCATCCAATCTGACCTTGAGCAGTGCCAGGGTGGTCCTTCTCCTCTTCCACTGCTTCTTCCCCTCCTTCTGATCCCACATGCACCAAGCTAGAGCTGGACTTAAAGGGTCTTCACCAAAAAAGATTACACCAGAAATCTTTCCTTGGTCAGAGCCAGGTCCCACTTCTTCTTTAGCCTGTGGGAGCAGTCTGTGTGAAAGGAGAAAAGGGGGAGATGAAAATGGTCTTTAGCCACTGTAGAGACTGAACACTGGCTTGGAACTGGTCACTGTTCCCTTAGGGAATGTTGGAGGAAGAGACTGCAGCCAGGACACAAGATTCATCTGGTTTGCTTCAGCATCTTACACTGCTCCAGCACTGCACAATTTGTAGCATGTGCAGAATCCTAGAATCCATAAATTCAGCAAGGGTTGGAAAGGACCTCTGGGGATCACCCAGTCCAACCCCCCTGCTCCAGCAGGGTCACCCACAGCAGCTTGCCCAGGCTCACCTCCAGCTGCTTTGGCAATCTCTCCACACAAGGAGACTCCACAGCCTCTCTGGGTAGTCTTATTCAGGAAGACCTACTGAGTCACCAAGTTTTACCTTAATTTGTGACCAGCATGGAACCAGTGCTAGATCTTTTTCTATATTTTATTCCCCTTTTGGGCAGGAAGGAAGATTCAGCATGGAGAATGTTCTTCTTGTGTTAGGACTCTTTTAACTACTGCATTTGTAAGGTACCAGCAGGAACACAGGTGTCAATGCTTGTGCTTTCACCTTTTCTCATTAGAATTTCTCTAAAAAGTCACACATGGCTCTGGAGCAGCAAGAACCTCTCCTTGTTTGTGCCAGAAATGCTGCACTCTGCATGCAAAGTTGTTTTTAATCCTCAGATTGGTCTGTGTGTGTACAGAGAGGACCTCACAGCGTTGTTTTTGCAGCCTTTAATGGGGGAAATGTAGGCACTGGGGCAAAGTAATTGGATTTCAGCTGAGAAGCAGCATTTGAATAAATCAATAAAGATTCTGTCATCTAATATTTTAAGTTTGGTAGGATGTGTACACTGCAGGTCAGCCTAAATTCATTAAAAAAGATCAATGCTATGGAATTTGTCTTGGGTGCCCTGAAATCTCCGAGGGGCACCTGGGAGGAAGTTGCCAAGGCAACAAGAGATGCGACTCAGAGAAACATTTAGGGGTGTTTAAGTTGATGGCTGAATTCTACCGAGTGTAGAAGATGGTGTAAGGTTGGAAGTTGTCATGGAAACACAACCCAACAAATGGCTAATGAATGGCTGAGCTGGGTAATTACTGCAGGTGGCTCTGTCAGAACAGCCTGGGCAAGAGCACCCTCAGAACATCAGCTCTCCTCAGGTCCTTGGTTATTGGGGTTTTTCCCCCAGATAAAAAGAGCAAATGGTGCTTGGACACCAAAATGGGAGATGCCCCAGCAAAGCTAGACAGAGCTTGCTTGACTTTGGGGTTTATAACTCCTTAACTAGCATCTAGCAGCTCTGCCATGGGTAATAGACCTGCTCTGGCTTTCAAATACACTTCTCCTGCATCACCGGTTGTACCAAATGAAACATTTGAATGATTAATGCTCCCAAAAGCCAGCTTGTGCCCTGATTGGTGTCTTTTCTCTGCCAAAGGCTTTTTGTTTGTGATGATATTTTGGGTTGGTTTGGTTTTTTTTACTGGGTTTTAGCCCCACATCTACTTCTCTGCAATGATCAATCCTTGCTGGAGTGGTTTCGATTGCAGTAACAGAAGACAACAGCCATTTCCCAGGACCACGCAGGCATCAGTGGGGTTTCTTCCTTTTCTATTCCATTTCAACTCCTCCATTCCCTTTCTTATCAGATGTGATGCATTCCTTAGCTCAACGAGTGCTTCAGGCTCTGAACTTTTGGCTGTCAGGGTGTCAAGAAATACCAGCATTTGTTTAAAGGAAATAGAACTGCTGCAGACAAGGAGATGAATGAAAGATGTGTTCAGAAAGAGAAGAGTGATTTGACTGATCTGAAGTTTAGGAGCTCTGGGAGAACTCCTGTAGCTGCCTATCAAATCCAAAGAGGAAATCCAAGAGGATGCACAGTAATACACAATTCATATTCGTTTTCAGGGTGCTAAAGGAAGCCACAACATTGGCACTCTCAGGGAGATTAGCTGGTGCAGACATGACAACAGAAGATGTAGATGATGTGTTGTCATTCCCTTGGACACAGATCACATCCAGTGTGGAGATGAAGTAGGTAAGGTCACACTTCTGCATGGACATTCCTTGCCAATGGACAATAACTTGACTCTCCCAACCAAACTCCTTTTTTTTAGCCCTCAAATACTTGTTCCTGGGAAGTTTTCCCCATCTAACACTAAGGACATCATGCTGTGTGATCTGCTGAAAAGCTCCTGGCCACTCTGTTCCAGGATCAGCTTGTCACTTGTTAAAAGTAACAGCTTTGTGAGATGTTTCACCAACGTCTTTGTCTGCCTGAAATAGCAAGGAAAAACAAGCCAGATACTGTACAACAGCTTGTGTAGCTATCTGGTTGTTTGGAGTTATACATTATAGGTGATCACATTTCTTATCACACTGCCAGCAGAGTGCCCAGGTGGCCAAGAAGGCCAACAGCATCCTGGCTTGGAGCAGCACTAGTGTGGCAGCAGGACTAGGGCAGGGATTGGCCTCCTGGGCTGGGCACTGGGGAGGACACACCTCCAATCCTGGGGTCAGTTTTGGGTCACTTACTGCCAGAAGGACAGTGAGGTGCTGGAGCGTGTCCAGAGAAGGACAAGGAAGGTGGGGAAGGGTCTAGAGCCCAAGTGTTGTGAGGAGCAGCTGAGGGAACTGGGCTTGGTTAGCCTGGAGAAGAGGAGGCTCAGGGGAGACCTTCTCACTCTCTGCAACTCCCTGAGAGGAGGCTGGAGCCAGTGGGGGCTAAACCTAAATGGTTCTGTGAGTGTCCCAGCTCCACACACACACAGGCTGTCCATGTTGAAGTCTATTTGTGGTGCTAAAGAAATCCTGTGATGTTCAAGTGGCCAACAGCAATGCTCTACAGCTTTCATGAGGTTCAGCTTGTTCCTGAACATACAGAAACCTTCCCTTTGACCCCTCCTCTCCTCACCGTTATACCCCAGGGGTGACATAGGTCTGTGGAGCATCCATACACCTGTGCACCCAAGTTGCTCCTCATCCAGTCTAGCTGATAGCTGACAACTGAAAAAAACCCAAGACATCCAGCCCTAAAATGCACAATTTTCTATCCCAGCAAGACCTCTCCAGTTTCATGCATTTAGACCCAAAGAAAGGGAATGGAAGATGGAGTGTGATTGTCACTGTCACCTTCCCATCAGCCTCACACAGCCCAGACAGATATTTGTCTGGAAGAAAAAGGAGAATCCATCTTCCATGCTTTCACTAGAACTCTGGAAATTTCAGCCCTTCCCCAGATGTTTGAGTAAGGTTTTCCAGGAGAATCTCAGCCTTTATGTAAGTTTCTAGACTCCATGGTCATGGGGAAAATGTGTTTAAATGGCTTGGAAAGAGAGAACAAAGAAACTAACACGAAATAAGACATATTTTTAGCATGAATAGATGCCCTTGGAAACCACGCAGGACTTTTTTTTACCATCATTCCTCCTAGATAAAAAAAAACCCCCTCAATAGAGCAAGGATTTCAGCAAGCAGCAGATGCTGTCCCTGAGCTAGGAGGAGAGAAACAAGCACAAAAATCCATTGTCATTTCCAGCGTCGTCGCTAAACCTACTGTGCCCTTAGCTGCATTGTGCAACCTGTGTGATTTTGTAATGGTAATTTAGCTTTGTGCTAGAGAGAATACAACAACCTTGAGTCGTGCTTCATGGCAACAGAGTCAATTAACTGCCTGCGCCTCGGAAAACACTTGAGTGCCTTGGCTTGTGCCTGGTTTGCCACGTTCTGCTTCCCTGGAACGCTGCATCCCATCAGCTCAAGGCTGCTCCTCCACCCTGAGCCTGCTGGGGAGCAAAGCCCTTCAGAGAAAGGGCATTTCCCTCTCCTGCGTCAACGTGTTCAAACTTCCAACCAGAGAGAAGCCTCTGAAAGTTTAATGTCGATGCTATGAGAGCAGAAAAGTCTCCTCTGAAGGCTTGTTGGAAGCCAAGGCAGCTGAGGAAGGAGCTCAGGCTCTGGCTCGCTGCTCCTTGCCCAAGGATGGTGCAGTCAGATGGATAAAGGCAGAAAGGCCTGGGTTTGTTTTCCAGCTTTGCTGAGGAGTTAGGTGCCAGATGTTCTCTGTTTTTTTCCCAGGGTTTATGGGAAGTTATTAACTTCTCAAGACCTTAATTAAAGGGGCGTGGGAATAAGGAACCTTAAAGTGCCTTTCTCATTGTTTTCTCGACTCTTTGCATGCAAGAAACAAGGAAGAAGAAAGACCAAACCAGACCAAGCAGCTCAGTTGTGCACAGCAGTATTGCACTGTTTGCCCAGCAGCTGACTTCACTTGATGGCATGCAAGTACAAGCTGAAGAGATATTGAAGCTCTGGGAACCCTGGCCACATCTTATGCTGTTTTAATAACTGTCTGTCCTTCTTAAATGCCCAGGCAGCTTAGCACCTGCTCACCAAGAGCTACTGGCATCTCTAGGGCTTCCTGCATACCTTGTAACCACCAGATTCACTCAGGGATAACTACCTGTGCTTCACCTAGCTAACACACCAAGCATTTCAGATCCTGAGTGCTCACAAAAGGCTATTTGGCATCCATCAGGAAATATTCTGTGCTGAAAGAGGCACAGGGATTTAATGCCTGTACCTGTGAGATTCCTGGCAGGTCTATAAAGGAAAAGGCAAAGCCCCTCCAGAGGTTCCTCATGAATGGTCATTTCCAAAAGTAAATGTGAAAACTCAACCTTCAAAGAACCCACAGCCCTTTGTCCATTAACTCATCTTCCAAAATGCAGAGGTTTGTAAGCTTTTTATTGCTGAAAAACAGAGCTGAGCCACAGGGAGAGGCTGGAGCTGCCTTCCCAGGAGAGTTCTGTTAAATAATAAATACAAACCCAGTAACTTTCAGGCACTTCAAACCAGGCACAAAACACAGAAGACTCAGGGTGGTTGCTCAGTCTACCAGAACCAGGGGCTGGAGCTCTTTGGATTCACTTGGGCAGCTCAGAGCTGTTTGTTCCTCAGTGATGTGCTGTTCACACAGAGCATCTGCAGCAGAGGAACATCTTAAACATCTCCTGTATGTGGAACTTCCCTCTAGGAAACACCTTTGCTTGTGACATGGCAATGAAAGAAATGAAAGCTGCACATGACCCTTTCAGAGGAGAAGCAAAGGAAGCTTCTGTCTTCCAGTGCTGTAGGGAAAATCCTCCCACTGCTTCCATGCTGCTTCAGAAGCTTTCATAGAATCACAGAATCATTTAGGTTGGAAGAGACCTTTAAGATCACTGAGTACAACTGTTACCCAGCACTACCAGGTCACCACTGAACCATGGCCCTCAGCACCACATCTCCAGGGCTTTTCAACCACCCTAGGGTTTGTGTCTCCTCCAAGGTGGACACCTCCAGCAGTGGCACCAGCTTCTCCTCTCTCTGAGAATGCAGACCACCTGGTCTCAAATCCATCTGTTGGAGAACCTGTGGAGGGTGCTGGTGGCATCCTTCATCCCAGGAGGAGAAGTCTCAATGTTCTTCATTGCCCCAGCACTTTGCAGGCATTCTCTGCACTGGACTGGACGTGGCACAGCTGCATTGCTCAGCTGGATGTTCAGAGGCCACATCTCAGCAGCAGCTTGGCTTTAGCCCATGGCTCTCATGGAGCCAGCAGACATCTTTCAGAGCTCAGATGAGCCCAGGTAGAACTTCTAAGTGTGCTGCTGACAGAGAGATTTGTACTAAACCGTGGGTGGGAGCCAGAGCTAAGCCTGTGGTGAAGAGAGACTCTCAGCCTAGAGGATCCATCACAAGAGCAGCAGATCCAACATGCATCAATGTGCATTTACTGTCCTAAATCACACTGCTGCTAGAGTCAGGGAAGGAAAACAAACAAAGCAGAGAGAAAAGACCAGGTAAGGACAAAATGGGACAAGTGGAAATACATGTGAATATCCACAGGGACAGGTGCACATCCCACATGTAGCCTGCACGATGAGACCACACCTCCTCTGATAACACCTTCATGGAGGCAGCTCGGTTTCAGCCATAGGACATAGCTCCAGGTTCTTGGGCACATCAGGGGCTTCGAGGGCTGTAGTTTCTAACCACCAGCTGATAGTTTGGGGTTGAAGGAATCACCTTCATTCATTTTACTGGGAGGAATTATGGTGTGCAAAGCTGCTGATTAAAATGAGGACCTTCACAAGGGCCAGAAGTGAGAGAGGACCTCTCTCCCTCCTTCCCTCTTCCCACTCCTCAGCACTGAATTCCTCAACCTTTGCCACAACTTGCTGGTAAATAGTCTGGGCTAAAATTAGCTATACAGCAAAGGGTAGGTGTTACCATCTGCTGTGTGTTGTTAATTCTTGATGGCCTCATAACATCAATTGTTGAGGTTCTCTGCTAGCTTTCTGGGGAGGAGAAGAGAGGGATAGGGTTCTAGTGCCACCATCAGTGGGTTTGGGTGTTTGCTGCTTTTCTTTAGTCAGCTTTGCCACAAGAGTTTGCAGGAGAACATGTTGGGTAAGACAGGAGACCGTGGACAAAGAGCTGGCAGTGACGTCTGGATCTGCTCTCGGTTCATTCCATGACCAGCATGTCATCCTTCATGCAGCTGTGGACCTTTGCTCTGCTGTGATCTTGTGGCTGTTGTTGTAAGCAGCAGCCAGATTAGAACTGAGCAATGACAGACTCCATCCATCCATCTTGGCTGTCTGCAGAGCAAACCTCTCCTGAGCACACTGAAACACCTACACACAGTATGGAGATAAGCTTAGACTGGCTGATGGCATGTCACCTGTCCAACACAATAAAGTGCTCAAGGAAACAAGGATTACTCTGCTCTGCTAATTGGCTGAAGAAGCACCAACTGTACCTGCTAAGCAATTTTTTTTGTCTAGAGCTGGATACAAGACTCTTGTCTCAGCTGGATTTCCAGGAGCCAGGTGACTATGTTCTGTGACAATCACCTGAAAAGCAAAATTAATTCTCAAACAAATCACCACTGAACCTGGCATGAGACCAACTGCTGGGACCACCACAATGCACCACGACAGGTCTAACAGAACATTGGCCCTTTAAAGTATGTTGTTTTAGACATTATTCTTCCCTGGTGTTTCAAAACCACCACTTCTGCTTTCCCCCACCCTGATCTGGACCCTTCATTGTGGTTCTTCACCTGCAATCACTCTCCCAGAGGCAGAGTCAGTAAGCCAGAAAAGTGACTTAGCATAAATGACTCTCAGCCTCTCACTCAGTAAAGGAAACAAGAGGAAACAGCCTCAGGTTGCACCAGGGGAGGTTCAGGTTGGACATGAGAAACAATTTCTTCCCCAAAAGGGTTGTCAAGGCCTGGCCCAGGCTGCCCAGGGCAGTGGTGGAGTCACCATCCCTGGAGGGGTTTCCAAGCCCTGGAGATGTGGTGCTGAGGGCCATGGGTTAGTGGTGGCCTGGCAGTGCTGGGTAACAGCTGGACTTGATGATCTTGGAGGTCTTTTCCAACCAAAATGATTCTGTGATTCTAAGTATCTGGTGATTCTCACTTCCATGTGACAGGATGTGTTGGAGCTATGATCTCCCTGTCATGGCACTGCTCTCACCTGCAGATGTTCTCTTGTGCCTGTTTGTCCTTGCATAGCTTGTTCCTGTTAAGTCACAAATCTGTCCAGATGGATAAAGACCAAATATTTCAGAAGCCTTTCTGAAAACATTTACCTGCTTCAGTAGCTCTACCTAGCAGAGCTCCACCTCTGAGGAGAGCTCAACATCATCTTCAGTTCTCCCCTTGGAAGGGGATGTCTGCTGTACCATTTGTGAGTACAGGACCATATGATCAGGATGGTGTGGCAACCCTTGGCTGCTGAAGAGGAGAGAAGCAACCCTCTGCAGTCAGAGCTGCCTGGAGCCTCTCCTTCTCCATAACACAACATGCCTGTTGCATTTGCCTTGAGAGACTTTGCCATCTTGCCATGTTAGTGACTCTTCCATAGGAGAGCTATCATACTTCTGGCTGCTTCTCATGAGGAGCCTGATTAGATTATTTCATCATCTGGTTCATCAAAGCAGGAAATACTTAAGTGTCACAGCTGGTCTCAGACTAAATATCTAGTATCAGGGTTTTAAATGAAAACTGTTACATCTTCACTGGGTAAGCACTTCACAAATGGCCAGGCAGTAAAAAATGATGAAGGCAAAGGCTATCATCTCACATCTGCAGGCTGCAAAGGGAGACTCAACTCCACCAGTGCACGTGGATTTATTTTCACTTGCTTTTGCTGCTAGTGTCACCAAAGTGGCTTTGCATAATGATCAGACCTGGGAAACTCACAGAGCTGCTTAGCTATCTGGGGAAGATTTATAAGGGAGAATTGAAATCTCAGAGGCAACATCTTTACTTCAAGTGAATCCTCTGTTACTGATGCAACCTTTCTGAGCAGAGTACTCACACAGTGGAGGGATCAACCACAGGGAAGCACCTCCACCTCCCTCCCACCACTATGGAGGGATCAGCCACAGGGAATCTCCTCCACCCTGGAGAGGAGCAGCACCACTGTCTAATCACTGCTCTCTGCCCATCACTCCACTCTGAACTCGTGGGGTGTCTTCTCCTGCTCGCTTTGTGTTGGACAATAACCAAACCCTCTTGGGAAGAAACACGTGGGACAAAGTCAGAGACATGATGTTATTGTGCTTCACCTGCTCACACGTGCCTGCAGGGGACAGGGCTAGACAAGCTACTCACTGAAGAGTTTGCTCTCTCTAGTGATTGGGGGTGAAGCTGCCAACGATCCCCAGCAGAGAGTTAGCAGAAGGCCTAGGCTCTGGAGGGCCACTCAAGACCTCCAAAAGAGCTGTGTGATGATGGGTAAATCACCTCCTCTAAAGAGCATTCTCATGGAAATCACATGTACAAATAGAGCTGCAGCACAATCCCAAAACCTCAGTAACTTTGTTATGGGATAATACAATCCTGTTTCTCTTACAGACCTGTAATGTCATTACTGAAGTGGCTACAGAAAGCCATGATTACATCAACCAAATGAAATTGCTGGGCAAGACAGTTCCCAGTCTCTGTAACTGAGGCTTCTCAACCACAGAACCAGAAAGTTTCCTCCTGTAAGGTTAGGAGGAACCTTGATGTTGTTGGTTCCTGTTGCACTCTTTACTTTGAGGGTCACCACAATTAACCTGGAGGATCACAGGACCAAAACAATGACATATGTGTGTGAGATGCATCATGCAGTGAAAATTGCAGTAAAACTGAGATCCCTCTCATGTTCTGCACTTCCTTGACCTTATTAGAAATATAACAACCCTTGCAAGTTCACCTGCTCTTGGCTCTTTGTAATCTAAACCCTCCTGGGATTTCAGTGAGTTGGGCTGTAGGCCCTGTAACTGAAACTGAGGGGGAGTTTTTGCCTGGGACACTTTGATGTGGGGAAACATAATTTTTATGTCAGAACTGTCTCTTTTGAAGTTGGATGAACCATGAAGCCCAGAAAAGGAATCCTACTTTCTTCCTGAGCTCACCTAGCTTCTGGAGAGTTGAGAGTGACGAGAGACACAAAGGTCACAGCAGTTAAAGCCACACATCCAACACTCTGAGGGCAGCAATGGGGTCATAAAGATATCTCCAATAAGCTGTCAGCTGAACTAGTAGTGTACAACTTTGACAAGACAATACTGTTAAATAAAACAGGAACATTTAGCTGCAAACTTCAGTTAATGATCCTGTAAAGTCATGACCTGCACTGCTGATCTTTTTGGCCTGTTACATTATTAGCAGTTCTTTCCCTTTCTAACATACACAATAATTTCTGTCTCCTTCAGGGAAACAAAACAATCTGACATCTTTCTCTTTTTGGCTCTCACTTTGCACTTTGTATGAATAATGCAATTGTTTTCCTGGATGCTTCTTTGTCCTCTGAAGGCACCTGTCAGTTGGGACACCACAGGACTCCTCTCAGCAGCTTGAGCAAACCTCATCCCTCGGCTGGTCTCTTCCATTCCTCCTCGGTTAGGTTCAACCCCAAATCCACAGTGGGTAACTCTTAAGTGGCCTGCTGAGGCTAATGAACACAAGTGTCAAGGCCCAGCAGTGTTTTCCTCCTGTACTTCTGTTGTTCTTTACACAGTTAGGAAATGGCTTTTCAGAATCAGCTCCTCACTGCTGCTGACACCTCCCTGAGCTGAGTCCTGCTGAGGGGAGAGCTGCTCACCCCCTGCATTTCTTTACTCGTGGCTAATCTTCCAAAAGAAACTTCCTTGTTTCCACAGGAGTCCACCCCTAGCAACCACTATTCCAAGCCCATCTCTCACTGGTGTAATTCTTTCTCCTTTATAGAAGTTTAAAAATACAAGTAAAGGTCATATGCTGATTTGACATTTCACAATCATACTCCAACCTGAAGCTCCATAAAAGTAAGTTTGATTATGACACTTGATCTACTCTACATATGGAAGCAGCTTCAAATTACCCCTGACTGCTTCAGGAATGGAGACTTTTTGGCAATAAGACATCATAGTAAAAGGCCTTAAGTGGTGGTGAACTCCTAGCCAAAGAGATTTTCTTTTTCACTGTCCTGCTAAAATACCAGCAGCTACCACATAAAACACAGACTAAGAAGTCCTGAGCACAGCTCTCACCTCACCACACCACCACAGAATTCAGAACTGAACTGCTGCTGGTAAAACACACACTTTACCTCTTCCTCCTTGGATGGTGTGATTTTTAACATAGCAAAATAAAAAGGTGGAAAATCTCTTTGGAAATGAAGGGGGAAAAAAACCCTAACCCTGTCTTTCCCAAGCACACTGATGATGTGCACAACACCTAGGCTGCTGCCTGCTACATTAGCTCCCCCTCTCATTACCAACCTGGGCTCCTCCAGCCTTACCTTCTCTCCTGGGCTCTTTCATTTCTTCCCAGGTCTGTAAGCTCTCCAGAGCAGGTTTGCTTTTCCACACAAGGCTTGACACCACAGAGGGCATTGTTCCACCCCCAAAGCAACACAGAGCTATTCAAACAGACAATATTATTCTTTTGCAAAGGAAACTGGATCTCAGATTGTCCTTTTCTATCATCCACTCCTCCCTGATTTTTCAGCACGCTTCAGCTTCTGCCTCAGAGGAATCACCTGCCTGACACCAAGAGGCCTGATGGCTGCTTGGGAACAGCTGGGATTTGGGACAGCTGGAGGAGTGTAGGAGGCTCTTTAAGTTATGAATTAAGCATAGCAGGGCAATAATCATGTTTAAAAGAAGCCCCTGAAACTGTCAGCTGCTAAAAGCACCATGAGATCTCCCAGTTAGGCACAAACTGAGCAGATGAAGCTCCTCCTGAGGAAAGCCAACAGCTTCAGGTTGGCTGCAGATGCAGAACATCACCTCTGCCATGTTCACAAGGTCTTCCTCCTGGCCAGAGGGAGCAGCTGTCCCAGGCACAGTCCTGTAACCATTTATGCCAGGATCAGGCATCCCTTAGACTCCAGCCTTCAACTTTTGATTTCCAGCCTGAGAGGCTTCCACCCCCTACCCAGAAACCCTGCTGAGGAGGCTTCACTCCCAGCTCAGGAGACAGGAAGGACTGGAAGACTGGGACTTGTAAAGGGGCTCCTCAGACAGATCACACAGGTCATTGGCTCCCCAACAGCCTGGAGAGGGCTGCTCCCATGGCAGGTTCTGCTGCTTCACTCTGAGGAGGAGGAAGGTGGTTTCCTGACCTAGAGGCTCCTCACCCCTTTCCTTTCCTGGCAAGTAAAGGATGGTCTAGAGCTGCTCCCAGCAGCAGATGTGGAACAGACAAGACTCTGCTGCTGGTGCTTACCTCCTGACAGCTTAAATGGAGGCTAAACACTGTCAGGCAACAGGAAGTGTTTTGCCTGGTAACTACTTTCACTGTTACAATATTTTCCTATTTTGAGTGTATGTTTCACTGCTAGTGGGGAGAAAACAAGCCAAAGCACTTTCCTTGTTGACTAATTCCACTGCTCCAGGAGACAAAACAAGGAACTGAACAGCAACACAGCAACTGGATCTGCAAATAAGACACTGACAAGTTTTCATTTTCATTTTTATTACAAAATCATTAAAAAATAAATTTAAAGTTTAATTTAAAAACCTCCTCAGCTCATCAGATTACCCCAAGGGAAATGGATGCAAAGGAGGGATGGTTTTGATGTATTTTGTTCCCTACTAGACACAGGCAGAGCTCAGGAGGTTGCCACCAGGAAAAATCAGCTTCTCCAGCAGCTCTGCCTCTACTGCTGCACATGAGCAAGCAGCAGAGGCTTCACCAAGTCTCCTCCTTTTATTTTTCAAAGCAAATCTGAGGGCAGCAAAGGACACCCAAAATATACCACGTTTCTAAAAGAGATCATTTTTGTGCTAGCTGAAGAACACAGCCCCACTAGTGTGGCTTTGAGCGTTGCAGGAACACAAGGAAAGAGAACTGTTCAAATACTTAGCAGCAGCTCAATCTAACAATCAAGCTCAATCTAGCTTGGCAGGCAGAACTGTAAGATGTGGAGGATGATCATTTCCAGTGCATTCAAAGCCTGAACCCCCTCTGCAGGAAGATGGAACTCTGGCTCCTTCAGAAAGGAACAATTCACTGGCCAGTTAACACAACAACTGCTCCTTTTACATCCTCTGAAGCACAGAGACAAACATGCAGCAGCATACACTGCCTCCAGCATTATTTGAGTTCTAAATCCACTGTTCTGGAAAGATCCAATCTTCTTTAAGGAAATCTATGTCATTCAGAACTGCTGACTGCCACTCTTTCAAACCAAGACTTTCATCGTCCCTGTGCAATGCTGCAGCACTTGTGAAGCTCAGAGTCAACAGCTGCAGGGAGAATGCTTTAAAGTCTCTTTCTTTTCTTTCCTTAAGGTTTGATAAAAGCAGGGATGGACTTACACTCTCACACCAGCATTTAGATATCTCAAGATCCTCAACACAAGGGACATTTCTCTGACAGCCTGCCACCTCAGGAATCCAGCTGAGGTGCCTTTTGGTTTAGCTGTTACCTTCCCAGCACACCACCAGCAAGAGAGGCAAGTCCAAGAGCCTGTGGGGAAGGTGTGGAGCTCCAGAAGGAAGCCAGGAGACCCAGCTCAGCCTTCATTCTGCAGAGGAGTGAAACAATCCACGTGCTGAAACTTCAAGACCTCGTTTCCCCAGCTGGTCCAGCCAGGCTGCAGGTTGCGAGCGAAGAGCTCCAGGCATTCCACACCTGGCTTGGTGAACTCTGCCAGAACCTCTGAGCAAGGGGGGGAGAAAGAAGGCAAGCTCAGTGACAAAGGTACAAATAACAACAGGAAAGAAACAAAAACACCCCTCTGCTGCTACTGGATGGAAAACTGAATGTTTCATTAAAAATGGGAGAGACAGCAAATTAATTTCAGGGCTTTCATCACACAGCTGGACTATTTATAGGGAGAAAGTCATTTTAAATGAGTGCCCTTGAGACTCTCAACAGCCCTGTCAAGGCCTTCAATAGCCTTGATTTATTGGTTTTCATTTAGAGGAAGGGAATGAGGATTTATTTCAGCCTCTACACAGATGAGTTCTGAATTTTTCACTAATATCAACCAAGCACCTCCTAAGGACTGACTTAGCTCCTCTAACACAGGGGCAACACTTCTACCAACAAAACCTTTCCTTAATTAAGATCTCTCTTCTCCTCTGCATCTTGAAGAGGCAAAAGCAATTTTTTTCCTTATGACAAGAAAAAGGTAAAAAAAAGAAAGGTAAAAAAAGTTAAGAGGTAAAAAGAAACATCAGTTAAATAAGCACAGCACTAGAAGGGCTACAAAAATGCAGAGACTTCTTTTTCCCCCCAATTCCAACTTGGCAACTGAAGAAGTATTTATTTAATGTGTTCTGTCATTCAGTAACATAAACCTGATCCTTCTCCTGCAGTTGGGCATTTTTACTGCTTAAATCCCAGTCAAGAGATGCCTGTCATTAACACCACTGGGGCCACCAGTTATGCCTGGTAGTCTTGGAGTGAGAGAGGGTGATGCTGCACCTCCCCTGGGAGGTGTTTTCTGCAAACAGCTTATTGTTAAAGGTGCAACTCAGCCCAGAGAGCAGCCAGTTTGGGGCTGGGTCAAAAGAAGCCTTTACCAGCTTTCAGAAAATAGCTACAGAGACATGCATTAAAGTATGACAGCACTCTTGAGGTGGGGAAGGACCTTAAAGTCCACCTAGTTCCCACCCCCTTGCCATGGGCAGGGACATCTCCAGCTAGATCAGGTTGCTCGGAGCCCCAAACAGCCTGACCTGGAGTGGTTCCAGGGATGGGAATCCATTGTGTATGAAAACATGCATGAGGAAGCAAAGGTTTCAGGAGTACTGAAGACAAAGGAGGCTGAAAGATTGAAAAACATCTCTATCCTAAAAATTAAAAGTTTTCATTCTTGCTACTGAAGACAAAAGAAGAAAAAACTATGAGGCCATTTCCTTTCCCAAAGGAAACCTTGGTCAGTTTTTATCAGCTCTCCCAGGGGTTTCTGAATTTCTGTAGCTTAAAACTACAGCTGATAAATTCACCATTATATTGCATGGGGTTTGGCAGCCACAGACCCCTGTCTGAGCCCCAGATGATTTTGTCTCAGGTTGCTTCCCTGGCGGGAAAATAAGCAGACACTTCACTTTGTAGAGTGTTAACCAAGGCCTGATGCATCTCCTACCCACATGATCTCCCCTTCCAAAGCTTCAATCCATTCCAAACTCTCTCAGATCTTCTCCAACAGGTGTTTCCAGGCTTTCTGGTGTTTTGCCATGGCAAAGAAATCTATTCTCCTTCCACCAATCCCTAACAAATGCCACAGGAACATCTCAGATGGGTTACCATCAAGGCAGTTTTTAATCTAAAAACTACTGCTGCCAGCAGGAATCTTAACTCTCCAAACCTGCTTCTTCTAGAGACAAGCTAAAATGTTCAAACAAAGCCAACCTTTGCAGAGAAGCAGCTGGGAGGCTTAGAGGAAAAATGTATGTTCTGACAGAAATCTTGCTGCACTGTGCATTGCTGTTTGGTATCACAGGAGTTCAGCTCAGCAGACACCACTGAGGAGCAGCTGCTTCTCTGCCATGCTGCAAACCCTCCAGAGGTGGGGGGGAAAAACAGAAAAGTAAAATGTATTGGTTTTCCCATGGTCTATTCAGTTCAGGATTTCTCGTGCACAGTTTGCTGCCAACATCATCTTAGGACTGCAACCTCCCTGCTGTGAGGCCAGGCTGAGAGAGTTGGGGTTGTTGAACCTGGAGAAGAGAAGGCTCCAAGGAGACCTTCCTGCAGCCTTGCAGTGCTTAAAGGGCCTAGAAGAAAGCTGGGGACAGACTCTTTAGCATGACCTGTTGTGACAGAACCAGGGCTGATGGTTTGAAACTAAAAGAGGGAGATCCAAACTGGGTAGAAGGAAGAGACTTTTTTTCCACTGAGGATGGTGAGAGCCTGTGCCAGGCTGCCCAGAGAGGTGGGAGATGTCCCATCCCTGGAGCCATCCCAGCTCAGGTTGTTTCAAGATGACCTTGAACGGTTCCTTCCAACCCAAACCATCTGATTATTCTGTGACTTCCACAAACTCATTCTCTTGATCATCTGCAAGCCCATGCTGTAGCAGGATGTGCTTCTTGACAGGAGAGAAGGGAGAGATAGTGGAGAGCAAAGCTCCAAAGCTTTCAGTAAGCTCCGTGAGCAGAGCCTGACAGCTGTAGGATCTCTTTTTGACCCTAACAGGCATAAGATCATACAAAGCTTATTGCAGAGTTAAGCTTTATGTCCCTTTTTCCCTCCCTCCATATAGAAACAAGAACCATTTTATGCTTTACACAGGCTTCTAAATAGAGGAAGTCATGTAGGTGGCACAGTAACAAAGTTAACATTTATTCTTAAACTGTACAGGTTAAAATTACCATCACAGCACTGAGTCCAGTAATCAAAAGCAGTTTTACTAAACACCAAAAGCTCCCAGGTCTGAGAACAGATTTTAAAAGCACATTTAGGAGATGGAACCAACCTCAAAGACTGGTTTGGTTTGCCAGAAAGCCAAGAAGCAAGTCAGTTCAGCAGAACCAGGAAGGCTTGTGCCAAACTTTTGATCAATTTGTTAATAGAATTCAAAGAGGAAGCCCCAGGAACCTCCCCCTCTCCTGCTGCCAGGGAGAGGGTCCTTTTACAGTCAGAGGTGGTCTGAAGCACAGAGACAGGTTCCCTGTAATGCAAGACCCCATCCTAGCATGATTCTTCACTGCTAGGCTGTAGGTATTTACATAATCACATCAGGCAGCAACCTGCACTGCAATGGAAATTACCATATCAAGAGGGCAATAATGTGGCTGCATTTTGTGGGCATAAAATCTCATTACACTGCTTGCCTTAAAATAGGAAAAGTCAGTCTTCCAGTCACAAATTGCAGCTTTGTTGTTAGGCTTTTATAGCACCAGAAGGCTCTTAATGCACATGGATCTGACTTGTAGCCCTTAAGCAAATGCTGGAGGTTTTTTTTTCCCCCTCTGAAAACAGGTTAGAGGGATCTACAGCAGGAGAAAGATTAAATACTAAGTTTTGCTAGCATAGGAATGGATTAGAAGAAAACAAACCACAAACCATGAACCCACACAGTTACTTCTATCCACTTACAGATGCCACTGACAATAAACAGCTTAGAGAGATGATAAACAGATTATTCTTTAACACTTGCAGGTGTCAAAACACTATGACAGCAAGCCAGACACCTCCACTTGGGCATTCAGTGCCCAAGGCAGGACACAGGGAGCTCACACAAAGCCAGCTGGCAGATACAGCACTGGTCTTCCAGAAAAGCCACCACACTCTGAAGCCTTCTGAAGGAAACCTGCCATACCTGCAACCCCAAACATGCACTGAAGCTGCATGCTGCTAATAATGTTTAAATAAGCAAAAGAAGGAATGATTTTGGAAACAGGCAACAGCTTCCTCTTGTCTTTTGAGCTTTCATTACCCAAATAGAAAAGAAAGCTGGGGAGGGACTTTTTAGGAGGTCAGATAGTGATAGGACCAGGGGAAATGGGTGTGAGCTAGAGGAGGGGAGATTTAGATTAGGCATTAGGAGGAAGCTCTTCACTGTTAAGGTGGGGAGACACTGGAACAGGTTGCCCAGAGAGGCTGTGGAAGCTCCATCCCTGGAAGCTTTGAAGGCCAGGCTGGATGGGGCTGTGGGCACCCTGATCTAGTGGATGGTGTCCCTGGCAGGCAGGGGGTTGGAGCTAGATGATCTTTAAGCTCCCTTCCAACTCTGACAGTTCTAGGATTCTATTATGATTCCATAATAGAAAGTTCTGCAGGGCAAGTTGGACATGTGAAGTGAAAATGTCTGTTGGCTCTTCCCTGTCTCACCTGTGACCCAGGCAAAGCACAAAGCACACAACTGAACCCACTGAACAGGGACCCTTCAGAAGAGCCTGCAGTGCACAGGTCCTGACTGCCCAGGCTGCCCAACCCCTGAACAGAGCAGGGCCAGAAAGAGGTGTCAAACTCTGCCCAAAGATGTCTTCACATCTCTGCATCTTTCCTGAGCTCCAAGTTAGGCCCAGATGTTGATGCACCTATTGATGAGCTAACAGTAAGGGCTCACAGGGTGTATAAGGAAACAAAAGGCATTCCCTTCTTTCCAGGAACACTTTCCCATTGCACTCTTCTGCTGGAGATGGGCAAAGAGGCCAGAAGACAGCCAAGCACCAACCCCAATGTTTTTAGGTGCACTCCTATATGGCTATTACTTTCTACTGGAGGAGAAAGGGCTGTAAGCAAGAAGAGTCTAGAAGAGAGGAAGAGGAAAAAAGGTGCAGCCCTCTGTTGCTTCACATCATCTGTGTAACAGAATAGCCTCCATGTCTTTTAAGAGCAACACTGAATTGAATTAGGGAGAAAACCTGCTGTTATGTGAATCAAAACCAGGAGTAATAAAATTTCATTTGAACAGATTTGCATAAAGCAGCTTAAGCACATTTACAGTGACATATTAAAGCTCTCAGCACTGAACACAGCACATGCATCACCAAAACCCCTAGGGTCACAATTTCATGGTTAAATGCCCTGTAGGAACCCAAAACATCTCTTTTTGATGGCTTACTTTAATTTACATCTTTCTCTTCCCCCAGAGAGATAAACTGCTATAATCAGTCATTAAGTGGCTACATAAGTACCAACACACAACCTCTACAGCAGCAGTAAGAAATACAGTGCCAGACAGCATCAGTAAATACTAATATTTTTGGCTTTGTTACTACTTAAACAAAGCATAAAGAATGTGTGTGACTCATCCAGCATCCTTCTCCCCCACTGCCAAATCCTTGCTGCTGATGAGATTTCTTCTGAGCCACTCCAGGATGAAGCTCAGCTGCTCCCTGCTGACCACTTGGGAATACTGCCCTGTTCTGAGAGCAATATCCTCTTCCAAAGCTGAAGGCAGAGCATCACCAACTGCCTTTTGCCTCATGCTCTGCCTTTTTCTTCCACAACCACGTCCTGAACAGAGCTGCCAAAACTGCATTTTCATAAAAACCTTGTCAATCACTGATTTTGGTCAGCAGCAAACTCTCTGTGAAAGAGAAACAAATGCTGCACAATGGCACCACATCCCAGCACTCAGGTAAAGGATTCCTCAACGTGGTTTCTAGATTCTGCCCTACAAAAGAATTATTCAAGGCTCTGTAACACACTGCTGGTTTGCTCCTCTGGATACCTCCCATGTTTCCTGCTGGTGTCTGAGTGTGCTCTCAGTGCTGGGTTTGGCTGCCTCACTGCCCTGCTGCAGCCCTAATTCATAATGATGAGGCTTCAGAACTGCAGAAAAGATCCTCCTCAAACTGCCTTTTTGGTTCTTTATTATTTTTAGCTACCAGGTATCTATTGATATATGTTCATTTCATAAATACAAGCCCCAAATCCAAATCTGAGAGCCTCTCTGCATGTGCAACAACTCTCCAGCTCAGCTTCCTGCCTGAAGTTGTTTGGTTCCTTGGGAACAGAAAAGGGAAAGCATGTCTGTGAAGCAAACTGTGACACCTCTCCTCTCCAGCAGCATTACACATTCCTCCTGCATGCCTTTTCTGATGGGATCACACAGCACCACATCTGCACCTGGAATATCTGCAGGTTCACCATGAGTTTTCCCCCTGCTGGGGGGAGGAGGAGACCACTTTTGTGAGAGGCATTCAACATGTTTCTTCCCACAGCACTGTAAGGCACTCAGGTACTGTAATGAAGAAAGGAGGACAACCTCCTATTGATTTTTTTCCACTGCAATTAGTCAAGAGAGCTCCAGAACAGTGTGCAAAAGGTGACACAGCATGCAGAAATCTTCAAATCCTTTGGTCTGAACTCTGAACAGCTGAATTCATGCCCACACTAACTGCCTGGCTGGAGTTACTGCATCATTCTCAGCACATGAAATGCAGCTCCTCAGAAATAAGCAGGACATGGCTTCTTTGGGGCCTACTCTTAAGCTTTAAAAGAATTAAGGTTTTGGATTTAAAGGCACAACTGTACTGCAGGTGTAGAAGCAACTCAGGCAGAAACAAAAATCCCTCTTTCAGGATGACATGATTACAAGAAAAAAAGAGGTTTGTGCCTTTATTAACTAAGTAGAAGATATCCCCTTGCATATATCCACAAAGGTACCACCCCTGCAAGGTACCTGGCATAACTTCATACATAGAGGATGTGTAAACTGTTCCTGCAGCACTCAAAAACCCCAAACTTTAGAAATGCAACTTGTTTTTTTTTCCAAGTCTACCCAAACCACTCTCACAGCAACACCTGAAGTTCTACTTTTCATCTTCATTTTCAGAGCCCAGCACCTGGCTGCCTGACATTTTTAGAAATGCTGAGGAACCACCAGTCTTGTTAAGCAGAATCACTTGGCACGTGGGAAACTGAGGCACTCCAGCACTTCACATAGAAAGGTACCTGAGCCTAGGCACATCCTTTCAGCCCCATACCCTACAGAAACACCACACACAAAACCCAACATACCAGCAAGAGGAGGTTTATGGGAGTGCAGGCTGCAGGGCACGCTGACAATTAACTTGTGTTCTGGGATTGGAAGAGCATCTTCAGATTGCCTGTGGTAGAAACCAGAGCAAGAGAAGAAGTCTGAGGATGAACATCACCCAATGGGATGCTGCAGCTCTCACAGAGCCCCTTCAGATGGGAGCTAACACACAGAATGTTCCTTCACAGCCAAACCTCAAGTAAGTCTAAGAAGTTAAATGTTGCTCAGGCACAACACAGAAAAGGAAGCTTATGAAATGACTGAGCCTTTAGACAAAAGGCCACTAACAGGAGCCATCCAAAGGCACTGGGACAACACAAGATGGTCCTTGCACATTCTCATGTGCAAAGAAGACCAACATCCCCAGAGTGGCATCAGCCTGTGCCAAGGACTCGTGGTCCAAGAGGACCTCTTGGCAAAGGAAGCTCTGCCCACAAAGCTTTGATCTGAGCCAGCTCCCCAGCACAGGCAGACACAAGGAACAGACAAAGGTTTCCATCCTTTAATCCCACTAAAGCACACTAAAAAAGCCCATTCAGGCACTAAAGGCTATTTTTAGGTCCACAACCAGCCCAAAGATGACACTAAGGGAAGATTTTGGAACACTATATTGTATTATGAACAGGCAGAGGTACAAAGAGAATTCTAGCAGCCTCAGAAAAGACATTTACCATAAATACCCTGGCATACCTTCCAGCTTCTTTTACATCTCCTTGAACTCTCCCCAGCACAAGAACTTCATAAGGCTTCTTGTGTAAGGAATCCAATGGCAACACAAATTCTCCAGCTCTGGTAATCTGACACAAAGGAATTCAGAACACACAGTGAAGATCTTCACACCCCATCTTTTGGAGACATTTTCTCTGACTAGAAGGAAGAGACTGATGACACCATGCCTCTCACACACAAAATCACAGGGCAGTAACGAAACTGTAAGAACAAAGTGCCACAGCACCAGCCCTCTCAGTCTCCAAGCAAGCAACAAAAGAAAGAAAGAACTTACTTTGACCCAGTGCCACTCTGCAAGTGCCTTGACAGCCCAGTGGGGGTAAAGTTCATCCCTGACAAAGCGCAAGTGCCGCTGTCTGTTAGTCACCCAGGTGACGACGAGACAGCCTGGAGCAGCCAGGGCTGGCAGGGGAATCTGCTTCATCTGCCACGGGGACAAGTGGCTGTACCTGTATGCCAAGCCAGTCAGGAAGTAAGTTAGCCTATAGCAGCTGTAAAAACTGCAAAGCAACACGAATGGATCCAGAAACGACACAGCCGAGCCTGTCCCAAGGACACTCTCCGGCCGGCACAAGTCACAAACGGAGCCAGGCTGACACCCAGTGGCCGAAGCTGATGATCCCGAGGTAAAGTCCTGCCAGCCTGTGCTTCAGTTTTACTGAGCAGAACCTCTGAATCGTGTACTTCCACTGCTCCCCCAGTAAAGTATCATCAGTTGTGATTCTGAAGAAGTCCAAAAGCCCACGTTTAATTTAGGAGCTATCACATGTCTTTCAGAGCAAAGGCACCTGATGAGAAGTGGCTCTTTAGCCAGACATCACTGACTGCTCACAACAAGCAATCTCTCCTCCAAATGAAGTGACAAGTGAGACATTTACAAGTGCCAGGGCAACACCAATTGGACTGGCAAGTTAAAAAGGTCATAAAAGAGTAATCACTCCTCCAATTATTTGCAGAAGCTGTTCATTATTTCTGAGTTGCAGAAGTTCTCTAGGCTATTCAGAACAGTTCTGCACGTTTCTGAGCTAACTGCAGGCTACCTGGTGAATACAGAATGCTCTCCAGACCCTGCCCTGTTCTGCCACTGCCCTCATGATGTTGCTCTACACTATTAGTGAGCTGCAGTTTGTGGACCCTATACATTGCCTAGTCGATTGGACTGCTGCTGCCTGGGCACCTGGGATCCCTACACAACAGGTAACAGGATAAACCCCAAAGTTAGACTAGACTGCCCAGAGATAATGAGATCCACAACCCAGATGTGAAATGCTTCACAAAAGTCAGCAGTCACCAAGGCAACCAAGAGCAGTGGTAGCTCATCCACCTTTTGCCTCTTGTAAAGCACTGAGGCTCTCTCTGGCCAATTCATGCTGGGGAATAATTACAGTTCTCCTTTGAGGAACTCACATAGTTAAGACAGACACTTGAGTGAGTTTAACTGGGTTTCTGCAGGGCTTACAGAGTAAAACCCACTCATCAGCCTATGCATCTGCAAATCATGCCTTCAGAACAAGCTGGCAAGGCTACAAAAGACTGTATTGCAGAAAGCTGCAAGGCTGTGATGCCTGCCTGCCCTCCTTTCACACTGCTGCTATTCCATGGTAATCAAGAGAGCTCCACCACCACAAGCCTAACAGTGCCCAGTGGAGAAGGAAGCCCATCAAATTTTAAGTTAATGGCCTCATAAACTAGACTACTCAAAGTTCCTATTGACCTGAGGATTTTACTGCTGCATGATCACTTTCTCTTTTCTACCCATCAGACTGAAGCTCAAACCTGAGGAGAAACAAAACCCCAAAAGTTCCAAAGAGAACCTCAGCCTTGCAGAGACTGACACACTTATGCAGCTTTATGCCCACTGAAGTAACTATTAGTTTCAAATGAGTATCTGCATGGTCTGGGCCTCACAGAACAGTTGACTCCAGGCTTTCCTTGTAAGTCTCAGGGACTCACACTCACTCACCAGAGAGGGAATTTAAGGTCTACTCCTGCAAATATTTTGTGTGTGAAGCATCCAAGACATTTCAGCCAAATCCCAGAGACATTTTCTTGACTTGAGGGTAGGCAGGTGCCAAAAGATTTGCTAATTCAAGCTACAGTCTTGGTTATATTGGTCTTGGATAGCATCAGTGTATTAAAATGTTAATTGCCCTTTGCAAGCTAAAAAGGACAAAGTCAGTTTGATTTCACAAGAAGATTTACCTGTTACTCCTTTTAACAGACTTGTTCTCCCATGGTGGATCAATCACAATCACATCATATCTCTTCTTGTCTGGGAAGTGAAGTTACAAAAAAAAAAGAAAGAGCCAGTAAATTAGTTCTTAAATAAATCTACCAGTTAAAGCTGATAAAGGCTTAGCTACCCCCACACAGACAGCACCCAACAGCAAAGCCCCAGCTTTCTTCTGCTCTTTCCAAAGAAGGCTTCTAGCATTGCTTAATTCAGGTAGTCATGGAATCTCCTGAGCTGGAAGGACCCACAAGGATCACGGAGCCCAACTCCTGTCTCTGCACACCTCAGAGTTTTTCAGGCTGATTACCCAAGGAAAGGATGTTTACAGGATCAGTGTCAGATCCCTCCAGGAAATTTTGAACATCTAGGGCACTTGCAGAAAAAGCCCTGAGAGCAGAGTGCAAGTCTCAAGGATGAACGCTTCCTGGAGGTTCCTAACAGAAGCTGTGCAACAGGGCAGCCAGTGGAGTGACAGCCTGCAGCCCTAAATGCCAGACTCCTGTCCCATTTCATCTTCCAGCAGGTCAACTGGGACACACAGAGCTCCAAACCAGCCCTGGAAAACTGTGTTTTGCACTGGTGCAGATGAAGAGAGAGCAAGCTAATCCCAGCGTATGGAATGGAAACTAATAGACAAGAAATGGAAGAGTTCACATGGGAGAAGCTGGAAGATATAGGACATGAAAAAGCAGGACTCAGTTTTACTTCTTCCACAGAAGATGTTTCTTCCACCACTGAGTCTGATGCTAATTATTTAAATAGCTACTAAGAACAACATCTTAATATTTAATGTCCATTAAATGTGCTTTCTACATCTTATTCCCTCATTAACATTGAGGGTGTCACTCTGACACTAGGCTGCCCAGGAAGAGAAACCTCCTCTTTTGGCAGCTGAAAGGGAAGAAGAAACAGAACAATTGGACAGCAGACTTCCTCAAAAAAGTCATGGCATGACATCAGCATTCACTGATGTTTACATCAAAAGCATTTTCTCCAGTTTCTTAGAACACTGTCTGACCTCCAGAAGAATCCAAACTTGCTATATGCATAGTGAGAGCACAGCAACAGAGATCTTCCTTCTTTCATGCAGCTGCAACCATGCAACTGGCCAAATTCTGGACTTCAGAAATGGAATTATCATTTGCACAATAAGATTCCACCTCCTGCATGTCTTCTTATTAAAACAAATTAAAAAGAGGTCAGTGACCATCTAAGCTGCCTACTAGAAGGGAGGAAACAGATGTAAGTAACATCTCAAATTACTGGTTAGAGGCTCAAGCAGCAACCCTCAGCTCTTGCTCACAGACAATGTCTTTCCTACAAGACTCTGATGAAGCTGAGCTGCTGCTAAGAATAACACCAATGAAGGTCAAACAAAGCTAATGGAATGGTGAAATAATAACAGCAATAATATTGATGAAGGTCAAAGTGGAAGCTAATGGAATGCTGAAGTACCAGTGAAGACTGCCACATGTTGCCAGCTGAAAGCTCTCTGTGTGGCCCACTAAGGCTGGGGATGCTGGCTTGGGATTTGCTTTGACAGAGGATAGACAAGTTATTAATTCTACCATCCCACCATCTCCCTGTGCAGCAGCCTCCCAAACTGTTAGCTTCTCTGGAGGACACTGAGGTTGGTTTCACCATCAGTTTATGTGAATCTGAGCAGAACAAATCTCTAAGGGAATCTTTGCTTTAAGGTGCATCACCTCATGCCTCTCCCATGGTCTAGCTAAAAAACAAGGCAGCAGGAACACCACCCCAAGAGCAGCATGGGTTTATCAATCTCATCCTGTGGAGAGGGACCCAGTATCACAACCAGTCCCAGTTTAATGCATTTACATGACTTCTATACTGACAGTGCTCAGAACATGCTCACAAACTGCCATATTTCAGCTGAGGTTTCTAAAGGGGGCTCCTGGAGAGAGATAATCCCCCCAGGACATGAGCTCCTAACCATTCAGTGCCTTTGAAAACCTTCACCTATTTGCATAAAGTTAAAACACATCACTTGGAAAGTCTGCAGCAGCATTTCCTATCAGTAGGATGCTATCCATTAAAATCTGTTGAGTCCTTAGACATCTGGACACTACCTGCCCTTCACCAGGCAGCAGAGAAGTGTTAAATTCTAATGCCCACAGATACTTACAGTTCAGCAGGGGCTGTAAACATGAAACATCTGATAAAAGGAAACTGCTTCTTGGTGGCACCAAGTACTTCTGTCCCATTAACACAATGATCTTTGCATAGTTTGAGCTGTTCTCTGTAACACAGGAAAGCAGGTCCTGCTCTGGAATAGAGGTCTCCTCATCTAGCACATGTACAGCTGGATGGTCACATTCATTCCCAGCTGGGAACTGCTTTGCCATTTCACATAATTCAGCTAACCCACAGCCAAGGTGTCCAGGAACAACTCTCCTCCTGCAAGGGAGTTCTGCAGCAGTGTGCTGAAGGAAACCACTCTTGAGTCCTTCCTGGACTAACTGTGATGTGCCTTCCCAAATGAGCCTCCTGACCTGTATGACGGTCAGAAAGAAACAAGGGAGAAAGAAATGATCTGTCAAGTATCTACTGGATGAGGAAATGTGACAGAAATCAAAACAGTTTCCATCTGCAGAGTGGGGAAAGGATTCTTGCCAAATGATGAGACCATGCCTAGTTTGCTTCACACCCAACCCGAGAGGAAACAGTGCATGGACTTCATCTCTGAAGGAGCGGAGAGCTGGCCTCCCATTAGTGGAATGAGCTACAAGAACAGAGCTTGTCTGCAACCACTTCTAGCAGTCCATGCACACCCAAAGCCAGGTGTCAGGTACTTGCAAAGCATCCTTTTGGTCAGACTCACCTTTGAGTGGTATTCTAAGGCATCCAGTTCCCCTTGGTTGAGCACACATTTCCTCTTGCGCTTCTGCAGAGCGAGCAAACAGGGGGAAGGAATAACCCATTACTGGCCCAGGAAGCAAGGAGAGAAAGCACCAAACACTCCTGAATTACAAATTAACTCTTCTAACAGCAGAAGGAACCTCTTCTCTCTTTCTTTTCTTTCCTTTTCTGTGTCTTTTCTTTCATTAGTTTAATCCAGTAAGCAAAAAGATGACCTCGGAATCCCCAGGCTGCTGCAGACATCCTCGAGCTGTGGATGCTCACAGCTCAAAGCTGTGGTCTGTCACTGGTGACACAGGGATCTGAAGGTACCTGCTGCACACCAGGGTTCACATTCATGGCTCCTTTGGCCCACACTAGAAGGGATTTGTTCAGTTTACCAATACCAAGAGAAAATGAACTACATCTTCACGATTACATTTGTTGGTGTCAACCTGCAGCTCTTTTCTGGTCCAAGGGGAACAGCACTGAACAACCTGCACACTGAAAGGAAATTCAGACTGTCATTCCCACCTCGTTCACCTGCACCATCTCAACAGCTACCACAGTGGCAGCTCAAGTGCCTGACCACAGCCAGCATCAGAAGATTCTGGGAGCTGCTTACTGCTTTGGAGTCACAGGATGCTCACTACTGACACAAGGGGCACGAGAAGATCCTCCTGAGGGCTCACATATTTTACACATCTTGAAGTCTACTGGGGGAAAGTTCCTGCTCTCCTACATAACTTGAGGACACTAAAGCATGCAAACTTGGTTAGTGGTAGATTATTTACCAGCAGATTACTGCAGTTTACTGTATTACTGAGAACATACCTTCCTAGCACTGGCAACAGCATCTCCCATGCCACTCTTGGTTCCTTCTGGGTGTTCCTCTTTGCTGCTGTTGGCCTTTATTTCTGTGAGACTCACCTGAGGGCACCCCTGCCACAGCTGCTCCCCAGGAGGTGCAGCTATATGGGGCTCAGAAATGTCAAAGAACTCCTCCCGAAACACGTATCTTGTTTTTGCTGCTTTACCTTCCAGTTCTACTGCATCTCCAGGACCATCTCTTGGTGAGGAGGTGACAGCAAAGGTAGGAGCAGCATGACAGTATCCAGGAGATGTGACAGAAGTACTGACTGTGACAGCATCAGGGTACACAAAGGAGTCCCAGAGCTCATAGCCACACTGGTTGATGAAGGAGAGATGATCCACAAGCCACCCTGCTGCCAGCCGGTGCACCACAGCCATGACAGCTCCTTCTCATGGGGACAAATCAGCTCCCTGAAGCCATGGCTGATAAGCACACCACTCCTGGAGCAAACTCCTCCTGGGGGAATACAGTTTAGAGTTCACTTTGCAGAATTCTCACTGTTTAATAAAGCAGCAGCTATCTTCTGACAGGTGTTTCCAGGCACACACAGGACACAGTGTAGGAACTCCTGACTCCAGCTAGTTTCCACATTATGACCTCTGTTTCATGCCTATTTCACTTTTTTAGAGCAAGCAAGATTTAAAGAAGTGTCTATAATCTTGTACTGCAGAGATTACTCTTAAGAGTTCTCTCTTAATAAGTTAGCAAAGAGCAGTGTAGACCCAAAAAGGGGTCCTTTACCTCATGTGCAAAGGCAATCAACACACAAGAGTTGAGATGTTTGCTCTATTGCAGTTCTGCAGAAATGGGTGCTAGGTGATCAACCCCAAACCCAGCCCCTGGGAGCTCAAACAGCAGCAGCTTATATACAGTACAAAGAACCTGTATATGATTGGTTATATTATTTCACATCACATAGATCTTTGCTTCATTAATTACACAAGTAAGACCTTTAAGATCATCAAATCCAACTGTTAACCAGCACTGCCAGGTCACCACTGAACCATGTCCCTCAGCACCACATCTCCAGAGCTTTCAAATCCCTTCGGGGATGGTGACTCCATCACTGCCCTGGGCCAGGCCTTCACAACCCTTTTGAGGAAGAAATTGTTCCTCATGTCTAAGCTATACCTCACCTGATACAACTTGAGGACATTTCCTCTTGTCCCACCTCTTGCTCCCTGGAAGAAGAGACCAACTCCCACTTTGTTTCTGAACTTCACCTCCGAGGTCCTTTAGCCTTAGGGACCTTCCAGTTTATTATCCTTGCTTCAGAACAATTCATGGTAAGAGTTTCAGCCTAAAAGTTTTGAGCTTCACCCTTTCGACACCTGCCCGGGGGCACATCACTCGTACAAGCCACGTCTCCATACGGCAGCACCGGGGAGCAGTACCTCAGGCACACAGGGACTGGCACCACGCGTTTCTCCCCGGAACCCACCGCCCCACCACACCGGTGGGCACTGGGCCGAGGAGGTGCTGCAGTCGGTACCGTCCGCGGTTGTCCTGCCCAGTCGTTCCCCGCTCTGAGTGGAGACCAGCCCGAGGACTCACCGCAACACCTCACGCACTTACCCTCACTACACCGCACCCCCCGGGCGCCGCCATTTTATTGTACGGACACGCCCTCCCCTCCTAAGAACTTCCGGGAGAAACAAGAGTGCCCGCACATGAGCGGAAGTGACGACATCCACCAGCGCCTTACCTTGGCGCTTCCTTATGGCGTAATAGCGGTGGCGCGCGCGTGTGACGTATCGGCGGGCGATTTGAAATCGAGAGGGAGGTGTCGGCGCTGTTAACGGTAATGGTTTTCCTGTGGGTACGGAAGGCACCGCGGCGCTGAGGGCAACGGGCTGCAGCAACAACGGGCGGGTGTCTGTAGGCCATGCCCCGCCGGGTCCGTGAGGGCCAGACCCGGACCGGGGCCTCTGAGGGCGAGAGCTGGGCCATGTCCCCGTGAGGGCCAGAGCCGGGCCGGGGCCCGTGAGGTGGAGCCGTCCCCGGTGGCGATGGGGAACTGCTGTTGTCAACGCTGTTTACCTTCAGTTGCCTTTAGTACGGTATAACGGCTCTGTTAATGCAAGTGGGTGTACCTGTGCCCGGTTCTGCCGCGCTCCTACCGTTCTCCTGATGACGTGAATCTAGCTAGTTCTGCTTCTATGGTGTGTTTGTGGAAACAACTCGCTCTGTCTGCGGTGGATCCCTAGGGAAGTAATGGAAGAATTAGAGTACAGGTCTTATGAGGAGCAGCTGAGGGAACTGGGCTTGGTTAGCCTGGAGAAGAGGAGGCTCAGGGGAGACCTTCTCACTCTCTGCAACTCCCTGAAAGGAGGATGGAGCCAGTGGGAGTTGGTCTCTTCTCCCAGGGATCAAGTGATAGGTCAAGATGAAACAGCCTCAGGTTGTGCCAGGGGAGGTTTGGGTTGGAAATGAGGAAAAGTTTCTTCCCAAAAGATTTGTCAGGTCCTGGCCCATGCTGCCCAGGGCAGTGGTGGAGTCACCATCATCCCTGGAGGGGTTTCAAAGCCCTGGAGATGTGGTGCTGAGGGCCATGGTTTAGTGGTGACATGGCAGTGCTGGGTAAGAGCTGGACTTAATGAATGTAAAGGTCTCTTCCAGTCAAAATGATTTTATGTCTCTGTGAATGCAGCTTCTTCCCTGATAGAAATGAGGTCACAGACATACTGTCCTGTCAAGTGAGCCTAACCTAAACTTCTGTCATGGTTTGCAAAAAGTGGAAGTAGAAATGTGACTGAGACACAATTTATATTGATTGTGTCTTGGTAATGTTAGTAATGAAGGTTTTTTGGTTAATGATAACTCAGTTATTTGAGCCCACCCCACAGATAAACCAGATCATCTCTGGAGAGCAGAAGTTAACATTTTCTGCAGAGTTAATTCTATTTACTTTGGAGTACCACTGCATACCAAAGTGGGGACAGATCCATACTTGCAATTTGATTTATTTTGTGTGTGTACAGCCTGAAGACAGCTGAAGGTAGTTATCTCAGAACAGGCTTTCCAGATATAGTGAAGATGGTTTAAGAAACATTTGGATGTGGTGCTTAGGGACATGGTTTAGTAGTGTGTTAGTGATAGGTATGGCTGAAGATCTTAGAGGCCTCTTCCAACCACTGTGATTCTGTGATAGTATGGGATCACTTGCAAACTGAAGAAGCAGGCTCAGAGTTAGTGGCTAAGGAAGAGGTGGGTGGCTGAAGCCTTCCTGCCAGCTGATGGGACTGAAAATCTTGTTGGAAGCTGTAGGCTAGAGATTACCAGATGTAAATAGAAGCAAGATGGTTAGTTTGGAGCAAACACTGGCACTTTCATCAATCAAAGACCTTGGAAGGCTGTGGCTGCTGCTGTGCAGTTCTGGAGTCTCACAGACACCATTTTTTTCCCTGGTAATTTATTCTTTTAAGTGAATCCAGTATGCCTGGAAACTCTCACACTGGTTGGTCGAAAATAGAGTTGTTCTTGCTTATTCTGGCCCCTTAGAAAGGCATTGTGGGCTCTTAGATCTCCTGTGTTTGCCGTGCTGCAGGCGTGTGGTTCCAGCGCGGTCAGGATGAGGCGCAGCTCCAGCATCGCGGGCAGCAGCGGGCGGCAGTCCATGATGGCCCTGAGGGTGCAGGACAGCAACAAGATAGGGCTGCAGACTCCACAGACGTAAGTGTTGCAGCTTGGCCTGCTGAGAATGGGGATCCAGAACTACCTCTGGAGAGACTTAACTGTTGTGTGCTTGAGAGGGTGCACAGCAACTGAAAGAGCAGTGGGAGCGGTGAGGAGAAAATTCCTTGCAGCCAAGGATATACCTTGCACCGTAAGTGTGACAAGAAGCTGTCTTTAATCCATTTCTGTACCCATGACACACTTCAAATGGTAACATTTGTTCTTACCTGTTTCTTGGGAGGTCACTGGGGCTGTGTGTGCAATGTACACTTGTGCACCTTCTTGCGGAGGTGGTTTTGATAATGGACAAATAAGACACGAAAATCACTTGACTTCTCTAAGGTGCTGCTATGCTGAAGGGGCTTGGGCATGCCCATGTGAGTTTGGAGTTTTCTAACGTGAGCAAAAGGTGGAATGGTGCAAACAGTCACTTGAATCCTTCTCCTCCTACAGGAAGGACAGAGCTACGTTTGGGAAGCTGAGCATGAGCAAACCTACATCTGGAACTTCAGAGAGAAAAGTCAGCTTTTTTGGGAAGAGGTATTGACAGCTTTAGGTCTCTGAGCTGTGAATTAACTCAACAACAGTCCCACAGAACCCTGACAGATAGCCATTACAGGGAGTAACAGATCTAAAGCCAGCAGACCTTCAGGTCTGCCTTCCTCCACTCCTTGATGGATTGGGAGTTGCTTTGAGGAGTGTTCTTGGGAATGATGTGCACTGCAGACCCTAAGAGCTCCTCAATACATTTTCCTCCTTAAGGAATAACAATCTCTCCAGTGCACTCTGCCTTAGTTTTTTTGTCTCTCTAAGATGCAAACCTCCCAAACTTCTGTAATTGTTCCTCTTAGTTCATGGGTTTCTGTGTTCTGGTGTCTCAAGTATTTTCTTTCAAAGAACCCCACTGCTGCTGAGATCTCTTCCTTTTAAACATTCCTTAAATGTTTTAGTCTTTATTTTCAGTCACCTGCATGATTTTCTTCATCTTTGGGGTATTTCTCTGCTCTATCAAACTCTATTTCTTCCAATAAACTGAAGAAAAGCATTCATCTAGGATGCAGCAATACTCCTGGTGTAGGTGTGCATCCTGGCTTACAGGCTGATGTTGTCTTTCCAGTTATCCAAAACACAGAGGAGCTTTCAGGCATCCCTTTGCACAACCAATGCAGTGAAACATGCAAGCAGCAACTATAGTGACTTAGACCTTAGAAGAGTTCTTTGCATGTGTTGTGAGAAGCACTGTGTTCATTTTCTGCCCTCAGAGCCAGTGGGACAGGAGGCCCACGCAACAGCCAGTATGGTGTCTTTGGGACAGAGAAGATCAAGGATCCCAGGCCCCTCCATGACAAGGCCTTCATCCAGCAGTGCATCAAGCAGCTTTCTGAGGTAACTTGTGAGCCTATTGCAAACCTGCTTTGTCAGGCACAAAAGCTACTCAGCAAAACTTTCATTTTGCATGGTTTCAGCATGAGACTCTGTGACCATTCTGCCATGTTTCTTTCCCCCAGTTCCTGGCTGAGAATGGCTATGCCCACAACGTTTCCATGAAGTCACTGCAGTCTCCATCTGTTAAGGACTTCTTAAAGATCTTCACTTTCATCTATGGATTTCTCTGCCCTTCTTACGAACTGCCTGACTCCAAATTTGAAGAGGAAATTCCCAGAGTGTTTAAAGAGCTTGGGTAAGGTGGTTACTGTTAGTCTGTGGTGCTAAATAGATGGGATACAGCTGGAAAAGAAAAGCTAAGCACCTTCAGGACAGCTGGGGTGGATGGGTTGGCTTCAGGTGAGACCCTGAAAAAACAATGTTGTGACCATCTTCTGTCACCTCTCTTTAGCTCTAAGCTGACTCTCTGCTTCTCAGGCTCTTCCACTAGATCAGGTTGCCCACAGCCCCAGCCAGCCTGACCTTAAATGCTTCCAGGGATGAGGCTTCCACAGCCTCTCTGGGCAACCTGTTCCAGTGTCTCACCATCCTAACAGTGAAGGACTTCCTCCTAATATCCAATCTCAATGTCTCTTCCTCTAGTTTGCATCCATTCCCCCTAGTCCTATCACTACCTGACATCCTAAGAGGCCCCCACGAGCTTTCTTGTAGCCCCCTTCAGATTCTGGAAGGCCACCAGAAGGTCTCCTGGGAGCCTTCTCTTCTCCAGACTGAACAACCCCAACTCTCTCATTCTCTCCTCGTAGCAGAGGTGCTCCAGGCCTCTGATCATTCTCCTGGCCCTTCTCTGGACTTGCTCCAGCACACCCATATCCTTCTTGCAATAGGGGCTCCAGAACTGGGTGCAATTTCAGGTGGGAATTCCAGGATATTGGATCCAGTTCATTGAGATAAAATAGATTTGCCTGCAGTTTCTCTCATTCTGCTTTCAAAGCAGAGGGTGGAAATAACAAAAATGGCCATGGAGGTGAAAAAAAACCACTAAGTAGCTGGGTGTGTTACTGCTAGTGTTGTTCATTAAGTGTTTGGTGTCATTAGTGTACCAACGCTTGCCAAGGAAGAAAATCCTCTCCTTGTTGATAATGGTGAATTTTCAGTCTGATTTGAAAAACAAAAAAAAGGCTGAGTGCATGTTACTTCTGTGGATTTGAGCCCTTGATGATATCAAAGCTGCAGGGCTCCTTAGGTGTCACTTCTGTTCACTTCTCAGCATATTAATCTTTTCTTTCAACCTCTAACATTCCAAGCTGCTGACCTAGCTGAGGTGTGGAAAAGGAAGTTGCTCTCACAAGGCTTTTCTCTGCTGCACCAATAATCCTGGATAAAAATACTTTGGAGAACTTGCTTTCTGTTGTCTTTTGAGAGTTTGAAAATGGACCTAAATAATTAATTTTTAAAAACTCTCAGGCTCAGGAGTGCTTGTGGAGAACTGTCAGTAGCTTCTTGTCCTGTGTTCTTAAAATACCTTTGGGTAGCTGTCTGTCTAGAGAGAATAGAACCTGCACTTCTGTGTTCCTTGGTCCACAGAAGACTTTGAGAGCATGTCTGGAATTAGCAGTACAGCCACTGTGTGTTCCAGCAGATAATATTAACACTTTGATATGCAGCTGCTCTGACATCCTTCTCTAACTGCATGACATTGTCTGACTGTCAGCTGCTCTTCTCTTTTCAAAGTGCATTTGACCCAAGAAGCTAGACTCTTGCCCTCTAAGAACAGGACTCCAGCATATTGATTTGCTCTCCTGTGGGAGGAAATCCTTCAGGCTTGCACACCCAGCCTGGAAGTCCCAACATCACCCACTGGATTTTTTCCCCCCTCCTTTCTGTTCCTTTGTCTCAACATCATCCACTGGACTTTTTCTCCCTCCTTTGTGTTCCTTGCCTTCCCTCTGAGGTCCTTGTCTCCTCATACTCAGAAGGCTCCCACTCCTTAGCACTGCAGTGCCTGTCCCTCCACCCATCATACCTTCAGGAGGAAGCACCAAGCCTGATAAGAGTTCAAGGAGCATCTGGATGATGCTCTTAGTTCTATAGTTTAGTTTCTGGTGGTCCTGGGAGGAGCAGGGAGTTGGGCTTGTTGGAAAGGACACAAAGGTCATAGAGATGTTCTATGAACAGCAAAATGTGAAACCGCTGATGATTTCATAGCATGGTGCTGCAGGAGCTCAGCTTATCTCCCTTTGCAGTACAGTACCAACCACCACTGACTTTGTTCTTTCTGTGCCTTGATTTGCATGGGAAATGTTCTGCTCAGTTGTTACCACTCTTTGCCACAGCTGTTGAGTGTCTTTCCTTTCATCCTGCAGGTATCCCTTCCCCTTGTCGAAGAGCTCCATGTACACAGTGGGAGCACCCCACACATGGCCTCAGATCGTGGCAGCTTTGGTTTGGTTAATTGATTGTGTCAAGGTAACACTTAGCCTCTTTAAGCCAAACACTTCCATTTTTCAGGCTGGAATGTTAGTCCCAATATAGATCTCTTAAATGCTTTCTAAAAATCTTTGTTATTTATGTAAAGGAAAAGGTAGGTGTTCTTGCCTGCCATGTGAGAAGAGGGCAGGTGTTCCTACCTGCCAGGTGGGAGCTAGCCCTTAGCCTTGCTTTTAGTTACTTTTAAACTGAACTTTTAATGTTATGATAATAATTTTTTAAACTGTCTGCACCAGATAAACTTCTGTTTGCAAAAGGGGGGAAAAAAAAAAGACAACTTCTACATACAGCAAAATGTAAGAAGTTAATAAGTGTCATCCTGTATCTTCAGGATTCTTGTGGCATCTGCTGTCTGCTCCTAAATTTGAAGCCTAAGGATGGAATTTTCAACAGCAGTTATTCAAGTGTCCTGTGATTGTTGTACAGAGTGGGAAGGGAGTTATGTTTGGGTTGGGATTTTTGTCTGTTTTTCAGTAGTGGTAACTCTGTGGCTGCCAGCTCAGGTTTGAACCAAGTTTGCAGCCTGTGACAGGAGCTCATCCCTGCTGACTTGAGCACACAAAAATCACTCTGATGCTGAGAAGACACATTTGGCTTAGCAAGGCAATTTGGCAGCACTGAACGTCCAGTTAATGCCTCTTCACCTGTGCCTTTAGTCAGCCAAACAACCCTGATGTGTTCACTCGCCTTCTGAAGCAGCACCATTACACCCTGATGCTGAAATCCTGACCCAGTGTTACTCTGCTGCTTGTCATGAACGTGAAACTAATCTGGAAAGGAATGGGGAGGGCTCTCCAAGCTGACTCCTTGTCTGCACTCTTCTGCCTTGCAGCTGTACACTGCCATGAGGGAAAACGCTCCGTCGTTCGATGAGGGCCAGAGCTGGGGAGGAGAGACAGATGATGGAATCATACACAACAAGGTACCATCACAAGGAGATGAGGATCAGGATTGTTCACCTGAATGTTGCCATAGGCTGTAGTAACACAATTTAAACATGACACAACAATTTTGACTCTATTTATCTATTCTGTCCAGTCTGGTGTTTGCAGAGCTCTCTAGGAAGTCTGGTAGTGTCATAAAAGCCTGGTCATGTAGTGTCCTGAGCAGGCACCATGACCGCTCTGTTGGTGAAGGCTGTGGGGGTTAGGCTGAAATGCCTTAGTCCTGAAGTTGCTGCTGTTTCTATTCTCCTTTGTGGAGAGGGGGAGTTGTCTTGCTCTGTGTTTAGTGTCTTAGTAGGGTCTCAGGAGTATTTCTGGGCAGCACTTGAGTCTTGTAAAGTTACCAGCAGCACACTGTAAAGGCAGTGAGTTAACTGCAAGTGTGGAAGCTACTGATATTTACTAGTTAACCCTTTAAAAGTTGGTCATAATGTTTAATTTCCAAGACAGAAGATAGGGTGACAACATAATGCAGGCACTCCCCTGCTTCAGCTTGAAGACACTTCCCCTCATCCTCTCACTGGTAACCCTGGAGAAGAGACCTGCCCCCATCTGGCTCCAGCCTCCTTTCAGGGAGTTGAGAGCGATAAGGTCTCCCCTGAGTCTCTTTCAGACTGAACAACCCCAAAGTTAGGTGTTAAGTACTATTGCTGTACTAAGTTGTTAGTACTGTTCAGATTTAACTCAGTGTTAATCCCCAGCAGATGTTTGGAAGGGGCTGTAGGATGTGCCAGAACATCTAATGAGAAAACTGCAGAAATCAAATCAAGCCAGAATCTTGGACTAAGGTTACAAACCTGCTGGTCATCAAGTGAAAATAAAAGACCTTTTAAGCTAAATGTATGCTTGTACTCACTGATACATATGTATATATATGTTGCAGCACAATTTAATTTCCAGTTCTGGTGTGATTGCTTCCTAAAGACCTGCAGTTTAGTCTCCAGTAAGTTCTTTTTCCTTCCTGTAATTCTGGATCAGGTCTCTGCCCCTCTGAGGTGCATTGTCACACTGAGTGAAGAGGTCTGCAAAACAAACTGCAGTTTCCATAAACCAGCCTGAGAGGGTCATGTCCTCTGAGATGATAAATTCTGAAACTGTATCCACTGTCCTTGTTAGATATCCCCAAAAAACCCCAGATCAGCTATTTCCAGACCTTTCTTCTTGTGGATTCTACCTGCCTCCTCCTGCCTGGATGTATTCTGTGGACAGCCTAAGATTAAAGGGAGAAAACAAAGTCAGTTTTTACAGAAATGCAGTCAAACCAGTGGCAGATATTTTTGATGTCTGTTTAATTTTGTTGGTTGACTGGATTTACACTCTCTAGATATCTTACAGCTCTTTGAATTACTGAAGGCAAAACTTTGGATTGTTTTCAGCTTTTCCTGGACTATGCTGTGAAGTGCTATGACCTCTTCATGAAAGGGAGAGATACTTTTGAAGAGTTGGATGCAGAAGTGCAGTCAAAATTAAGTAAGTTGTCCTGTTTGAATCCAGTGTTTAGTGGTGTTACTGGTTTCTCTTAGCATCAGTTTTCCTCAGTTTACAAGTGGCAGTAGTATGAGGTCAGGGAACCTGATCCTCCCAAGGGCCTCTCAGTGTCTCTGAGTTCTCTTCTGTTTCTGTGTTATTCAGAGTGCAGACAGATGGGCAGTGCTCTGCTGTCAGTTGTACCTGAGTAACCCTCTTGTTTTCAGTGGCTTTGTGACAGAGACAAGCAGTCTACAGTTCTTCAGGTGGAATTCTGTCTGTGCAGATCGTTCTTGTGTCTGTGACAAAGTCAACCATTAGAAAAGGAACAGTGTTAACAGAGGATGCCCATCTGATGAGTGAGAAAGATCAGCTTCTGGAAGCTCTGGGAACAGTCTGTGTTGTAATTACAGGTGGTTTTGATGGGTTTGTTTGTGGTTTTCTGGGGAATTTTTTTGTTAGCTGAAAATAATTGTCCAGCTAATGGGTATTGGGGTTGAATTAGATGAACCTGGGAAGGACCCTTCCAGCCCAAACCTGCCATGATTTTACTGGGCCAAGACTAAAGCAGAGACACTCAGATTAGGTAGTGATATTCTCGGTGAGATTAGTTTGTAACCACCCTCCCTCCTGTTTTCTTTCCTTCTCCAGAGGATTTATTTAATATAGATGAAGTCCAGATAGAAAGTTTAGCAGCTGAGAACAAAAGACTTCATGAGGAGATTGCAAGACTAGAGAAAGAAAAGGAAAGCGAGCCGGTGAGTACACGGTGTCTGTGCTTGTTTCTGTGGGGGCTGAATTTTCTGTTACTGACCCTCATTGTCATTCTGAGATGGAGATACTGGGGACACATCACAACAAATGGGAGATTCTTTCCAGTGCTCCTTGGGATTTTCATGAGGCCGGGTCATTACTGTCTCTATACCATCACCTTGGAGTCTCCAGTCGCTGTCTAAGTTGGTGCAGATGTTTTCAGGTCATGAGATCTTGCATCAGCTAAACTATGAATAAAATACTTGAACCACTTATCTTTTTTATTGAGCTTCAACTTTCTCTTTTCCAGAAGCATAGTCTTAGGGGATAAGAGCATGGGATCCAGTGGCAATAACACATTTTAGGGAAAATGTCATGTTTAAGAAGACAGATTCTGCTTTTAATACAGCATGGGTTTAAAAATGGCTTGGTGGCTGTGTGCTGGCAGACAGACTCCTGCCTGCTGTGCCAAACGTGCTGCCTGCATTCCCTCTTTCCTTCCCTTAGTTTATCTGCCCTTTGTGTGTTGTTACACATCAGTAGAGTGTTACTTGTAGGAGGAACTTTCTTAATGCAGTGCCTAATGCAAGTCAAAGGCTAAGTGCTGCAAAGCAAGAGTTAAGGAACAAAGCGTCTTTTCAGCCTTCCCTTGTTATTTCTTGGTCCAGCTGTCAGAGATAACAATCTGTTCCAGTTCCTTGCTTTTATAGGTATACTGTTGAAGTTGGCCAGTTCCTCTATCACCTTGTCATGTTTCCAGATGACTAATAATGGTGGCTGCTCTTTCCATCCATCCTCTAGGACCGCAGAGTAACGCTCCGAAACCTGAAATCCTCTCTTCAAGTAGATGTCCAGAAATTCCAGGCTTATTTGACTAACCTGGAGTCTCATGTATCCATCCTTGATCAGAAGCTGGAAGGTGTCAATGAGGAAGTGGAGGCAGCAGGTAAGAAGGCCTGGGGCACAAATGGGATGCTGATGCTAAAAACGGGTTGAAAGTAACTGTGATTCTCAGCTGCAGGACAGAGTGAGATACTTAGGGAATGAGGATGATGCAAACCCAAAATGGATTGCTGGTAGAGACTTTTTTGGCTGACAGCTGTTTGTACATTAGACTAGTGAAATACAGCACTTTTTTACTCATAAAAAATAGAGATGAGATTTGACTCTAGGCCTTTCACAACTGTCTTGTGGCCTCAGAACTGGAAGTGGAAGCAATGAAGCAGGAGAACGCCCGGCTGCAGCACATCTTTGACAACCAGAAGTACACAGTTGCAGACATTGAGAGAATAAATCATGAGAGAAATGAGCTGCAGCAAACCATTAACAAGCTGACCAAGGAGGTGGAAGCAGAAGAACATCAGCTGTGGAACGAAGAGCTGAAATATGCAAGGAATAAAGAAGCGGTAGGTGAACGTTCCACTGCACCCAGAGGTGGCTCTGTTTCCACCATGCCAGCCTAAACCTGGGGCTTGGGCTGCTGCTAACCTTTCTCCTAAATAATCTAGCAGCAGCATAGATGTGTCTTGACAGGCTAAAGTGACAGGAGCAGCTTCTGTTTGTAATCTCTATGAAAAATGTGAGGTTTTTTCCTCTTTTCTGGTTTGAGCATAAAGGAAATGTATCTGTATTTCTTCTTGCTTCATAAGGGACACAACTAGAACACGAACCACTGGCAGCTCCTGCTGTTACAGCAGCAAGAGCTCTGACAGTGTGAGCTTTGCTAACAAGGAATTTCAGGCTAGTGCTAAGATTTCATAGCAAGGAAGTAATGCAAAACTAGTGCTTTTGACTCGATACCTCTGCATGCATTTAGGGCCAGACTGACCCATTATGTGGAAGCTGTAGGAGGTTTTAAAGGCCAGATTCAATTCCCTCAAACAAAATAAGATGTGGTGGGATTTAAAAGCTTCTGCTTTGCTAGACCAAGAACTAAACAAAAGAATCATATGCTTTGCATTTGTTAGGGTTATGTTTTATCAGGCACTATTATACTCCACCTACTGGCCAGTATGAAGGGAAATCCAGAGGTGAAACCATTCAGTCTGAGCCATACACACCAAGAAACCTTGCCAGGGAGACTCTGACAAACACAAACCAGCACTTCACCCAGACTGTGAGCTGCTGGGCTGGCAGGACACACAGCTCCTGCACACTGTCAGAAACTTGCCTGAAGCACTTGATGAATACTTTCTGCACAGCTTTTTCCTCGTGTTCCTTCTGCAGTGTTTGCCCTTTTCTCCCCTGAGCAGATTGAAATGCAACTGGCAGAGTATCACAAACTGGCTCGGAAGCTGAAACTGATTCCAGCAAGCGGGGAGAATTCCAAAGGCCACGACTTCACCATTCAGTTCAACCCTGAGGATGGACCAGGTTGCCTAGCCAAATACAGAAGTCAGATCAAGGTAAGCAGAATCAACACTGAATGTTTCTGTTAACACTCACAGAAGTGTTTCTTTGGGAAGGTTGGAAAAGTCTCACTCGACCTCTTCCAGAAACTTCATTGGAAAGCTTGTGTGATGTATTCTCCTAACTACATTAAGGTCTAGGAAGGAAATTTGGTACTGGAGCAGCCTAAACCACAACAGGAGAGGAAAAAGATGTACTGGGATACAGCTTCAAATTAACAAACTGTAGCAGCCAAATCTCTTCTGTGCACATTACAGGGTCCCCTCATGGACATCATAGAACAGACTGAGGAGGAGATTCGGGAAGCTACTCAAAAGAAAATGGCTTTGGAAGAAACTTTGGAACAGGTTGGTTAGTGAGGATTGGAACTGAGATACTAGGGGTGATACCTACTGGTCTCATTTGACCTTTTGTATGAGGAAAGAGGCGGTTTATTACTTGGGTGTAGGTTGGTTTTGTTGGGTTGGGGTTTTGGGGGGAGGAGGGAAGGGAAGCTCTGAGAAAACTGCTTTAATTATGATGAAACCTAAAAGTTTTTGTGAGAATTGGGGTCTCCTTCTGTTGGCTGAAATAATATGTATTCCCTGCATTGATGGTTCTGCAGCTTGCATATGCTTGACTATAAAGACTGGAAAGATTTCTCTCATAAGTTGCCCATTCCAGTCTGTTGTGTGGCTTCCCATCACTGACAAGTTGTCAGCAGGAAGACTTTTAGCCATATTGGGTCCAGGATGGTTTGGAAGAAGGAAAATTGTGTTGGATTTGTATGATGGAGTTCTGTCTGAATGGTATTTTCTTGGCCATGTTTTCACTCTAGCTGAGCTCAATGGTAGCAGACAAGAAAAACAGTGTGAAAATGCTGAAAGAAGAAGCTGAAAAGCTGGATGATCTTTACCATCAGAAGCTTAAGGTAGAACTTCTTGGTTGATGGCAATTTATCCTTAGTATCTTCATTTATACCTAAGGTTTTGGGTTGTGTTTTTGTTTGGAGCTCTGTCCTGGCTTCCCTTCCTCTGGCAGGAAGTCTCTCTGAGTGTATGTGAGGGGTGCCTTCAGTGGATCAGATTTTCCTTTCTCCAAAGAGAATCTGGCATCATTCTTGGGCAGATCCTGTAAGCTGTAAGCTCCTACATCCAGTAATAGAAAGCAGTGGCAATCCTCTCCTGAACTCAGGATGTCTCAAACCATGTGCTTAAGGCAGAATTGAGGGTTAACAGGATCTGCCTTGGCTGTTCAGTTTGTGTGTAACAAATACATTTGCAGCATTCAGGAACAGATTTAATCACATTAAAAACTAAGGAAAATGTTATTTGACTCAAAGCACATTAAATGTGATGTAAAACTGTTGCTGGCTTTGTTTCTCTTCCCCAGTGAAGAGCAGTCCTTACCCTTTTCCTCAGTCCTAGTTGACCAGCAAGTCTCTTGGTTGACAGCCAAGTGCTGCTGCAGTAGCCCCCGGCTCCTCTACCTAGCACCTTGGCTTTGAGGGGACCCAGCAGAAAAAAACCACTGTTTTAGCTGAGCTATGTCTGCTCCATCACCTCCAAACTCCTGTGCTGTAACCACAAAAGAGGGTTATTGCACTGCTAGCACCTGCCTGGGTAGCTGAAAGCAATTCACTTAGTTCATTGCTTTCAAAAAGACCTGAAATGTCACTTTTGGTCTGTGCTGTCACATCTGACTTTCTCTTAAGCTGAGCTCATAAAAGACTCAGTTGCAACTGGGTCATTACAGTAAGATGGAGTCATGTAATTCCTTGTCATATTTTAAATGCTATCATAAGACTCCAGTGTTAGCATGATTTGTAAAGGATGATGTTTCAGTAACTCCCCAGAACTGCATGCTTTGCTGATGGTAAAGTTTGGTCTGGTATTGTAAGGATGGTGTCACCAGTGTCATTTTCCTTGGGGAGATGATTTCTTAGGTTGTCCTCTTTCAAACACAAAAGAGGAAAGCAATTTTCTTAGGCAAATGTGGTTTTATTTTTGAACCCAGAAACAGTTGGTCACTGTGTTCCATTTCTAAGCTATTTCAAGTACATAAATAACACTAATAACTTTATAGGGAAAATAGCTGCAACACAGACACTGAAATCCAGTTAGAGAAACAAAGGGAAGGTTAGGCTGCTATTGGCCAAAAGATGATACAGAAATGCCTAAAACTTTGTCTGGGAGTGGATGTCCTTGGGGGTTTTTAGTTCTGAGTTTGGAGTTACTTGTGAATTCTGAATTCAAGTATCAGGATGTCACTGGGTAATAGAAAGGGGAGGGGAAATCCTAATTATTTCTGAATTATGCAATTTATTTTTCCTCTTTCCTTATGTTTACAGGAGGCAGAAGAGGAAGAGCAAAAATGTGCCAATGAACTGGAACTGTTAGAGAAGCACAAACAGCTGCTTGAGAGTGGTGTCAATGAAGGTCTCAGTGAAGCCACAAATGAACTGCATGACCTCCAGCGACAGTAAGGCCCACGACTTCCAGTTGTTGGTGTGGTTTCTTTGGGGGTTATGTGTTTTAAGGACACAGACATTTTCTTGAGTCCTACCATGAGGTTCTTTGGTGAGCTGTCATCCATCTCAGTGCCTTCATTTCACAGACTCACAATGGAAAGATTTCTCCTTGACACTGAATATTTTCCTAGAGTACTTGTCTGCCCTATCAGAACTCCTCTTTCCTCTGTCATTTCCATACCTATTGCTATAGTAAGGAAATTGGTTTGTTTCCAGATATATGTGACAGCTACATTTTACAGCCTAATGCCTGGAAAGACTCTTCTGTTGCTATTCAGACTCCAAGGTCCTTTGTCTCTTACCAGTTAGCACAACATGGTCCTTTTTTCTTCCAAGGTCAGAATTAACAATCAAATCTAACTAATAGACAAGTCTAACTTGAATCAAGTTAACACTAATAGAAAAAGTTCTGACTAAAGGTGGTGATATAGCAGATGTGGTGAAGGGATTGGTACTTATGGACATGACTTTCTGGGTGTCTTTACTTTACAGGTATCAAGTTGTTCTGCAGACAACAACAGAGGAGAGCAGGAAGGCTGGTGATAACCTGAATCGTCTTCTGGAAGTGGTTGCTACTCATGTAGTAGCTGTAGAGGTGAGCTACAGTTATATTCAGATATTCAGAGTTAGATCTTTCTAGAGACATTCACAACTGGAGTTACAGTTGGGAAGTTAGAACTTGCTCTTTCCAACAAGGGCTCAGTTATTTAAGGCTGCTGCACTGAGCCTGTGGATTTGAGTTAATTAAATCTGTGGACACCTTGGTGTCAGTAATCAGAATGGATTGTTAAACTTCCCCAGTAACATCCTCTTGGGTCTGAGCTGCTTCTACACACCCTTCAGAGGAGTGTTTAGCTGACATCACCTGTGTGATGAGAACTCAGAAGGCTTTAGCAGAAGCAGTCTGATGGAGACCATGATTGTTATGATAAGCTTCCTGTAACTCTCTTCTAGAAATATCTTGATGAGCAGCATCTGAAAACTGACAAAGACTATGAAGAGTTCCTGCCTGAGGACCTGCTGTCAAGCTTGACCAGCATCCGAGACAGCTACAAAGAGAAGGCTGAAAGTCTGTGTTTACCCAAGGGGTGCAGATGAACACTTGTCAGTCCAGAAGCTCTGGTGTGGTGCCTCCTGAAGGGGTGGGCACTGCCAGCCTTTAGCAGGGAAGCAGGTTTTAAGTGTAAGGAAATGTTTATTGGCACAAGCACATTAAAGAACTAAACATATTTCCATTTTCTTAAAAGCTTTGCTTACACTTCCTCCTGCCAATGTATTACACATGATTACAGCCATCTGTGGCAAGGCAACTGTGGAACAACTTCGTTTTGCCTCGATAAACAAAACCTTGGTGTTCTTTTAGGAACATCAGTAAGGCAAGAGTAGAGTTAACCTGTTAAAATAAGAAGCCAGAGTGGGCCCAGAGACTGAATTGTCTTCAATTCCAGGCTGGTTTTGCAGAGCGTACCTAAAACTCCATTGTCCTTAACCCAGTGTGAGACTCTCCTGGCTCCAGTAGGGAATATCTTGTTTCAGATATGATGATAATGAGGTGTTAATTAAGCTTCTAACTTTCTGTTCTCTTGTACTGCAGAAGTTTAATTAGATAGCTATTAAAGGTCCCTGATGGGTGGGTAGTATTCCTGCTTGCTTCTGTTGTCCTCTCTCATTTTACCTTTACAAACTCTCCTGTTTCTCCTGATAAAGCCTAGCACTTATTAAATCTCATTTCCTGCTCTTTAAAAGCTTCTTTCTTTTCTGATGTTTCTAATATTTTTACCTAAACCAATAATCCCCTAATTAAGCAAACCTGTAACTGTACAGACTAATCACCTTCCTTTCAAACAGGTGCTTGTTCAGGGGCTCTGCTCTCTCTTGGCTGCCTGACGCCTGTTTGTTTCTGCTTCCACAGCTGTGGTTGCTCTTGTTATTGGTAACTGGTTGGTACAATTTTTGGCTTATGTATGGATCCAATTCCCTCCTTTATTGCTGGTATGTCTTTTGTACAGTTTACTTAATAGGCCTTAAGTTTATGGATTTACACTCAATAAAATGTCCTAAAGCTTTCTCTGAAGGATGGATCCTTACTGCAAGTACAGAAACACAACAGAAAAAGCACAATCAATTATTGATTTTTTTCCTGGGGGAACTGGGTGATTCCCTTAGCAGCAGATACTAATTCCCTGGCTCCATGTGCATTGTGTAGAGCAAAAACGAATCTAGAAACATCTCTTTCCTATAAATGGCAAAGGAATAAAAATTGTCAACCTCTCTAAAAACAGATGGCTTTGAAAACTGTGGGGAGCAGAGGTCCAGACTCCTTGACAACAGATGCCCCTCTGGTCTTGAGCTTCCCAACCAACCTTTCACTATATTAAGCAGCAGAGGATGATTTTCTTTGCCTGACCACTCTTCCACTGTGAATTAGTATTTTATCTAGTTATGAAAAAAATACTCCTTGATGCTTTAGAAACATGGCAGAGCTCTAGGTAGAGCTCTGGTCCCTTCCCCAGCGTCAGTGGGGCTCCCAGGTGAAAGGAACAGTCCTTCACCAGTCTGCCTGGAAAAGAGCAGCTGGAGTTACCAGTTCCAATTATTCTAATTACATGGCAAGGTTCACTGCATTACATCTGAAGTGTAGTGAGAACACCAAAGAAATAGGCTCTGAGTAATCCTCAAATCCCAGCAAGGGACCTCTGGAGATCATCCAGTCCAGCCCCCCTGCTCCAGCAGGGTCACCTCCAGCTGCCTTGGGAATCTCTCCACACAAGGAAGCTCCACAACCTCTCTGGGCAGCCTGGGCTCCATAACCCTCACAGCAAAGAAGTTTCTCCTTCTCTTCAGGTGGAGCCTCCTGGGCTCCAGTTTATGCCCATTTCTCCTCATGTTTCCCTCATTTATAAATCCCGAACTTCTGTAATTATTTCACCTGCTGTTTTGCAGCTACAACACAAAGTCTTCGAGGTTTAGACTATGCAAAACAACCAAGAAGTTTATTAGATTTTAACTATTCTTTTAACCAAAATGTGACTTGTAGGTCTGAAGGCAACACACCAGTTCCTCCCGTTGCGGGAGGAAAAGCCTTTGAGGCATTAAACCTCAAAAACCCCACGACACACCAGCAAACCGATAGCAGTTTCCCAGTTGATTCCGATGTAGACGAACCAGCACTTGGCGACTCAGGCCGGAACCTAGCTCCCCGTTAGGCCTCACTAAGCCCTCCGGGAACGAGCTGCAACACGCGGAGAACGCGTCTGTCGAGCGGCGGGAAAACGCGGAGGGCCCGGCCTAGGGCGCAGGCTCCTCCCTGTCCGGTCCCGCCCCTCAGGGAGGAGGTGCCTGGCTGCCGCCGGTAGCCTTAGGCCCGCTAGTGGCCGTAACGGTGGCTGCAGCTTTGGTTGCTCCGTCAGCCTAGTCCAGCCTCGCCCCACTGGGCCGGAGAAGGTTAGGTCCATTGGAGGTCGTGGCACGGCGGCAGGTCTCGCCTTCAGAGCGCTCCCTAGTCTCTGTCGCCGCTCCCGTCCCCTCCCCTTCCGGGTCTCTCCTGCCTGGCTCCTCCTCCGTCCCCGGCGGCGGGGAGCGGCCGGTGCCAGGCGGGGGAGCCCGCGGGCCGGGGAGCAGGTACCGCGGATTGCCGCCATCGCGGAGGGTCGGTTTCCTCCTTCTCGCCTTCCAACATGGCAGCGGCGGCGGGAGGCAGCCGCGGAGCTCGCAGGCCGGTACTGCTGACACCTCGCGGTAACGGAGACCGCACCGTGTTTATTTTCGACCGGCGCCGCGAACAGGCCGATGTGGACGAGAAAGTGCTCAGCTACGGCAAGAACAACTACCGCGGCTTCCGCAGCGCCATCTGCCAGGTACCGGGGCGGGGGGAAGGGAAGTCGGTTCGGTTCCTCCCGGTTCGGTTCCTCCCGGTTCGGTTCCTCCCGGTTCGGTTTGGAGGGACAGTGGAGGGGAGGGGGAGTGTGCCGCGGCCCCACGTGCGAAGGGAGGGGCGAAGGGAACCGGTCCCCTGGGCCTCCGCCTCCTCCCACCAACACTGTTCCTACCGGACAGGTGTAGGGTGAGCGTCGAGGAGAGGCCGCGGCTGCTCTTCCCTCCCTCCCTTTCCCTGCTATCCCGGTACATCCCGAGCACCGGCACATCCCGAGAGCGGCCCGGCCCGGCCCTAGCGGGAAGCCAGCACAGCTCCTGGCGGCTCCCCCGTTGGCACCGGCCCCGCCGCCGCGCTCAGAGCGGCCCGGCCCGGCCTGTCGGGAGGGAGAGAGGGAAGGCAGCGGGGACCTGGCAGCGACCTCCCGTGGGAAACTGGCGGAGACTGCAGTACAGGCGCTGGGCAGAACTCCGGACCCGGCCGGGACAAACCGGGAGTGTTTCTGCTATCTGCGGTGTCAGAGTTAGGAGAAAAGTTCTTAGAGCAATGAAATTACTGAGGGATGTTGTGTGTGGCCTTAAATCCTAGTCAGTGAAGGGACCTCTGAGGATCATCCAGTCCATCCCCCCTGCTCCAGCAGGGTCAGCCAGGATCACCTCCAGTGGGGCTGGAATCTCTCCAGAGAAGGAGACTCCACAGTCTCTCTGGGCAGCCTGGTCCTAGTGCTCTGTAGGAGTCTCTCCAAAACCCGCAGTGGTAGCTGCCATTTAAACCCTTCACCTGGCTGGTTCTCTGGTGGCTCCTGGGTCCTTTCGGTTCTCTGCCCTTTTCTTATGCAATGTAAGAACTTACTCTGTCTTCAGGTGTCGTTGGGGTAGAGATCTCTGTTTCTGAAGGGCAGTTGACTGCTAGTGACACTTTCCGCTGCATCGCTGGTGTTCTGTGATGGTTTCGATTCCCGAAGGGGTAATAAATGTCATAAACCTGCTACTGCTGGAGGGTTTTTGTCGTGGAGCACAGGGAAAATCAGCTGTGAATTGTGTGCTAGTAAAACATTCTAGTTTACTTTATCAGTGTACTTTGCACTGTCTTCTCCAGCATATAAAAATCTTGGTTTGTGCTGTGTCTGATGGAGTTGAGTGCTGTGGTTTCTCAGCACAGGAGAGACATGGACCTGTTGGAGCAGGTCCAGAAGAGGCCACAAAAATGATCTGAGGGCTGGAGCACCTCTGCTGTGAGGACAGGCTGAGAGAATTGGGGTTGTTCAGCCTAGAGAAGAGATGGCTTCAGGGAGACCTTCTGGTGGCCTTTCAGCACTTAAAGGGCCTAGAAGAAAGATGGGGAGAGACTCTTTAGCAGGACCTGCTGGGACAGGACAAGGGCTGATGGTTTGAAACTAAAAGGGAAGAGATTCAGACCAGGTATAAAGAAGAAATTTTGTTTACACTGAGGGTGGTGAGAGCCTGTCCCAGGTTGCCCAGAGAGATGGGAGATGTCCCATCCCTGGGACCACCTCAGGTCAGGTTGTCTGGGGCTGTGAGCAACCTGCTGTAGTTGCAAATGTCCCTGCTGACTGCAGGGGGTTGGACTAGATGACCTGGAAAGGTCCCTTCCCACCTGGACTGTATTGTGATTCTGTGGTTACCTGCTGCAGTAGGAGCTTTAAGTGACCAGTGTTGGCAGGAGTAGCTGCCACACATGGCTGCCTTCTCCTTGCACAGCTCTACTTAAATGCTCAAACTGACTTATGTCCCATCAGAGGTTCTGAGTCTGTAGTGCTACTTAAGGTGCTCAGCAGTAACCAGGCCGTGGAGTGTTAGTTAGCACATGCCTTGGTCTGTCTGCCCCCTGAAGTTCAGAAGACAGGAAGAAAGAAGGAACAGAATGGAATAAAGAAATGGGTGCACTTTGTGTGGTGTTAACACTTGAGAAGCTGGAGAGTGAGGTGGGATCATGGCCTTTGGAGAACCAACATCCTCCTTAATGGAGCCTCAGTGTAGGGCTCGAGTCTCCTGTGTAACTGCAAGTACTATGTGATTTCCTCCAAGAGTTGTCTTGGGGGATCCCATCTCAGCTGTGCCTGGTGGATGAATTGCAGGGGCACTTGATATTTTCAGTATTCAGGCAAATCTCTCAATGATTTAACCCAACTTTGTTGTTAGCTTGTGTAATTAATTGGTGGGCTGAGTCTAACACTACTTTGCAACTTGTTGCAGACAAGGGACTCTTTCTTCTCATGGCTTCTTTAAATGTGTTGTGCACTCCAGTTGCTGTTCCATGTTGTTCAGTAGCTCTTGGAGCTTTTGGCTTCTTGGACATAAGAAAGCCATCACCAGAGGTGTGACAAACCTTGGGGACAAACAGCTTCAGAAAGGCATTGGCATGGTGGAGTTGGTACTTTGATGCCAATAGGCAGAGCACTTGAGTGTGCAACATAGAGTTTGGAAAGTCAGGTGCTGCAGAGCAGGGCTTGGTGTGTTGGGATTTGGTGCCTGTCAGTACAACTGTCAAGTGCTTACTGCATCAACACCTTAGATAATCCTTATCTCCAGTCCTGGTGGCTGGTTTGGAGTGTGAAGGAGAGTAGTCAGTGCTCTTGGAAACCTGTGCACCAAGAACCTCAAGTGATCGTTCCCTTAGCAAAAGAACTTCTCCAGCCATGTATTTTATCAGCCAGTTCAGAGGTGCCTCTGTCCCAGCTTACTTCAGTGTGGTGACAGTGTGCACCTTGGAGCTTTCATTATATGGGACATCCAGCTCTGAAAGCATCCTGCTGTGACATCACCTGTGGATGCTGGTAGAGTGAACACTGGACAGGCTGAGGTCCAGGATCTGTGATCTGTGAGGTCTCATGAGGCTTCTGGAAGAGCCTTCTGGGATCTAGGTGCCTCTGGGAGCTCTGTGCATCCTTGTGTTTCTCCAGGTGGTGCACTCCAAAGTGATGGATTTCTGGCATCTTGAAAGTTGCAACTAACTGCTTTAAGGGGAAGAAGGTGATAAGTGGGTTCATGGGGTTGGGACAGACTTTCCCACTTCATAGTGCTGACAATGTGTCAGGGAAGTGGTGATGGTTCAGAAAGAAAGATTCTCTGGATAAGCAAGATTTGAGTTGTTCAGAGTCAGAAGTAGTGAAACGTTGTGTTCATTTTTCTCTGATTAAAGCAATTAGAGCCCCTCTGAGCATGTGATGAAGGAAACACCCAGCAGGGGTGTGTCCATGGGTGTTCTCCTGCCTGGCAGCTCCACCTCAGCACAGGCACAGCTTTAAATAGACTTTCCCTGGTGCTGTGTTGTCCAAGGAATGACTGCTGTAGCAGGGAAGGTGCTTCCAGCCTGGCAGCTGGCCTCTGGGGGTGGTGATGTCTGACCAGGGCACCAAAAACACCAACCTGTTGGAACTGTTCCTGCTCTGAACATCTTCCTGTGGCATAAGAGAGTTCCTTTGGATATAACTGGATACATAGGAGTCGAAGGAGAATGTAAAAGTTAATGAAATCCAACCTGATTGCAGTGTGTGATGAGTCTGAGCTGAAAGTCCAGGCATGTCTGAAGTGGGTCCAGAGGAGGGCCCTGGGGATGACCCAAGGGCTGGAGCACCTCCCCTGTGCCAGTCCACCAAAGGAAATTCCAGTGGATCAATAGCTAAGAGGCAAAATTGCTGTTGATTAAGAGGGAGGATGGAGAAGCACTGTTGGACTTCTGATGATCTCAGAGGTCTTTTCCAACCCTAGTGACTCTGGGATTGTGAGCAGCATAGCTGTGGTGGAAGCTAGGACATAACTGTTCTTCTCCTTGTGTGTGTTAGTACTGGCTAATGGCTGATGAAATGATTTCTCATCAGTAAGGACACAAGCAGCTGCTGGTGTTGGGCTCACCAGGTATGTAAGAGGTATTTGAGTTGCTTGCTAAGATGCTGTTCTGATGCGTTTGCTCAGGCAGGGTGTTGAAATCAGTCTATCTTGCCACCGTTGGCTTTGTGTGTTCTAAAACCCGTCCTCTGTTATTGGCTATTCAAGATTCTATGTAGCCAGCAACTGACAAACAGATCTGTTTCAAAGCTGCTGTGCATACAGAAAACAACCTTTTCCCTCTGTTTTTCAAAGAAACTGTTGCAGATGCTGTCAGATGTATCAACAGTGTGAGTTCTTTCCAAAGCTGTCACATTGTTGCTTCAGTGAAACGAAACTGCTCTTAGTGGGAGGGTTCTGTGGGAAGGAAGATGTGGTGTGGGGCACTGGCGATGTGGTCAGATGCTAAGATTCTGCATTCCTTCAGTGTTAGTTATCCAGGTGCAGCTCCTCAGATGTTTCCAGGTGTTTTTTTGTTCTCGAAGGGTGGTTCCAGTTTCTTGTTACTTCAACAACTTCAAGGCTGGATGGGGCTCTGGGCAACCTGATCTAGTGGGAGGTGTCCCTGCCAGGCTGGGGGTTGGAACTAGATGGTCTTTAAGGTCCCTTCCAACTCTGGCAATTCTAGGATTCTATGAACAAGTGATGCCATACAAAAATATTTTCCTGGTGGGGAGCTGTGTGGAGTTGGTGTCAGAGTTTTGGTTGATAGCTGCACTTGTTAATGTTTCTGGTTGTGCTTTTGGACACAGTGGCTGAAAGCTGGCTGTGATTGTCTAGACTGACTAAGGCTGGTAACCACAGCATGTGCTTTGCATAACTTCTGGGCAACACCCTCAGGCACGTGGTGTCATTTTTGGGTTGTCCTGTGCAGAGACAGGAGTTGGACTGGATGACCCTCCTGGGTCCCAGCTGCTTTCCACCTGTTGAACCTTGCAAGTCTTGAAGAGTTGTCTGAGTTAGCATTTCACAGATCTATGCATGTGGCTTCTGCACAGAGCCTCTGTGATGGTATTTTATAGAACCATGGAAGCATGTAGGTTGGAAAAGACCTTGAAGTTCATCAAGTCCAACCTTACCTGAGTCTTTCCCTAACTATCCCTTTTTCCACAGTTCCTGTCTTTCTCTCTCTGCTTTTCCACCAAAATGGTGAGAAAAGCTTCACTTTAAGGTAGAGCATAAAAACTTCTGTTACTGGGTTCTGTGATAGGTAGCAATGCTTCCAGTGTTTCTGTTGAACCACCTGCTCCCTTCTTGACACCTTCCACTGATACATGTCTGTAAGTATTCAGAGATCTATTGACTAAACATGTGGAAAGTCCTGAAACTTTTAGCTAGCACAGGGGAAAAGGCACTTGAAGGTCTGCAAGTGTCATTTGTTCCTTCCTTCTGTAGGTGGAGGTGACTCTGTCAATAAAGGGTGGTTGGAAGATATCTCAGAACATGTGTTGACTGCTGAGTTTTGTCTGTAGGTTGTCTCTTGTGACCATCTGCCCAGGAGCTGTGGGCTACTGGGTGCTCCTGTAGTGCTGTAATATACAGCTCTTTGCTTTGAGCTCCAAGGAATGCTTAGAAGTCATTTCTATGTTTTCTTGAAGGCAGATGCTTTTTTCACAGAGGCTTTTGTATCCCCTGGCTGTTGGTCCCCAAAGGTGATGCATTTTTGTGTTGTGACATCAGGCAAGCTCATTGAGATGATGATTAAAGGTGGCTGTTGGCATACTTGCTTTCCTGCCATGGGTGCTGGGTATCAGATCCTCAGCAGGTCGTTGTCAAGTTGAGACTAGCTGACACAAGAGTGGGCTGGGAAAGTTCCTCCCATTAGCACTCCGGAGTTCCATACAGTTGCTCCCAGTTACTTCCAGCAAGGTCTTTATCTCCACTTGATCTGTTGATGCCTTAGGTTTCCTGTTTGCTAATTTGTATGAGTGACCTTAATATTATCTGGTTGTGTGAATAATTGAGAGAGGTGGTGCAGATATCTCAGTATCCATCAGCACTACTGAAAGATAGTCCTTGGTTTGAAAACCTGTGGCTTGAGAATAGAATCCATCTCCTCAGATGTGTTTTATAGTTTCATCCCTTTGTTGATCTCAGAGGTTTCTCTCAATTTGAGCTGATAGCTGGTTTTAATGTGGCATAAAGCAGGGTAGATAACTGGTAAGTGTCTGTGTTTCAGTTGGCAAACAGCAGTTCAGTTAATCACGTGCCAAATGAGCTCTGAGTTTGGATGTGGCATTTAGCTTCCTTTCTTAGATCACTGAAGGATCTCCTGCAAAGGAGCCTCTGGGTCAAAGTGAAATACTCAAAGCTTCTGCCAGGTTAGGTACCTGGGGTGTGTAGGTAAGTTTTGTGACAAGAAGCTCTGAAGGACAGCACTGAAAATGCCTTTGCTGGGTTTCTTGGTGTTTAACTGGTGCAGCTCAGGTCCCCCTTGAGAATTTCTCCTTGGCAGTACCAGAAAATCAGCCCAAAGGTGATTTCTGGGTTGGGTGCCACAGTGCCTGAGTGGCTGCTGTGTCTCTGCTAGCCCTTGGCTATGTTGCCAGGCACTGAGGCCAGTTCCTCACATTATTCTCACCCATCTGCCTGCTGGGAACTTACTGCAGGAGGAGACTGAGCATCTGAAAGGTGTGGGAGATGCTTACTGTGGGAAACAGCTGTATGTGTTGGGAAAGTCTGGATTGGAAGGGGTTAAATGTCTTCTCTAAAGGTACTGTAGTTTCAGTTTCACTGTGTTAGGTCTGTCTTGTGTGAGACTGCTCTGTTCCTTCTCAGCCTCAGGAAAGGTTGTTTTATGGTAGCAGACTGGAGGAGCGCTGGAGACAGACCAGCTGATGCTGTGCTTGCAGAGCCTTTTCTCTTTCACCCACCACTTCTAGCCTTCCCACATTACTGCAGGCCATGGTGGTGTACAGCACATTGAACATTTGGTTGTAGAACACCTTTTCCAAGGCACATCTGGAGGTGAAGTCCATGCTGAGTTCATCCTCGGTAGCCTGGTTGGCTCGGTAGCCTGGTTGGCTCGGTAGCCTGGTAAGACCAAGGAGCAGCAAACTTTGCTTTGGGGCTTTGTGCTAATATGTGAGAGAGAAGAGAAGCTGCAGCTGTTTGAGGGAGTGTTAGCTGCTGAGCAGGGGTCTGTGGTTTGTGGGGTTGTGCTCTGTTTTGGGGGTGTCCTAGTGTGTAATGAAAATCTGTGACTGAAGCAAGTGTATGAATTGAACCTTGCTTCTGGATGCAGGCTTACAGGGAAGAGAGATCCCAACTCACTGACACTTCCACATCACACTTGTGAATTGCTCTGCTGAGAACTTCCTGGGTCTCTGGTGTTCATTTGGCTGTACCAAATTTTAGCATTCTATTAGTCTCATGTCATAAACATCCACTGACAAATGGAGAGCTGTTAGCTTTATTTATTTATCATGGAACATAGGCAGTTCTCCAGCCTGACACTCCACTTTGTTTATTATTATTAGAATGAATACTATTATTATTTATTACCAGAACACATTTCTGGTGTTGGATTACAGACAGCTCTGTGGGTTGCCCATCATTTTTGGGGTATAATGGCTGACATCTTGCTGCAGGAAAAGGGGATTCCTCATCATTTAACATATCACCAGCTCACTCAAACCATTGATTATTGATTGGGGAGCAACTAAATGCTTAGGGAAGTGCCTTTCCTCCCCCTTCTCCATATATTTGAATATACGTATATATCTCCATATATTTGACATGATCCATACTTTTGAAGTGACTTGTTTCTCTTTTGTGTGCATATAGCTGTTCATCTTTGAACACTTGGACTTCTGCAGTTACATGTGGAGACCATGTATCTGCAAGCAGTAGTTCAGGAATCCTTCTCATCACAGATCTACCTCTCCTTTTGGAGAGTATAGCATTATTATTTCTTGTTTTCCTCCTAGATTGTTGATGAATTTGAAGCTTGTCTCTTCTTTTTCCCCAAAAAATGTTTTCTTTTGTATCCAAAAAACCCTAAAAGCTTTCTGCTTGGCTGTTCTAACACAATAAGCTCCAAATGTGCTTTCACAGTGAGTGTGCAGAGGCATTCCTGAGGGGAGTGGATCTGTTATACTCTTCAAGATTCTGATGGCATCAAAAGCTAGATCGTGCTTGTGCATCTGGACAGTCTGCAGGAGGGTAACCAGCAGATGTCTAATCCGAATCTGCTGCTGGGTTGTGAGGTGAACCTTCTGAAGCCAAGGACTGGCTGCACCTTCATCCTAACTTCTGACTGCCTTGAAGTAAACAGTGCATCCTCCATCGGGCTCCAAGAGCAGAGAGGTCTTGGGAGGTTCAGAAAACAGGGAACCTGTAACTGTACCTGGAGGGAAAAGATGCATATCTGTGCTTTCAGATGTGGACCTCTGCAAACCCTGCAGTTCACTTATGCTCTATTAACCATTAACCTCCACTGGCACAGTAACATGTTAGTTTTAGAGTATCCATATTCTTTATTGCTCATTTTCCTTGCTCTGAGCAATTTATGGATGAGGGTTTTTTCCCCACACAGGTTTGCCATGTGGAAATTTGTCCATTGTGAGAGGTTCAGTTGATGTGATCTGAAAGCAGAAGAGTTTAAATGTAATAATCACTCCAGCCTCTGAAGTCTGAACACCAGTCTCTTTGTGTCACCTCCATTTGTTCCACTTGCACCAAGTGCTGTGAGAACTGGGGCAGTTTTGCTAATTTTGCCCATGGAGAGTAACTGCATCTTCAGCACAGTCACAGCTAGGGGGAAGGTGACTGAAAGCTGGCAAGCAGACTTCTAACGAAACCTTAGGCAGTGTTTGAGAGACATTGTAATGAATCTGAGTACTAGGGATGGAAAGAAAGAGGTGTGGGAAATGGTGAGGGCAAGCTGCTACAGGCAGTGCAAGAGCTTCAGGGAGCACCTCTCAGAGAGTGGTGGCCACAGGGCTGGAGGGCTCAAACAGGGCCAGAGCTGGCTTTTACTTGAGTTGCAAAGACCTGGGAAGGCAGGAGAATATCCAGATATTTAGTTTATTATTCTGAAAAAGAGATTAGTGCTGGACATCACAGTGCAAAACTGAGTGCAGATGTAGGTGTACAAGTGTATGGAGAAAGGATAAAATGTCCAGAGCTACAGAAACATGCTCAAAAGAGGCAGCAAAGTGGTAGAGGTTGCTTAGGTTCAGAAGAATATGCCTCAGTGTGCTAATGGTAAAGAGCTCTCTGAATGAAGTCTTGATTGCTTTTTTCTTTTTCATGTATGATATAATTGAAGAACAAAGGCTTTCATGTGTGTCCAACATTAAGAAGTACTTGGCTGGGTTAATGTCTGAAAGGATGCAGTTAAATCTGGGGCACCTTCTGGGTGATAATTATTGCTGTTGTAGCTGGGCAGCCTGAAGCAGAGCTGCTGGGTCTTGTTCCTCAGCCCTGAAGGTGATTACCCCGAGGACAGTTCCTCCTCCTCAAAATTCCTGTTGGTCACTAGAAGGTATCTGAAGCAGGTAAAACCCCAAACTAGTCTAGCACAGACGCAAATGAAGTTGAATTCTGGAATCAGACTGTTTTCTGAGTTAATTTGGGGAAAATATTTGATCAGTTCTCAGTAGTTTGTGGCAAAGTAAACAGGAAGACTGCTTGTTTTCTCCATTTTTCTGGTTACTTTTTGGAATGCTTAACTGAATAACTTCTGGTTTTTTGTAGGCATTTAGCATAGCTGCTGATGAAAACTTTGTCATCACCACAACAAACAGGAAGGAAGTTACAGAAGACAACTTCAGTAAGTATCTTAGATGGCAAAATAAATACATTTCTGTATTGATGACGAAGTTCTATATTGTTGGCAAATAAATCCTGTTTCTTCTGTTGATTGGAAAGACCACATGATGAGTGTTTATGCTCTACAGCATGCAATAGTCAACTGGAAGAGCAGATCCTGTACCAGCTTGCCAAGAATTGTTGCAGAACTGATGTCAAGATTATAACAGCTGCTTCTTAGTACGCTGGCAGTTACAGGAGGTAGTTCTTTGCCTCCACCACACATTCTGTGAAAGATGGGAAGAAATGGCACGTAAACAAGAAAGCTTGGATTACTAAGCTTGGAAAGTGTTATTGTTGAGCAGTCAACACCTCAGAAAATGCAGAGATTCTCTTTCTGCCTAAGAAAACGGCGAACTTGCCTGGGGCCAGGCCTGTGCTGGTTCTGAGGGCAGGAGTTCCTGGTGCAGAGCTCTTCAGTGTGCTTTGTGTTTCCTCTTTGCCACAGGCGACCTGGTCCAGGATGGGGTTACCCTCTACCTGCTGCAGTCGGTGGATCAGACGCTGCTGTCGGCGACCAAGGAGAGGATTGACTTCCTGCCCCACTACGACACGCTGGTCAAAAGCGGCATGTACGAGTACTACGCCAGCGAGGGGCAGAACCCCCTGCGTAAGTGCTGGCCAGCTTAGTGCCTGTGAGCAGTGCAAGCTGGAGTCAGAGCTGCTCAGAAAAGCCTTCACTCTAAAAGAAAAAATCAACTCTGTTCTACAAGCAAATGGCTCAGAACACCTCTGTAATAACCCCAGTTTACAGAGCTACCTCCTCAAATGCTTCTCTGAGAAGGCTGAATACTTAGAAGTAAAATGATTTTAGTCCTGGTGCTCCCAGGTCCTTCTCAGCAGAGCTGCATTCCAGGAGGTCAACCCCTAACCTGTCCTGGTGCATTTTAGCAGGACAAAGTCAGGTCTTTTAAATGCTTTGAACTTTCTGTGTGACCTGGTCTAGGGAATCCTGCTGTGGCAGGGGGGTTGGACTAGATGATCTTTCGAGGTCCCTTCCAACTCCTAATACTCTGTGATTCATATGAACCATGCAACTCATTCCTAATCATGGCAAAGATTCTCCTTTAGTAAGGAGCCTGTTCTTCACTGTTCCTAAGTACTCCCCATACTTGTGTTCTTGCCGTCAGCAGTGTTGGGAGAGATTAGTGATGAAACCAGTCAGAAATTAGATTTACAAAAGCTTTTTTATTTTAAATCAAGATACAATGTTGGTGGTTCTGACAGTGCTGAGCCTGTGCCTGCATTTAGGGAACATGTTACACTAATTGCTCAGAAGAAATTGTGTCTGCTGCTCTTTTGAGAAGAGTGTTTTAGTAAGGTCAATTTTTCTCCCATTTCTTTAGCGTTTGCCCTTGCTGAGCTGATTGACAACTCTCTGTCAGCCACCGCCCGGAATACTGGCATTCGCAGCATCCAGATAAAACTGGTAAGATAGAAATAGTCTGTGTGTTGTTTCCAGGTGCAGTTTACATTAGCCTCTTTTTTTGTCCCCCTTCTTCCTAGTGCTCCTTGGTTTTTTTGTTTGTTTTTTTTCCCCCAAACAGTCATTTGATGAATCCCAAGGAAAACCAGCTGTTGCTGTGATCGATAACGGAAGAGGGATGACTTCTAAACAGCTTAACAACTGGGCTGTGTACAGGCTGTCCAAGTTTACAAGACAAGGTGACTTCGAGAGGTTAGAAACATTTCCTTTGTTATGACAGTTAGCAGACTCTGTGAAGGGTCACAGAATATCATACTGAGACAGTTCTCTAGACAACACTTAGCTAAAACCTGTCAGTCTGTGATTACATGCAGATATTTTTTGTAGGTAGGAAACAGAGAATCCTAGAATTGCCAGAGTTGGAAGGGACCTTAAAGATCATCTCGTTCCAACCCCCCTGCCTGGCAGGGACACCTCCCACTAGATCACGTTGCCCACAGCCCCATCCAGCCTGGCCGTAAAAGCTTCCAGGGATGGATGAAACTTCCACAGCCTCTCTGGGCAACCTGTTCCAGTGTCTCACCACACTAACAGTGAAGAGCTTCCTCCTAATATCTAGTGTAAATCTCCCCTCCCCTAGTTTGCATCCATTCCCCCTAGTCCTATCACTACCTGACCTCCTAAACAGTCCCTCCCCAGCTTTCTTGTAGTTCCCGTTCAGATACTGGAAGGCCACCAGAAGGTCTCCTCAGAGCATTCTCTTCTCCATAACTGAATAACTCCAACTCTCTTCAGTCTGTCAGAGAAGCTTCATACCACAAAACTGTTCTTCTAATGTGCTATGAGACTGTGAGAACAGTTTTTATTCTTGTAGCCTTTTCCAAGCTGTGTTTAACTTGCCCATGCACAGTTGGGGACATTCTCTGTTCTGCAGAGGGCTTCTTTATACTGTGTTCATCTGTTACCTGTTATCAGTTGCTTAAACTAGGTAAGACTGTTCATCCATCAAAGCTGACTTAAAAGACACGGAATCTAATTTATTAATGACTGCTGTTACCTATCACAAAGGGTTGTTGACCATGTCCCTGCTGCAGAGTTAAGGGAGAAAAGTTGCCACTGTAACAGTCTCTATCAGAGTCTTCCTGCCAAATATTCTTCTCTTTCATCTCAACTTCAGTCTAAAAAATAAAACTGTACATAACCAGTCAAAAGCAAGAGAGCTATTCAAGTGAAAAAGTTAGACTGTTCTGACTGAGTAAGATTTGGTTTGCTGGGAGGGACAGAAATGTCTTACAAGGTGTCTTGGGAAAAGAGTCTCTCTGTCAGAGTCTCTCTGTCATCAGCCTCTTCAAAAGAACACATCAAGAATTCTAGGCATGTAGAGTTTAACGTTGCAATTATAAGAGGTCTGAAGTGAAGGACTGGTGAACAAAGTGGCTGCAGGAAGAATTTAAGACAAGCTGTTTAGATCAGAACTTTCTTGGTTTGTACTGACCTCTGTCCCTGGAAGGATTACTCAAGGTACTTTTGTTCTCAGTGACCACTCAGGGTACGTGCGCCCTCTGCCAGTGCCGCGCAGTTTGAACAGTGACATCTCCTACTTCGGAGTTGGAGGCAAACAAGCAGTGTTCTTCGTTGGACAGTCTGCCAGGGTAAGTAGAGAGCAGCCTTCATTGCAAACAGCTTTACTTCATCAGGTTGTTATTACCCTGGCTTTTAATCACAGCATTGAACTTGTTTTGTGATGCTCATTTTTGAATCTTGTTTTGATTGTAAATGCTGTTTCTTTAATAAAATCAGATGATAAGCAAACCAGCAGAGTCTCAGGATGTGCATGAACTTGTCCTTTCCAAAGAGGATTTTGAAAAGAAGGAGAAAAACAAAGAAGCAATATATAGTGGATACATTCGAAACAGAAAGGTAAACAGCCTCATGCCCTCCTTGTTTTTTAAGAAGGTTAACCTGACTTCTGTGTAATATTCTTGTAGTTCTTATCTGGGGGTGTCTGCATCCTATTGGATCCTTTGTATCCTGGAGTGTAGAAGGAAGTAATGGGAAATTGAAGGCACTGTGTCGTAAGGCTTTCTTGGAATGTGGTTCTTCTGTCTCTCAGTTCAGTTGAAAGGCCAGAAGTGCTGGGTAGGTTAAGAAATACCTTAAAAATACCTTTCTAAACCAGCAATTGTTTGGTTTTTTTTAAATGTATGAAACATAAAGAAAAATGTCTCTTCTCTGAAGCAGTAAGGAATAAATTGGGGAAACAAACTGTGCTTATGTAGAAGAACTGTCCTGTGTATGGGAGAGGAGTCCAGCCATAGCAACAAACCCCTGTGGTTTCACAGACTTTCACTAGTCTTATAGAAGAAATGGACTGTTTCTTTGAAAACTAGACAGAACAATGCTCCTGGTTTTCATGAAGAACTTAGGCCAAAAGCTCTAAGATAAGGAGGAAAACTCAAAAGAACTGTTCCTGGGACATTTTTGAGCAAGGAGATAAAGGCAAAGATATAGCTTAGGGTGCAGATGGGAGCATAAGTGGGTGCTGTGTGTGACCTTGAGTATTGCCCTTTTCTTGTGGGTTATATGAGTGTTCTTGGCCATGCTTTCACTCTGTGAGTTGCAGAGGGCAGCACTTGTTCAGCGTTGGTGTCCAGCTTCTAGGTTACTGGCCAAATCCTGCAGAGGTGAGGACCAAACAGCACCGACTTTTCGTTGTGATCTATGATCTCCTGGCTCACTTTGCTTGGATGAAAGCAGCAGGGCTGTGAGGTTTAACAGAGGGCATGTTCTGGGCAGAAGGAAGCATTTGAAGGATTGCAGTCTTTTCTGGTGAAAGTTCCCACCACTGATTAAATTATCCTGGGGGTGAAGGAGAGCTTTTTGATTCTGTGGGGAAAGTAAGTCAAACAGCACACCCTTAACTGTAACATGCTTCACCACCTGCAGTTAGGTGGGAGATGAATCCTTCCATGACTCAGTGATGTGTGTCCTTTTCACCTGCTGTCCTGCAAAACAAGGCAAGAAGCTGTATCTACTGTGGTGTGGGAGAGCAGGTCTCAAGTGCACCAGTTGCTTGCCGTTGCTAGAAAGATCTCAGTCTTTCTATTAGAAATAGCTGCTTTTCTGGATGCACCAAATGGAAAGACTGGTTCAGCATGAAGTGTGATGCCAGCTGATGTGTTTGTATGCAGCTTAGACACCTCCTGTCATAAGAGTAGAGTGTATCCATCCAGGAAAAGACAACTGGGACTTCCTGGAATCAGGAACTTCTGGATATTTCATCTGGAACTGGGAATCCACCCTTTCTTTCACAGCAAAAGCATGTTTCTTCCATCTCTGCTCTAGAGAGCAGCCTGTCCATTTAAAAGCAAATACTTTTTTTCTGGTGTGGTTTTCCTAAAGATTGTCTTGTCCACATAATAGTTCAGTCTGTTGGATGAGAATCTGACCCAGTGCCACATTAAACATGATTCAGTGCCTTTCTAGACTCAACACTTCAGATGCTATGGTGAAAGCGAACTGGATCAGGGATGTCAGATTCTCACATTTGACTTTCAAGCTTTTATTGAAGTGTTTTATTTTAAGTGTTAATCCCTTCTGACACTTAGCATCATGTGTTCTGTATTCTTTCCCTGTTCTGTTTGTAATCCTTTTCAAAGCTGATGGGAGTTGAGAAATTCAGTTTTCATTCCTGCTCTTATTATTTTACTCTTTTTGTAGCCATCTGACTCTACTCACATCACAAGTGATGATGAAAGATTTCTTCATAATCTAATATTAGAAGAAAGGGATAAAGAGAGTTTCACAGCAGTTGTCATTACAGGTGTACAACCAGACCACATGCAGTACTTGAAAAACTACTTTCATCTCTGGACGAGGCAACTGGCGTAAGTTTGTGATTTAAAATGTTTGACTTGAAAGTGGGCTAACAACCTGGTCAGATAACTGAGTTACTTCCTTTCTCTCTTTAGTCATTGGCTTTACTCCTCTGAAGTAGTTGATACATGTTTTGGAGATGCCACAGTTAGTTCTCCTGGCTAACTGCTCTTACAGAAACCAGCACAATTCAAACAGAGGTGTTTACAAACATCAGGTTCAGTGTGACTTGAAGTGGGGACATAATCATCCAAAAGAATAATGCTTTATTACATGAATAAATAAAGCTATTAGCTTAGGTATTAGAGATAATAACTTGTTATATCTTGCATGTAAGAACTTGCAGCTGGAACTCTTTTGTACCCTCGTTGTCAGGTAACTTGAGTCTCCCCTTGTGTTCTAGGTGCTCCTCTGGTGAACACCTTCACTTAGAGGTGTGTTAGTTCCTTCCAGTGATCTCTTGAAGTGAAGGAACTGCCTCCACCCAGGGGCAATGGTTCAAGTATACACCCTGTAGCTATTACAGTAAAAACAACCACATTCACCTTCCCAGTGCTACACAGTCCTGCATCACTCTTTCATCTGTCATAGCCTTCACCCCCTCAGACACCTCCAGCTAACCCCCTGCCATGCCTCTTGCCACACATGCACGGTGCCAGTTTTTCTCCTCTAACAGGCATTGGTTTGGATGCTTTGAAGGGAAGGGAGGAGAGATGAATCCTCAAAATAATTATGTCTTAAAGCCATGAGAGCACTTACTGAGGTCTGGAAGAGATGCAGATGCATTTTGTGCAGGGGGGGGCATATCCTTCTGCTGAAGTCCTGAGCAATGAGACCATGAGGAGCTTTTGTCTGGCCTCCAGGATTTGTTGCTGCACCTCGGGGTGCATTTTGTGCAGGGAGTGTCAGCAGCAATGCAATTCTACACACTTGTAGGTGCCTTTAACCTTCCTACATTCAGTCCCTTTGACTTGTATAATCTCATTTTACTGCAAACCACCACCTTTGGGGTCTTCAGTCTCTGAAGCTGGGAGGATTAGCTAGCTTGCTGGGAAGGTGAAGTAAATGCAGTTCAATTCCTCAGTTTTCTCAACCTTCATATGTCTGTGAAAATTAATTAATCTATCTGAGCATGTGGATTTTTGGGGTTCTTAAATGAGCACAAGTACCATTAGAAAATGAAGTTTACAAAGAGAGAAATGACTTATAATACACAGATCACCTCCGTGACTGCTGCCTGGATTCAAATGGGAGAGCTGTGCTTTTTTGTGAATAAGGATAGTGGTTGTTAAAAGTTTCTGTTGCTGTTAGATGATTAGTACCAACCTGGTATCAGAAGTGGTGTGTGAAAAGCTTTTTGGCTCTAGTTGTTTTTACTCTCCAGAGTGCAGAACAGTTACAGTAGTTTTATTAGTTTGCATTTTGGCTTAAAGGATCTGTAGCCATGTAACAGTCACCATTTGCTTCAGTTATGTAGTGTTTTCCAGTTTGTAATGTTCCTAATTATTGTATTAAAAATTGACCCTAATAGGGTTGTTCCTGAAGGAGAGGAGAGTTGAAAGGAATGAAAAGAAGTCACCCAGTCCCTCTGATAAATCTTCTGTACCAAATGTTCCTGCTGTCATGCAGTGGAGTTGTATCACTGCAATGAACCAGTTATATGTTAAGAACAAAGGGGTTTATTTAGATTTTTGAGAATGACAATATGCAAGCTTTTAATTTCACTGGCTGAGGTTAATTTTTCCTTGACAATGTGTTCCAGGCATATCTATCACTACTATATCCATGGCCCCAAAGGCAACGAAACTAATGCTGCCACAAAAGACATCAGCCCTTTCAACAACATCGACATTCAGGTGAGAGATTTATACCTACTCGTCAAAATTCTGCTTTGATGGCAAATTATTTCATCTTGTGCCTGTGTCTCTTCAATCATGCATTTTGAAGTGCAGCAGCTTTTAAGGCATGTGTGCAGTTGACCATTTCAAAAGCAGTATTAGTTATGGTTGCAGCATGGGGACTGACTGGGTTTGCTAACGGTTAACTGTCAGCAGCGCTGGTCGCCGCAGGATTGTTGTTCAAGGGAAATCAACTTGGTTTCTGTTTTGGTTTGGTTTTGTTTTGTTTTTCCAGATTTCAATGTTTGAAAAAGGAAAAGTACCAAAGATTGTCAATCTTAGGGAGATCAAAGATGACATGCAGACACTGTATATAAACACTGCAGCAGACAGTTTTGAGTTTAAGGCACATGTTGAAGGAGAAGGTATCGTGGAAGGCATCATCCGCTACCATCCCTTCCTGTACGACAGAGAAACATACCCTGATGATCCCTGTTTTCCATCAAGTGAGTGCTCTGAAGCCCTACAGTGGTCACTCCTTCTGCTTTAAATGTTTTAATGATCTAGAAGCTAGAACAATTGAAACTGAAGTATGAATCGTTGTGTAACTTGGCTTGTGGCAGAACGAACATTCACTACCTCTGGATGAGCGAGTTGTCTGTTGGGACAACTCGTTGATGTAAAGCTGATGCTTGACACAATGCCATCTGATTTCAACCCATAAACCCCTCTGGAATGCAGGCTGAAGGAAATGTTCCTGCTTGCCTGGCTGTTGGATCTTTGCTCTGAGAAAGCAATGAAACACCAGCAGTTTGAGTCAAGAGGTTCTATCATTGGAATGCTGCAGAGGACAAACGTGTGCTCTGAGTCCTTAATTTAAAACTGGGTTTATCCAGACCTGAAGAGGTTTCAGATGCTGAGTTTGAAAATAATTTGTGTTGGTGATTGATTTTTAATTTAATTTTGTGGTTTGGTGCTTTGGGGTGTTTGTTTGTTTGGTTTTTTGTTTTGACAAATCAAATCTTAAGCTTAATGGTGACAAGATTTTATGATGTTAGGACATCATTTGTAACTAAAGGGAAAATAACACTTATTCAGATTTGAAATCTGCAAAATCTGGTTGATTTGGTTAATATTATTCACTCTGTCTACAATTTTGCTGTTGCTTTCCTTAGTTTTACTGCTTGGTATTTCTTAAACAAAATATCCTACCATTGTCTGTAGCTAGCCTGTAGCATGTGTGCTGCTGCTGTGCCTTACTGAGAACAGATAATTCTTAATTTAGACCCCCTTGGGTTTGGTCTTCTGTTAGTTTTTCATTGAGACTTATTCATGGAGACTGTCTTCTTCTTGATGAAGAGCCAGGTGATGATGATGATGACGATGACTGCGTGATAGTCGAAACGGGTGCCCGAGGGAAGAGGCCTATTTTTGAGTGTTTTTGGAATGGAAGATTGATACCCTACACAACTGTGGAAGAGTAAGTGCTAATTTGTTTCTACACTGCAAACCAGTGTCTCTAAACCTCTCCTGATTTTAAAAAAAAAAAAAAAAAAGGGTTTTAATGTCTCTCTCCTCTCTCTGAAGTTTTGACTGGTGTGCTCCTCCCAAGAAGAGAGGACTGGCACCCATCGAGTGCTACAACAGAATTTCTGGTGCACTGTTCACCAATGACAAGTTCCAGGTCAGCACAAACAAACTGACTTTCATGGATCTGGAGCTGAAGCTGAAAGATAAGAACACTCTGTTCACAAGAATCTTCAATGGGCAGGTGATCATTTTATTCTGTTCAGTCTTTCTGCTTGGCAAAGCTCAGTGCCTGTGCTAGAGAAACCTTCACTCACAGGTTATTTGTTTGTGCCACTCGGTATTGCCTGGTGGCTGATGAACTTCCACCTTGGGCACTGCTGCAGGACTTTGTAGCAGACAGGTCTCTCTGGTTTAGTGAGCAGGAAAGCTGAATCTTTAAATCTGAATAAAATAAGATCTGTTCTTCTTCCTTTTGATTTTCTCAGGTAGTAACTTTATCTAGTTGTGGTAGGGAGACCCTCTCATGGAGAGACCCTCTTCAGCGTGGCTGCTGGGGGAAACACTTTCTCTGGCTTCAAGTAGAGCATTCCTAGAATCCTGCAGTGTTTCCAGCTGCAGAATCCTTTGCTGAGTACATTATCACTGTACTCCTAGAATTGTTTGTGCTTCTGAGGTTTCCATTTTGTAGCACATCCATTAACAAGATCTGTTTCTTTTCTAATCTCCTTCTAGGAGCAGCGGATGAAAATTGACAGAGAGTTTGCTTTGTGGCTCAAAGACTGTCATGAAAAATATGACAAACAGATAAAATTCACAGTCTTTAAAGGAATAACTCAACGAACTGACCTGCCATCCAAAAGAATGCAGAGCCCTTGGACAGTGTATGGTGCCATAGAGTGGGATGGGAAAACGTTCAAAACTGGACAGCTGGTGAGTTAGTTGCTCGTGGGGGTTGGGGTTTGGTTTCTTTGGTTTGTGATGGTAGAGCATCTGAACCCTATTAAAGGCATATACTAGAGATGTGATGCAGAAGTAACATGTTGACAGGAGTTGTCTTCTCTTTACAGGTGAAAACAATTAAGACTCTTCCAATATTCTATGGAACTATTGAAAAATTCTTTTTATATGGACACCACGATGGGGATATCTTTGCCACTGGAGGAGAGGTTCAGATTGCTTTGGTAAGACAAATACTTTAAGATTCAATCACCCACTATGCCCAAGGGGCACTGGGCACCAACTGGAAGCCAGGAGGTTGCAGCTGAGCAGGAGGAGAAGCTTGTTTGGTGTGAGGGTGTTGAAGCCCTGGCCTAGGCTTTGCAGAGAGGCTGTGGAGTCTCCTTGTGTGGAGAGATTGCCAAGGCAGCTGGAGGTGATCCTGGGCAAGCTGCTGTGGGTGCCCCTGCTGGAGCAGTGGGATTGGTCTAGATGATCTCCAGAGGTCCCTTCCAACCCCTGCCATGATGGGATTCTGGGATTTTGGGAGATTCTAGGACAGTGTCTAGTGTGGAGTCACCACATAGTGTTTATTAGCATATTGCATTATGTCTGTCTAATTGCCTAGTCCCCTGACAGAAGTATTTCTTCTCTCACATATTATTGTCTGTTTATAACTTCACTCATTTTTGTTTTTTCCAGGAACCTCAAGCATTATATGCTGAAATGAAAACTATTCCAATCTCAAAACTTGACAGAACAGTGACTGACAAAGCTATTAAAAAATACATAGAGGATGAAATGGCAAGGTGAGCTCTACACTGTGGTTCTTTACTGCTGGAGTTCCTCATGACAGTTCTAGTATTTCTTCAGGAGCAAATAAACACATGTTCCAGTTTCCATGGGCAAGCAGTTGGCTCTTTCAGCAGAAAAAAACCCAACCTAGGAATAGTTTGAGGGGAGGCTTCTGTCAAATACAGCTCTGCATATTCTACTAAAGATAAAATACCCTAGTTTTTAACTCTCAGAAAATGTGTTCATTCTTTCTTTTTCACTAGGCTTCCTGATAAATTATCAGTAACATGGCCTGAAGGAGATGAGTTGTTGCCAAATGAAACAAGATTTGCTGGTACACCAATAGGTAATACTTTTTTTTTTGCTTCCAAATACTGAAAAGGACAATGCCAGTTTAAATGAAATTATGCTCTCTTGCTAACAAAAACAGCATGCAGAAATCTCCAGTCCCTTCTAACACAGCCTGTTCTGAAAGCCTGTCTTTTGAAATCCAGGAGCATTGAGGATAGAAATCCTGAATAAGAAAGGAGAAGCAATGCAGAAACTGCCAGGTACAAGCCATGGAGGTTCAAAGAAGCTGCTTGTTGAGCTCAAGGTTATTTTACATTGTAAGTATTTCAGCACATTAAAATGAGTCTTTGGTATTTAGAAACAAAGCATGATGGATCCTGTATCCCTTCATGTATGCACATGTAGTGCACCTTGGAATTTGGTAGATGGATGGAGTTTTGATTTCAGGGGCAGCATCCCATCAGAGCATGGTGCAGTCCCCAGCCATGTTTCATGGAATGAGAATTGCTGCAATGCCAAGTGTTTCATGTCTGCATGCTTTCTTATGACTGCTTCTGTCACCTGCAGGGAGGAACTATCAGTTCCAGTCTGTCTCCTTAGTACCCAGAAGAACATGGTTAAAATGGATCATGTTCCTGGAATTAACTTAGCAATTCACATCAGCTGCATAAAAGTAGGGGCCAGGCTTGTTTAGTGTCCAGTGTAAAGTCACTTCAGGATGCCAAGCTGTCAAGTTTCTTGTGAGTTCCTCCTTTGGGGTTTCCCTTTTGAGGAGGCCTCTCTTGGTACTCTAACATTGGGTTTGTTGGAGAGTTCTGTTCTCTTCCAGGCAGCTGGAATCCCTCAGCTGCCCATGGCATGCAGAATTAGAACATAGAACAGTTTCTCTGGAAACTCCAATCCTGCAGCTGTCAAATCTGTTTGCAGTTTCTAGAAGCTTCATGTTGTTTACTTTGTTTCTTTCCATATACAAGAGGAAAATGTAAACTTTTTAACCTGATGAAGAGTTGTAAAAATACTTTTCTGCAGCACTGAGCTTACTCTAGTGACAGATGCCAAAGGAAACTAAGTGGCAGAATCTTAGCTTATCTGACCTGTTCAGTACATGTCAGAAGACTACATGTGGTGCCTTAGTGGCACCTGTGGCTTGGGGACTGTCTGCTCTGCAGTCAGCTGCACCTTTCTCCCAGGGCTCCCGGTTCAGCCAGTCTGCTATGGTCATTTGTCATGTTGATCAGGGAAATTAGCACCAAAGAGCTAAGAGAGTTCAGCTTGACAAAGCTGCTGCTTTCAGCTCAGTGTGTCTGAAGTCAGCAATTTTTAGTGGAAACAGGCCCAGGTAGGGAGTTCTTCTTTTGGTTGTTTTGGGGTTGTGATCAATGGGATGAATTGTGAAGATGACTTTGTGTTTATTGGATGTCAAAGTGATAGTGGTACTTGGAGTGATTGTAGCACCTGACAAAGTGAAGAATTAGGGTGTAAAGTCTAAATACATCTACCCAATTGTTTGTTTTTCAGCCTCTACTGGGAATAAAGAGATCATTTCCCATATCAGTCAGCATGGAGGCAAATGGCCATACTGGTTTAAAAAGATGGGTAAGGTCACCTCCCCAGTAGTCTCAGTGCAGCTGCAGTTTAACCTTATTCTGCCTTCTAACTGTGTGTGTATTGCTCCTAGAAAATCTTCAGAAGCTTGGGAACTACACCTTGAAACTGCAAGTGGTGTTGAATGAAAGTAATGCAGACACTTATGCAGGAAGGCCTCTGCCATCTAAAATATTTAAGTTTACTATTATAGGTAAGCTTTTCAGTCATGCTAATTTTCTTCTACTTTTGGTAGTTTTATTTGAGTCACTGTATATCAGAATGACCTGTGTTTTAGTTGAGAGGTAATTTTCAGCACTGAAAAGCAGGACTTTCCTGTCAATTATGAAGTATTTTCAGGTAAAAGGTCATTTTTGGTTGGTCTGGTAGGTTTTGCTCTCCCCTATTGTGTGTTGGCTCTGCTCTACAGTCTGCTTACAAAACAGGAGAGTGCTGGTGGAATCAAAAGCTCTTCCCTCATGTGAGCTTTCATAAATGTACTTAATAAAAATAAATATTTGCTTAATTAGAATCACTCTTTTTTTCCCTCATAAATATTCTTTAATAGAAGGTGGTGTTCATTAGGCAAAGTTCCATGCAGAAACCACAGAGAAACTCACTCAGAAACAGGTTCTGCATTTCAAATATGCATGTTGAGATTGAATTCTCTCTTTTTTTGTGATTAAGAATCCTCTGCAGAACCAAGTTCTCATTCAGCTGCAGTGGGTGTGTAACTCTGGATTGCCCATCAGAGCAGAAGCAGTGCTGGGAAGTGTCTCTGGTGTCACCCTCTCTTGCTGTGCACTCTGCTCTGTGTGTACCTGGCTGAGGCAGAGACAGATCATATCCTCCCAGGAGATGAACAGATGCTGATTTTAGTGGCACTGTTGAAGACCATGAGATATGTACCATGGGTGGTCACAGCCTGTTTCTGCTGCAGCCTTGCTAGCCCTGTTTCTCTCATCCTCTCAAGATGTTAATTTTCCTTCCCAGTTCATTGGTGTGCATTTGTCTGTCAGGGGCTGGGTAGGGTTTGTTTCTAAGCCTTTCTCTGGAGAAGGTTTATTCCTTCTTTTGCTGAAAAGAGTTCATTTCTAGGGGAAAGAGGCAGATAGTTAGGAGAAGGGTTGAGCTGTGGGCTCTGCCTGACCAGGAACAGGAAGCACAATTCATTTTTCAGTTCTAAAGGAGCAGTATGTTACCTGTTAGATGAGTTCATAGGCTTTTAAAAACCTGTGCTTTTGATTCTCTGCATCATCACTGATTGTAAGGAAAACCTGTAGTTATTTACTTGCTAAAATACCTGTTCATCCCCTGTTCATCTCATCACTGAAACTCATCCTTTCTGTCTTTAGTAATCCAAACACCTGTGGCCTAGCTGCATTAAAAACCAGATCTTCTCTTGGTCTCTGGCTCTCAGTCTCAGTGTTAAAGGAAAAGTTTTGTTCAACTCCTTTGCCGTGCTGTGACTTTGCCTTTTTCTGAAGTGGCAAAAACCAAGCTGGAATGAAACTGGGAATGATCAGAGGAAGGGAGTCACCAGCAGCTCTGTGAGGGAGTGGTGGACAGGGGTGATGAGCAAAGGGCCTGCAGTGGTGTGGCAGAAAAATCACAAAGTCAGCAACAGGAGGCAGAAGATGACTTCCAGAGGAGCCTCCCAGCCTCAGCCATACTGAGCTTTATCTACAAGGGAGATTGGGAGGGGGGAAGACATAAAATGCTACTTCTCTGCATTTAATATTGAAGTGGATATTTTTGTCCCAGGTTCAGGAGGTAGAGCTAACATCTGTTTCCAGAAGATCAAGAGAAAAGGAGATGCTTTTGGAGGCCTCTTGTTTTCTCCACGACACTAGAGGCTTTGAATGCAAACCCTTTAGGCAGAAAAGAGGTCTTGGTAGCATATTCTTCTGAAAGCTTCTGTAAAAGGGTTGTTGGCAGAGTGGAAACAGGGATTCTTGTGTGATGATAGAGAGTCATTCTTGAGACCTGTGTCTGAAGTCCTCAAGGAAAGGAGAACAATGAACTCATACTCTGGAACCTTTAACAACAGGGGTACCAAAAGCAGCCTTTGCTCTCTGGTGCTGGTGTTTTGTCTAAGCATAAGGTAATCTCAGATTTTGACATCTTTTGGTCTTGAGAAGTGACTCTTCCAAGTCTTGATTTTTGCAGTGGTTTGGGTTGTTCTGGAGGCAGCCATAAATCCCCACTCCTCATTGCAAAGTATGGACATTTGGGTCAGCTTTCCTCTGTAGAGATTCTGAAAACCCAGGAAAGAGCAACTGAAGTCAGTCACTCACCAACAGCTTTCTTGTCTGAGAAACAAATGTTTTCCTTTCTTGAGCAGCAAGTTGGTGCTCAGTGTTTACAGTTCTTGGTAAGCTAAAAACCATCATAAATGCTGGGTGAAATGGAACTTGCTCAGTCAGTCCACAGCTCTTGTGGCTGTAGTTCAGGCATGTTCTTTGGGTAGTTCTCTGTGGCAGTGCAGTTTTTAGTGTTATTCTCTCAAATGATTTTCCTGTTCTCTCTCACTTGTAAATAAAATTGTAAGCCCTGTGCAGTTAAGGTCTCTTTGTTGTTGTAACTGATCATTCCTACCCCTCAAATGTGAGATAGGTATAGAAGAAAAATGGTTTGGTTTATGAATGATTTTAACAGAATTAAAGCAATTAAATGATGAGGAAAAGCTGTCCACAAGGGACTTGGCCACTTTCAGCTGCTGTGTTGATGTTCTACATCCTCTGGAAGGTTTGGCTGTCCTGTGATGTTTCTTACACCATGCAGTTGTGTTTTAGCTATTATTCTTATGTTAGTGTCAGTTAAAAAAGAAGAGGAGAAGAGGATCAATCAATAAACCATGATTTATGCTACAGCAGTGTTCTGAACAGCCTGTTTCCTTTGAGGCTGAAAATCACTTGACTTAATTTTGCAGCCTTAATTAAGAGGAAGCCAGTGAGCACACATTATTATCTCTAAAAATGTATTACTCTTTTCTTTAGAGGGCAAACCAGAGAAGTTCTCAGTTGGTCTTTTGGAGCTTCCTTTTCGAGTTGGAGTTCCTTTTAATATCCCTTTGGAACTGCAGGATGAGTTTGGTCATGCAACACAGTTGCCAAGTGATGTCAGACCAATTCTGGAAGCTAGGTGAGTCAACCATCTCATTTTTGATTGTGTTTTGTCCTTTCTTCGTGTGACATTAGTGGAGTAATTCTCCAGGGTTTGTCTGAGTGGCTTCTTGCCACAGAAATTAACTGTCACTTGATCTGCCATTTCCATAAGCATATCTCACAGTGTCTTATGCATTAACTCTGTTTCATTCTCAACTGCTTCTGGTTTGTTCACTCTCTTGTTTTCCTAGTGGATTGACAGTGTATTTTCAAGGAGTGACTGCAGGAGCAAAGTGCATGATTAAGGGGGTCACTGCTAGAGGCTGTGTCAACAACTGCCAGGGCAAGGTAAGCTGATGGATTTGTACTTGAAGTCACATATTTGGTAAAGACAAAAACAGCCACAGAGCAACTAATACTTGTGTGAAAAGGATTGTCACATCCAAGGTGGGCCTGCACTACTAACTACAGGGATCTGTTCAAGTGCTCTCTCAGCTCTGCCTGGAGCAGTTGGTCTTTGCCCCAGCCAAAGAGGTTGAGCAGCACGTGGAGGGGGCTGGAGGTACCCAGCAAGTGAAACCAGCTGTCTTCAGCCTTTTAAACAGGGCTGAAGTGGGTTTCAGCCAAATCATCCTAGTGCTTTTTGGCACTGAAATAACGTAGGGAGCACCAAAATCTTTCATGCAGTTGAGATGATGAGTAGTATTCATTAATGAGTGGTGACTGCTTGAGCTCCTCTCCATCTTTCCAGAAGGCTGGTTCCACTTCTGTAGCAAACACACATCAGCCAAAGCCAGCCTGGTGCTGCTGGATTCTCAGCACCTCCTCAAACTGCTGATTTACTGTGAAAACAAAGCCATGTCTTACATGCCAGAATAATGTATTTTCTGAACCAGATCTTAATGCTTCTGATAGATAAAAATTTGAAGATTTAAAACCACAATTCCAAAATCACATATGGGTCATATTTAGTCAGTATTCTAACCAGCTCCTGACCCTTCCATGGGGTCTTGCTGTCTAGCACAGTAAAGACACAGCTAGCAACTGAGGTAGCTCAAGGTAAACACCCAGGAAAAGCAATTAATGCTGCTGGGGGAAAGGTGTGGAGAGAGAATAGGGAGCATCTGCCTGCTCACTGAACCCTGGGCATGCTGAATGTCATGGATGTTGTAGGTAAAGCTCAGAATTTGAGGTTAGGAGAAAAATTAATGATGGAGATAGAGGTGTAGGAGCAAAAGTGCCAAGCTGTGGCAAGACATAAATGCAGTGAGGGCCGAGGCCAAGAGTCAGTGAAGGAACTTGCAGTACAGCCATAACAGCATAGCACAATGGTGAAAAAGAAGGGCTGATGTTTTCTCCCATTGCTTAATTGCATCAAATGTTGGAGGCAATACAGGAACTGGCACTGAAAGTAGCAGCCCTAATTTATATGGGGAAAAACCTGTTTGAGATGGTAATGAAAAATGATGCCAAAAGGCAGACTAAAACCAACAGATCATTTCAGTGCTTAATTTAAAATAAGAAGCAGAGAAGAACATAAGAGAAATTTTCAGTTAAAAGTTGATTTGTTTGGAATTGGTAGCAAACCAGCTAAAATAACTCAGAGAAATAGCTAGTAAGAAATTCTGGAAAGAGTTTAGAAGAGAAAGTGAATGAGAGAATGAAAAGGGAGAAAAGGAGATCATGGAAAAAAAAAACAGTGTTTGTTGGAGAAAGGAGTAAGGAAGAAAAAGGTTGTAGGAATAATCATGCCAAAGAGAGAAGAGAAACTTGATTGAGGTAGGAAATGTAGAGTTGTCACAGTTGTCAGTGAAGGAAGCACTAAGAGAAAGCGAAGTTCATCTACTTCTGTAGCCTTTGGTTCAGTCCCACCCAAACCAGTCAAGACAGAGAAGGTTGGTTTGGTTGTGGGTGGAGTCAGAGAAAATCTAAAGACAAGTGTGTAAGCAGTATCAGGAAGGCTGATCCCTTACAGGATTTCAGATACAGTCAGGAGAAGGCTGACCAAGAGAGTTTAAAGGAAAATCCTATTTCTTTATTCTTCTCATTTTGAAGTTCTACAGTACATGTGGAAACAGACTTGGAAGCAGAGGAAAAGTAGATGAAGGGGTCATGAAGGATAAGGAAAAAGAACTTCCCTAGAGGTCACAAATGTTGGAAGCTTTAAAGGAAAGAAGTTAGAGATGTAAGCTGGTTAGTTAGAGGCAGAAAACAGTGCAGTGTAAAGGAGAGACAATTAAATAATTAATATTGCAGGAAAGGGATTGAAACTAAAAGAAGGGCAGTGCAGGAGCAGTGTCTGGTGCATGAGTACAAAGCTTGGCTGAAAGAACTGCTGAAGGATTTAGCTTACTGACATGACAGGGCAGCTACCAGCTATTCTGGTTTCCAGTGGTTTTAGTCCCTACCTCATTCTTCCCCTCTTGTCTCCTCTTTTCTTCTTCATTTCCCCACTCCTCCATGTGTGGTTTCAGTGTGTTTGCCTAGGCTCCAGCTGCTGGGGGTTGCTGGGCTGACAGGCAGCCCAGGAGGTACTCAGCATCCAGTCCTAAGGTTATGGCTCAGACTGCTTCATTCCCTGATTTTAATGTGACAATGAGTTTGGGGGAAGCAGTTCTACAGCAGGTTTGTTCTTACAGCCTTATTCCAAGGCAAGCTGGATAGTCAGTGTGTGTGTGTGTGTCTGTGTGTGTGTGCCTTGCTTCAGGCAATTAGGGAAGGAGTAACAAACACAAAATGTGCAGAATCCTCCTTTAAACTACTCTGGAACTGATAAAATTCCACCTCCACCCCAAAACAGACTAAGCAGGAAACTGCAGCAAATGATGACAGCTGCTTTTAATGGTTTCAGAACCATGTAGCTTAACATGCAAATCCTGGCTGGGACAGCTGGGAGAGTAACATGGAAAAGACAGATGGTGGTGTAGAGGAGAAAGTCTTGAACTGTGCAGCAGTGCAAGAAAATGTGGCTGGACTTCTGAGGTGTAGATATCACAGACTCAACAACTCTGAGATTATTTATGATTTGCTGCTGTTTAAGGTTAATGTTTATTCTTTTCATTAGAACTTTAATCTGAAGGTTACCATTCCTGGTTTGAAAGAAGACACACAGGTCCTGAAAATAAGAATGCAGCCTGGTAAGTATTGGTAAAACTCTCAGTCAATTTCTGTTGGACTTTCTTCTGACACTATTAATGAAACTCTTCTTCTCCCAAGAAGGTAAAATATTCAGTGAGGTATAAAAAAGGATTTTCTAGCTCATGCAGGTGATGGCTGAAACTAAATAAAGCTAAGGGCATGTCATTCTTGGCAGGAATAGCATCAAATTCACAGCCCAGCCTTATCTGTTATTTTAGCAGCTGCAGTTGGTCTGCTTGCTTGAGAATGACTTTTCACTCCTTCTGTTTCTTAAATTATTTTGAATCTTTTTCTGACTGTGAATGAATAAACTTTGTATCTTCTCTGTTTCTTCAGCATTAAGCCCTTCAGCCTGTAGTGATCTGCATTGAGCTGTTCCCCTTGTAGAAAATACCCCAAGAATGAATACATGCTCCTTTGGTTTCCTACCCCAGCAAAGTGGGGAGGCTCTGGCTGTTGGGATTGTGTCTGGATGTTTTAATGTTATATGTTGGCTTTATCATCATGCAAGAGAGGAAAGAAGAACTCTTAAGTCTACTGCCCTCACCAGAAGTTTTGTGGATGCCTTGATACTGAGGATTCCCTTCTCTCATACTTGTCCCCTGTTACCTGGGGTTTTCTGGACTGGGGAGACAAGGTGTAGTTTGAAAGCTGATTTTTTTTTTTTTGGCCTCCCAGATAACCAAACTTAAGGCTTTCCCATCTCAACTTGCAGAGAAATTGTGTATTTCAAGCTTTGTTAGAGCAGCAATGCACAGGTTATCCCATTATTCTTTATCTTTTTGAGGAACTAAGGCTTCCTGTAGCCCCTGGAGAGTGTGCTCTGTTGTGAGGGATGCATTGTGCATGGCTTGGTTATTTACCTGGGACCAAAGGCAGCTTCATGAGAATGCTTTGCTTTTGCCAGTGGAGAGATGCTTCACTACCTCTTTCTTCTCACTGGACTTCTCCTTGGCTTTTAAAGCTGTGTTTTGAGGGGAAGGAGTGAATAAAAGCTATTTTAGCCTTTCCTGTTCTTCAGCCACTGAGTTTGGAATGGGAGTTTCAGTGAGTGATGCATTAAGTATGTTTCTGCAGATGGCCTTCTTTGTTCCTTCAGAGGAGTCTTTTCAGAGTCATCTGTTACTTCTTTCTCTTTGAGTCTGAAAAAGTCATTATATGTTCTGGGGGGGGGGCAGCCTTCCTGGAATAACTTCACTTTGCTACCCAAGTGATGCCAGCACCACTTTCATTTGCTTTTCCCTGCATGCAAGCTGTAGCTGTGGTGGCCTTGATGCCGCTGCTGCTGCACGTGGTGACTGTCAGCTCTCTCAGCATTCCACTCTTTGGCTGTAACGTGTTAGGAGAAGGCTCCAGGTTTCTTCTGGATGAATGGGAATCCATGTAGTCTGTAAACAGGACTGTGTCATGTGTTTAGACCTTGTCTGTGTTGAAGGTCAGCAGGTTTGCCTGACTGTTCTTCCCTAATTTTGGCAGGTGGTGTGGATCAAAGGACAGCAAGTGTCCAGAACTTCTTGGCATAAACCAGTGCAACTGAATTGGTTTAATGCTTTGTTACCACCAAGATCTCGACAGCTTGGCTTTGAAAGCTTTCTGAGATGGCAAAAGCTGAAATCCAGTGTCTCACAAGTGATCTAGAACATAACCCCTCCTCTGGCACTGTGCACTTTTCCAGGGCCCCCTCGTCAGCTGAGAGTCAAGCCAGACTCGGAGGTTCTGAAGATCGAGAACGGGACAGCGTTCCCCTTCCAGGTGGAGGTTCTGGATGAGTCAGGAAACATCACAGCACAGCCAAAGATGGTTGTTCACTGCAAGGTAAGCTGCACTGCCTCAGGTGTCAATGCCTTTGAGCCTGCTTTGGCCTCTGGAGAGAATATATCTTTAGTAGTGCTCTTGAAGTTTCTGTAGCTCGGTAGCCACAACCGTGACTCTCTTGCCTCCTCTGTTGTGAGTCGTTCAGTAAGCTTCAGAATCAGGAGCTTGGTCTTAAAAATGGAAGAGAAAATTACATGAGGATATATAGCTACAATTTTAATGTATTTTAGGGCATGTTTGCTGTACAGAATGCTAAAATTTGTTCAGGAAGAAAACTTCCTGCATCTTGCTCTGATTTTATATTCTAAGATGAAAATGCAAATCTGCTGCCTAACAGTATTAGATAAGGCTATTAGCATAAGCCCTCCTCTAAGTTCAGAGGGGAATGCAGCTGTTACTGTGGCTTTCAGAAGTAAAAAAACTTTTCTCCTTTTAGAGCTAGTTCTTTTTTAACTCAAGAAAGTGACCTTTTCAGTCCTGGTGAAATCACTCTTCCAGCAAGAACAAGTAAAGAAATAAATTTTCCCACTGCAAAATAGTCTGCATTCCTTTTACACTTGGTATGTGTAAATTCTCCTCCTGCAGACTGGTGACATCTTGAGCTTGACATATAAATTGTGTAATGTGGGAATTTTTCATCAACTTAAATTTATTGCTATAGTGGCAGAAGAGACTAATGTTGGTGTGTTAACACAAAACAGCTTAACAGACAATAAATTTTACTTCTGTAACTTCATCACATCTCTTACCTGCAAAAAAGACAGGTGTTGGTCTTGCAGACTTCTGGGAAGCTGAAACCAAATTTATCTGTCAATAATCCTTTGTGTATAGACTTGTGCAAATAATAATAATTTCTGGAACAATTGCAGTGGTTCTCTAAAAGCTGAAGTTTAATTTTAACCTTTGAAATAGTTTTTAGGTGCTTCAGACCTTCCTGTGTATTCTGTGGACTGCAGTAATGGAGGCACAAATATCCTAACTGGTCCAGTTATACATGTACAGAATATCAAAAAAGACCAGATCCTGAAAGCAAGGATTGAAATACATGTGAGTACTGCCTTGGGGCAGAGGGGTGGGAAGCTGACCAAGAGAAAAGGACCTGGGGGTGTTGGATGGCAGCAGCTGAAGATGAGGCAGCAGAGCGCCCAGGTGGCCAAGAAGGCCAACAGCATCAGCACTAGTGTGGCAGCAGGGCTAGGGCAGGGATTGTCCTCCTGGGCTGGGCACTGGGGAAGGCCACAGCTGCAATCCTGGGCTCAGTTTTGGGCTCCTCACTCCAAGGAGGACACTGAGGTGCTGGAGAGTGTCCAGAGAAGGGCGAGGAAGATGGGGAAGGGTCTAGAGCACAAGTGTTGTGAGGAGCAGCTGAGGGAAGTGGGGTTGGTTAGCCTGGAGAAGAGGAGGCTCAGGGGAGACCTTCTCACTCTCTGCAGCTCCCTGAGAGGAGGCTGGAGCCAGGTGGGGCTTGGGCTCTTCTCCCAGGTGACAAGTGAAAGGACAAGAGGAACCAGCCTCATGGTGCACCAGGGGAGGTTCAGATTGGACATTAGAAGGGTTGTCAAGGCCTGGCCCAGGCAGTGGTGGAGTCACCATCCCTGGAGGGGTTTAGAAGATGTACAGATGTGGTGCTGAGGACCATGGGTTAGTGGTGACCTGGCAGTGTTAGGTTAGTAGTTGGACTTGATGATCATAAAGGTGTTTGCCAGCCTACACAGCTCTGTGTTTCCTTGTTTTCTCCATAGCTAGCATCCAATTTTAATATCTGTTAAAGGCTGTAAGTATTGTGCCATATGCTTTTACTTCTGACAAATCAGGCTGGTTTCCTGCTTGGGCAGCTGGTCACACCTGGGAATCCAGGTGCCACAGGCTCTTATGGAGTGGTATTTATGCACATATATATGTTCAATAGCTTAATAATGTTATATATGTATCATTTTTTCCCATGTATAGAACTGGAAAGATGTGCCAGCAGTGGAAAAGATTATTAAGCTACTTCCTAGCAGTCATGTTGCAAGACTCCAGATCTTAAGTATGGATGGACAAAAAGCTATCCAAATTAAGCATCAGGATGAAATTAATTGGGTTGCTGGTGATGTCATGCACAACCTCATATTCCAGATGTATGATGAAGCAGAAAGGGAGATACACATAACTCCAGCTATGGCAGAGAAAATCAAGGCAAGTCCTCTTGGGTGAACAGCAACATCAGATGGGGGAGAGAGAGAATGCTGGCTCTCTAAAATCCACAGAGCTTCCTCAAGACATGGGAACTTCATTTTCTGCTTAATTGCTTTGGGCACTGTTTTATTCTAAGAGTGTCCTTAATGAGCTAAGCCAGGTAATCAGATGTTAATAATGCTTCAGGGTGGTGTGAAGCAGAGCAGGTAACTAGCTTCCACTGCTGCTCCTGAATACAGGAAAATAATTGTGACCTAGCTGTGATTCTCAGCTCTGGGGCTTTCCCAGCACTCAGGGCCCTTGAGCAGACACTTCCTTCAGAGGGATGTGCTTTGCCTGTCCTGTCCCTCCCCAGGTAGCAGTGTGCAGCCTGGCACAAAGGCACAGCTTCACCAGATATGGGACACTTCTTTGCTGAGGCTTTTCAGGATCTCATCTTTTCTAACTGAAGACAAATGAGGGAAACCTAATGTCTGTTTTGGCTGGCCTGGGGTGTTTTTAGAGTCAATCTCAGGTTGGTCACTGTTGGGAAATGCTCAAGCTCTCCATGGAAAGCTCCCACAGCACAGAATGACCACAGATGTGTTCTATAGCTAGTCATTAGTAACTGAACCTTTGATGAATTGAAGAAATTTCAATTGTAGGTCAACTGGACACCTAAAATTAACAAAGAGCAGTTGATTCAGGGGTTATTGCCTGATGTGAAAGTACCAACCTCAGTCAAAGATGTACGTTACTGTCTCATCACCTACCTTGATGACCACGTGTCCTTGGAGAGTGCCTTCACTGTCAGGTTGGTTCCTTTCAAATGCTGCTTCATGAATTGTGGTGTTGGCAGAGGCTTGTGGGTCTGCACCTTGGGGTAGAAGTGTCTTTCTGCAGAAGGTGGAATAATGAAAGGAGTTGGCCAATGAAACAGGGAGTGCAGGGGTGGAGGTTAGGGGGGTTAGAGCATTACCTGTGTGAAAGACTCCTCAGGATCTGTTTGTGTCCAGCCCTGTGATCACTTCTGTGACTATGCACACACTGAAGAGGATTGGAGCTGTCTTTGAAAGCTGTCAGTAAGCATTAGCTTCTGGCTGTAAACTGACCTCTGGAGTTGGCTGTTGGTCACTCCTGCTCAGTCTAGGCAGTTAGATCTGCTCACTACAGCCTTATGAAGTGTGTTAAGATGAACATGAGTCCAAATTTTGAGTAGGCAAGTTCTAACAGGTGAGGAGAAATCCTGTGACATTGCTGTGGTTGTATAGAAGTAGTGTCTGGTAAGATTTGAGGTGGAAGCTGCTTTGTAATTTGGGTGCACATGAGGCTTGATCCTGTAAATATATGCAAGGATAAAATAACTGAAGTCTACCAGTTGCCAGTGGGTGCTAACTGCTGTTATCTTGTGATTACCTGCCTGAGAGGGATTGTAAGTCAATTTTCCTATGCTTAGACCACTTCCTGATGAACCCAGACACATCAAATGTAAATTAAAAGGACCAAGCACTCTGCAGCTGGGGGAAGAACTACAAGGTGAAGTTGGTGAGTCTTTGCATCTTCTTCCTTTTCTTGTAAGACACATTCGTCTGTGCTAGCAATTTCTTAGCCTGTTATGTACACAGAGATCATCACAAGTGAGTTACCTTCACCTGCTGTAGTGTAGGAACAGGATTGCATTCTCACTGCTGAGAGCATGATCAGACTTCTCTGATTGCCACTCTCCACTTCTGGTGTGACTCTGTAGTCTGTACACTGAGACATTCATCACACTGAGTTCAAATTGCTGGTAAATTTGTGTTGAGTTTGTCTTCTGCACTCTTCCAGGCCATAGCAGCCCTCAGACTGTTTCACAGGAATGGGCTTCAAAGTAAAACTTCCTCAGGTTAACTTTACCCTAAGATGATGATGTGTTCAGGGTCAGTCAGCCTTCTCTCTCCTTTGGTTTCTGTACTCAGCTGCTCCATGGCATAGGAAGAAGTTAAAAACTCTTAGTAGAGTGTTTAGGGACATGAAAAGCCTGTGTGTGAGTGAGAAGCACCTAGGACAAGCTAACAGGATGAAAAACTGCATTCAATGGGAAGATTTTGGGTTTTTCTTTTAACCTCTTAGCTAGAAATAATCATTTTATTCAGAACAAGTGGGAAGCACAGACATGTGATTTGAAGACATAGATATATTTTTTTAACACCTTTTTGATGCCCTCAAGGCAGGAGGATCTGATCAGTGTCCTTAAATACCAGGAGAGAGGCTGTAAAGAGAATGGAGCCAGGCTCTTCCCACTGGTGTTTGGTGACAGGACCAGAGGCAACAGGCACAAACTGGAACCCAGGAGGTTCCACCTGAGCATCAGGAAACACTTTCACTGGGAGGGAGGCCAAGCACTGGCACAGATGGCCCAAGAGGCTGTGGAGTCTCCATCCTTCCTGATACTCACAAGCCACCTTGACAAGGGCCTGGGCAAGTGGCTGTTGGTGGCCCTGCCTGAGCAGGTGACCTGCAGAGAACCCTCCCAGCCTCAGCCATTCTGTGATTCACTGCCACTCAGGTGAATTCTCTCTCTATTGGGTGTATGTTGTATACATTTATGTTCCATATGTTCTATAATGTTGCATTAAAGCAGCTGCTGAGGTGATCTTAGTAATCATTGTAATCATCATCATTCTCTCTTTTAACAGATGTAATGATTACAGATCAGTATGGAAATCAGATCCAGACAGTGACCTCTGCCTGTGTAAATTCCCTTGGAGTCTCTGGGCCTGGACTTGATAAATCAAGTTTGAAGATAACTTGGCAGGTATTTATTAGGTGTCACGCAGTTTATCTCTCTGTGGCCTTTGAGTGGTAATGCTCTTAATTACATCCATCTAAAACTGTGGAGAAGTGGGCAAATGAAACCCCAGTCAGTAAGCTGTGAGAAGATAAGAGACTTCAGAGTTAAAACCATCTGATCCTGTTCTGAGGAGTGCAGCAGCATCTGTTAAAACCTTGTCCCTGCTGCAGCTGTACGACAAGGGTCAGCTCACCTTGTGCTTGCCCCGGGTTTGCTGTGCTTCTACTTCACTGCTCTATTTTCCTCTAGTTTTAGCCTTCTGTGAATATTTGGGATGATTGGATGCAACTTTGAAGACCCTTGTAAACAATACCGTCTGCCATAGTTCAGTTTGCAATGCATTCAGTGCCTTTGGAAATACTTTGGCTCTAACTCAGCTGTGCATAACTCTTTCCTGGGAAAGGCTTGAGTTTGCACTGATCCCTTCTTACCCGTGAGTTTCACAAGAGAAGTAGGACTTGTAGCTCCTATTCCAGCCCCCTGCCTCCCAGTAGAAACAGCAAATGAAGTCTGGCAGGCATGAATATGGAAAAAAAAAGAGAGAATAAATGCTGCTTGGTCGATTTGCTGTTGATGGAATCCTGCTGTGTCTCCCCAGGAGAGCTCTCTGACGATGCAGGTGAGAGGCATCCGCTTCAAGCCCTGCCTGCTGGGCAGCAAGGAGCTGTGCTTTGCCTGGCGCGAGTTCTCCGACTTCCTCCGGGTCAACCTGACTGCAGGAGCTGCTGCTAAGCTGCAGTTTGTGGATTGGCCACAGCTAGAAAAGGTAAGCTCAACAGTTTGGCTTTGGAAACAAACCAGTGGGGTCACTAGTCAGCAGGTCTTCTATTTCCAGAGCCTTGTGGAGTGCAGGATGCTAAGCTGGACCCCTCAGTTTCTCGGGCTGGTAGTGACGCTTCTGAAAGCTGTCCTGTTCTGGCAGCTCTGGAGCCATTTCCTGGGCTAAACAGGATCAGGTAGTTTGCATTGTCTGGTTACATAGAGGTGGTTTAAATGGGACTGTAGCTGGGAAGCATTTTACATACAGGAGCTAACTGCATTAGTGTTCTAAAAGTGAATTTTTGGAGTGATCTAACTCCTATGTGTGCATTGCTGACTATCTCCCAAGCTCTTTATTCTGCCCTGTTTGCCCCTCTAGAGGTGAGGGCTTTTGCTTTGGGGCAGCAGTTTTACTGTGGGCTGGATCCTAACATCATCTCCCACTGCTGTGTGCCACAGATACTGTCCTTAATGGTGCTAGCTGTTGGCAGCTCATCTCCCCTCCATCTGTTGCTGGGGTGTTTTGATGTTTTGGAGGTAGAAAGGCAGTCCAGAATTTGTAAACTTGTGATGTTTACAAGTGTTTACAGTCAGAAAGTGGGGAAGGGAGTACAGTAGGGATAACAGTAGTGCAGGGCTCTCAGCTGGACTTGATGATCTTGAAGGTCCTTTCCAAGTGTGATGATGTTTCTGTGAATGGAGATTTTTGATCCCATTCATTTGTTTGCTGGTTTGGGGTTTTTTAATGTATTGTAGTGTTTATTTTAGCTATTCAAATGATTGATAGTGCTGAAGTTGCAGCAGAAAGCAAAACAGGAGGGTGGAAGCAAGTGAGAGAAAATTGGATCTGAGTAGAGAACAAGAATACAGAATGGTGTGTTGGGAAAATGAAGAAGGAAGTTATTGAAGAAGAAAGTGAAACAAAGGGCTCAGAGAGTATCATAACTTCTACTCTCTAGAAGGCTGTCAAGGTATATCAGAAGATAAAAGTTGTAGGCTATTTGCTCTTTCCACCCCAAAGAAACTGTTTGATAAGCCTCTTCAGAAGCATGTCCTTCCTTTTAGTCACATCAACAAATGCAGTTCATAGCATCACAGAGTGGTTTTGGTTGGAAGGGACCTTTCAAGCTCATCTAGTCCAACCCCCTGCAGTCAGCAGGGACATCTGCAACTAGAGCAGGTTGTTCAGAGGCCCAGACAACCTGATCTGGGATGGTTCCAGGGATGGGACATCAGTTACCTTTTAACTGAACTGAAACAGTGCATGTTATAGTGACAGGAGAATGCAAATGGGAAATCTCTAGAAATACCTCCCTGGAGTTTGACAGTTCTGTCATGGTCTGGCTGTTCTGGGGAGAAGTAGCCTGGAAAAGGCAGGCACCGTTGCTGGGGGATTCCTGACCTGCCAGGAGTGTCTGAGGTACCCAGAGCAGAGCAGTGTGATGGGTGTGTGTCTCTTGCAGCCTGTGGCAGTGATTAATGGCAGGGAGCTGCAGAAGCCTCTTGTTGTGCAGCTCTGTGATCAGTGGGGAAATCCAGCTCCTGAACCCAATGTCAGAATTGTCCTCACAAAGAGCAACAGCTTAAAGGTAAGCACAGGCCTTATTCTGTGAGCTTGGGTTAACACACATCCTGGTTGTCATGTCTACATTGTCTTCTTCATTTTCAAGGCATGTTTGGAAAAGTGAATAAAATACTCTAAGGGCACAGGGGAATAATTAATCTCATATAACAGTGTCAGTGAGTGAGCAGTTCCCAGGACAGATTGCTCAGCTCCCTTCCATGCTAACAACCACAAATCTAAGAGAATTGCTGTAGCACAGTGTCTAAGTGTAATTAGAATAGGTTCTGGATCTTCTAGTGAACCTTTTTCCACCTTCTGCCTGCACACACCCCTCACTTCATCTGAGTTGTATCATTCTTTAACTGTTCCTCCCTGGGAGTCTCTGCACAGACTGGAGGAACTCTGTAAAAGGCAATGCATCGCCTGTAGAAGGGTTTAGACTCTGAAGATCTACTCAGATTAGCATGTGCTATGGCTGACATGACAGCATCAGCAGTACTTAAAGAAATGACAGTAGCATTTGAACAGACTAATGAATAAAACCAGTCCTTGTTGAGGTAAAGTGATGGCAGAGAGAATTCTGAAAGCTCTCCATGCTGGGCTCCTGACAGTGTCTCTCCCTCACTTGGCTGCTAGCTACGAGGGAGCTGTTGCTCACCTGGAAGGACAGCGTGCAGGCAGATGAGAGACACTTTATTCTAACACTTGATGTTGCTTCTGTCTCACTGAAAGAATAAACACCTTCTTTTGCCAGATTGTCCCTCCAAACCAGCAAGCTAAAACAGATGAGAATGGTCAGGCTAACCTGGGAGTTCTTCGTATCGAAGCACCCAGGTAAGTAGTGAAACCTGTACAGAAGCTCTGGGGCCTGAACTCTTTGCTTGCTGCATTCACTGAAGGGATTTCATAGAGTACCTGCCAAGAGCTGATCTGGAGCTGAGCCACACCTTGATTCTCTGTGCACTGGTGGAAGGCCAGGTAGTGAGCTTGAAGAAATGAAGTGTTTTACTAGCTGAAATTCAGCTTGGTCTTTGGAGAAGCTGCTGCTCTGGTGCTCTGGTCATGGTAAAACACTGCTAATAATTGTCAGCCTGTACCTGGTGCAGGTGGTGTCATAAACCAGTTAAGGTGTTGAAATGTCCAGCCTGGGGGTGGCCAGACCCAGACACTGCTTTCAGAGGAGGAACACCTTGAGGGCTGTTGAAACCTCTCTTCCTGTAGGTGCTAGCCATTGTTTGAAGGGTCAGCTGAAGTGGCCAGGAGAATTTCCAACATACATGTATTTATTTTTTTGTCATTTGCAGTAGAACTAATGAAGTCTCATTCCCTGCAGATGTGTGTCCTGTGGCTCCTGCTTCTTCATGTCAGTCACCCTGCCTCCCCTGACACTCACATGTCCCACCTGACTCCTCAAATCCATTATTTTTTACCCTCCTCTGCTGCCCTCTCCCTGTATCCCTGAGCTTTTCTGGCAGGACTGGGTTGGCTTTAGGTACTTTAGAAGCTGACGAGGAAAGCGTGTTCTTAACCTTCTGGAGTATTTCATGGCAGTTAATATTTCTGCCTTTGTGTCTGCAGGATTTGCCCCATACTGTTATTCTGCATTTGGAAGGAAATCTATTTAAATGCTGTTGATGGTGCTCAGTGTTCCTCTGACACCTGCCTCTTGGAAGGGAGATGATAAGTCTTGGTTATCAGTATACTGCTGGAGGTTAGAGACAGGTGTCCAGTGGTGACACTGTAGTGTCCCTGGCACTGGGGAGTGCAGCCTCTGGGCAGTTCCATACCCTGTTCCCAGCTCTGCTAAAAAACTTACATTTCAGGTTTTTAATCCTGTAAAGAAACTGCCATCATTATGTACTTGCAGTGCCCTTTGCTGGAGGTGAGTTGTGGCAGATTCACCTGTGTGTTAATGGCCTCTGCTTGCTTCTCACCTTCCTCTGCAGCTGGTGTCCTACAGACAGGCAGTAAACACCATCAAGCTCATGAAATATTAACACAGAATTACATGTATTAGCTAATAGCTTCAGTCTGTGGCCTTACCTGTCCAACTTTGCATTAAATTCCATTGTCTCTACTACTGACAACTTCTAGATTTTTGTTACCCTTTCATCTGCAGGATTCACACTTGAAGTCTGTTGATAATTATCTTACCAGAAGAGATGCTTTATAACAGTTCCTGATGTGTGTGTTTCAGGGGAGAGCACACTTTGCAGGTTAAAGCCTTCTACAACAAGACCACCTTGGAAGGTCCTGTCATCACACTGAATGTGCTGCCTGATCCTGAGAGGCCTGTCTGCTTGAATGTTAAATATGACAAAAGTGCTGCTTTCCCAGCTGGGAGTACCTTCCCTGGTGAGTGCAGGCACTCTTTGCTGGAAGCCTTTCTAAACTCTGATTCTCCTGGTGTATTTTCTTACTCTGTTTTGGTCTGGTTTTCCTCAGTTCTTTGTAGCAGTCACATCTGAGGTGTCTCTGTAACTCCTGAACAGAAAAGATATGCACATCATCCTTGGAAAGCATTTCAAAAGACATTATTTATTTGTTCCAATTTACTCCCTAAACAGACCTGGGGCTGCTGAGCCTGGAGAAGAGCAGCCCCAGAGGGGAGCTGCTCCATGCTGAGCAAGAGCTCAAGGACAGAAGGCAAGAGGCTGGGGCCAGACTCTGCTCAGTGGTGCCCAGGGACAGCCCAAGGGGCACTGGGCACACACTGGAAGCCAGGAGGTTGCAGCTGAGCAGGAGGAGAAGCTTGTTTGGTGTGAGGGTGTTGGAGCCCTGGCCCAGGCTTTGCAGAGAGGCTGTGGAGTCTCCTGGTGTGGAGAGATTGCCAAGGCAGCTGGAGGTGACCCTGGGCAAGCTGCTGTTGGTGACCCTGCTGGAGCAGGGGGGTTGGACTGGGTGATCTCCAGAGGTCCCTTCCAGCCCCAACCATGCTGGATTCTGGGATTCTGTGTAAAAATTCAAAATTGAGGCCCAAAANGTTGGACTGGGTGATCTCCAGAGCTCCCTTCCAGCCCCAACCATGCTGGATTTATATGTAGTACCAGGAGTTGAGAAGCAGAACACCTCCCACAGGTATGAGGTCTGTGGTGTTGGGGGTTGTTCCTTGGCCAAAGGAGGTTGATAATTCAAACATAATAACTACACTGCCATAGCTTGATGAGCCCACATTCTTATGGAAAGAGGTCTTTGCTCTTTAAGATATTCCATACAGTTAAGAACTTGACTAATGTCACCAAGATTTCACTTGCACTTAGAGGAGGGATACTGCAGAATCAGAGCAGTGTGGGGTGGAAGGGACCTGTAAAGATCATCCAGCTCCATCCTCCCTGCCAAATGGACCTTGGTCAAGTGTAGAGTGTGGTACAAATCCACCAGGTTTTGGGAGAGGAAGAGGATTAAACAGCTGCTTCAGGAGGTGACATGGTATATATGGCATGGAATTTTGGTACAGAATGAGATATTAAATTCCTTATTAACTGCCTCATATGTAACCAACAACCTAAAGATTGGATTTACTGGTGAACTGGGGTGCACCTGAGGGCAGGCACTGTAATCTTAGAGGAAGCTCTAAGAATTCATGCCCATCAATGCACAGTCTTTCCTTGCAGTGTAAAATTCAGCTCTAGGTGAGCAGTCCAGCTTCAGTTACACACATGAAATCCACCTGTCACCACAGTGCCAGAGTGCTTGGTTCATATTTCAACTAGCAGAAGGGTTGCTCTGTTCTAGTCTGGATTCCATTTCCTTCAGGCTGCTAAACTCTCCATGGAATTCACAAGAGAAGCTGATCTTTTCAGATCCAGGATATAAAATGGCAAGTGTTTTGACTGCAGAACCAGTGAAGAGCAAATGCAGTAGTGGAGGATGTCCCTGTATCCTCCTCCTCACAGAGTGGAGGATATGATCTTATTCTGTAAGAAGCAGCCAACTCAGCTTCAGCTTCAGAGCCTGAGCCCCCCTTTTCCTTGCAGCATTGGTTGGTGGATGAGGAACATGGCAGTGGTGTTGGAGCAGGCTGCTCACCACCTCTGTGCCTTCCCACTCAGGAGATAACAGCTAAAGCAGTGGTGAGGGAAGGGGCAGATCTGCATTTCCTGTCCCTGAGGGAAGGAGCCAGCTACTCAGCTGGGGTTGTGTATGAGGATTGTTACCTGGCCTGACTGCAGGGCTAGGGAGAGAAGCTTTTCCATAGCTGGTTTCAGTTCTTTTGTGCTTTGGGTTCTGTTTGGAATGCAGGTTCTGTGTGAGGGAGACAGAGCAGTCCATGGAGTTGGATCTTTTTCCTTCTGAGTAAGCATCATCTTGTACACATGTTGTCTTTCATTCTGCAGATTTTATGGTCAGTGTCCTCTCTGAGGATGACAACATCATCAAAAACATCAGTCCTGCACGGATCTCTATGCAAATGTGGGAAGCCCAGAGCAGTGGAGCTAGGATCCCAATGGATGTAAGTCACCAAGATGCCTTGTCCAGTGGGGATCACAGTGCCAGCAGAGGACAAACAGACCTGAAACAGCAACATTACCTTCCTTTAACTTAGATCACTCTCCTGTTCCAGGTTTTAAATAACCCTTTTCCAGTGCTAGTGTCCCATGTCAGTCATGGCTGTCTGGTAATACCTGTCCTGTTGCAAGCTGTCAGACTGTCCAAGTATCCAGGCTATAGGAAGGACAAAAATGCTGCTGCTCTGCAGAAGCTAACTAATATCAGGGAGGTGGTTAGAAGGTGCCACCCTGAAGTTTGCAGAGACAGGACTCCAAGAATTAAGAATCAGAAACTAAATTGCAGGTGACCTGATTGAATTACTGCATGCTACCAGCACTGCTGGTGGCATGGTCCAGGGAAGGTACTTGAGCTTCCAGAATGCTGCACTGAATTTTTTCTGTCTCTTTTCTCAGGTTACAACATTTAGCTGCAGTAAAGTGAAGGATGACAAGGAAGATGGCTTCTTCTACTTCAGGTACAGCAGCATTTGTAGTTGCTGGTGTAACTTACTGTACAAAGTGTGAAAGAGGAACGGGAGGTTTAGGGTTTGGTAATAACCATGTTATAGGATCAGTATGATACAGTGCTACAAATGGTGAAAGATATCAGCAAGATGCAGTGGATGGGAGGACTGAATTCTTCTCTAGATACATTTGACATTGATTTAGTCTGAGAGTAGAGGAAGAAAGAGTCTAAGGTAATACCTTAGAATCTGTGATGATAAATGCTGCCCCTTAAGGGACATCATCTGCTTGTCACTTGCCTGGTGGCATTCCTGGACTTTCTTCAAGGTTAGGTTCACCTGCTGTAGGATTGCAGGCTGGACAAAGAGGACTTAGCTCTGATTTAATAACTCCTGTAGCTGTTTGTTAATCCTGAACCCACTGCCCCTTGGGCTGTCCCTGGGCACCACTGAGCAGAGTCTGGCCCCAGCCTCTTGCCTTCTGTCCTTCAGCTCTGGCTCAGGATTGAGCAGCTCCCCTCTGGGGCTGCTCTTCTCCAGGCTAAGCAGCCCCAGGGCTCTCAGCCTTTCCTCCTGCCACAGATGCTCCAGTGCCCTCAGCATCTTTCTAGCCTCTGCTGGACTCTCTCCAGTAGTTCCTTGGCTCTCTGGAACTGGGGAGCCCAGAGCTGGACCCAGGACTCCAGATGTGGCCTGACTAGGGCAGAGTAGAGATGGGGGAGAACCTCCCTTGACCTGCTGGTCACAGGAGGACTGCTTGGAATTTTAATTGCTTGAGTATTTGCATACTTGCCACTGCACTATTGACTTGGTTTTGCTTGGGTTTTGTTTTTGATTTATTTAGGGATAAAATGGTTCCAGAGAGAGTGGGCACTTACTGTATCCAGTTTACCTTTGCAATGGATAAGACAAATACCCTCAGCAGTGACCAGGTTTGGATCTATAATTAACTACTGTGTAGCCGAGAACATGTGACACAGAATCATCTGGGAGTTCTGTGGTGCTTTATGGATCCAGAATGCAAAGACTTTCCCTGGCAAGCTCTGCAGAATACTGTGGGTTTGGTTTTGATATAGCTCCTGCTTTTAAACACTTGATTATAAAACCATGTTTCCATTCCCTTTCATACCTAAGCAGGGACGTAGTGGATTCACAGCGGCATGGTTTGCAGCCTGGCAGAACTGGTTCATGCTCTGTCAGTAATTGCAGTGGTTTGTCAGCAACCCATGTCTGCAGGTGAATTGCAGGGGAACGATTTGAGTCTTCTTCTCTGTTTTGTTTTATCCTTCCTCCTCCTTTCCCTGCCAGGTGGTAGTTGAAGTTGTACCTAACGACCCTGTCCGCTTGTCGCCTGATTCCCTGCCGGCCACTCCCACCGTGTCCAACGTCCGAGCTCTGGCCAACCGCACGCTGGTCAGGGACCTGCACCTCCACCTCATGGTAACTCCCCTGCATACAGACTCCTACCAGGGGGATGCAAACAGCATCTTGAGTTTTGCAGATGATCTTCACCACAAGGGATGGAAATTGGTGATTTCTATTAGGTGCATCTTGGGGTGTGATGGAGAGATAGGTGAAACGAGCAGGTGCAGGCCTTGCTGCAGGCATCCCAGCTGAAACCTCTTTTCTGTTGCTACAGAGAGAAGGTTTCAGGAATAAGTGTGTTCCAGCTAGAATCTCTGCCTACAACAGATGCCTTTCTCTGTGATTTTTATTCCAGGAGGCAGTTTCTGTCAGTAATCTTGTATTACAAGAAAAGGTTCCCTGCACTGTGAATGTTCACAGAGATGCAGAGAGATGACTTACTAGTTACTGCCATGGGCAAACCAGACCTCCACTAGTGGAAAACTGGTTTCATTTATTGCTAATTAAAGTAGATTTGACTAGTGAGAAACAAAGACAAAAAAAAGTGAAGCAATAGCTTCCACCCCTCTCTTTCCCAGGCTCCACTTTGCTCCAGACTCTTCTGGCCTTCCTTGAGCACCACATGGGGCATGGGGAATGGGGGTTGTGGTCAGTCCGTAATAAGTGCCTCTCTGCCACTCCTTCCTCCTCACACTTTCCCTGCTTTTACATGGGTCCCTCCAGTGTGAGCCCTTTCCAAAGGCTGCAGTCCTTCAGGAAGCATCCACCTGCTCCAGTGTGAGGTCCTCCCTGGGCTGCAGGTGGATACCTGCTCCGCAGTGGTTCTCCATGACTTGACTGTGCCCTGGATGGGTTGGTTGTCAGCCTCTTAGCCCCTGCAGCCCCCTCCCACTGCCAGCATCTTGTCACATAAAGCCAGTGCAGAATGTAAACAGAGCAGTTGCTGCAGTTCACACTCCAGATGAACTCTTTGTCCTTCTTTGCTTTTAGGATGAATACAACAACCACACTGGAATTGACCTGGATGGCAAAGTGATAGCGAAAATTAAGAGCCCCAACGACGAGGATATAGAGATCCCACAGTTCCAGGGGAAAGCTGAGTTCCCCTTTGACAGGGGATCAACCAAAATAGTAAGTGTGACTGAAACACAGCACTAGCTCAGCAGCTGGGGCTCTAGTGAGGTCTATTTGCCTGCAGCTTCAAAGCTGAGCTCACTTCTTCTTGTGTTTTTGCATATATTTGTAGCCTTCCCTTACAGACATGAATTGTGTTGAGAACATACTTTCCTCAGGCAGCAGTACAGGCAAGAACTCAGCTGTAACCACTGATCTAATAAAAGAGTGTTTTTCTCCCCAAATCTGGCATTTACACCAGTGGTAGAAGTTGTGTTTCTTCAGGAGATGATTTAGGGATAAGAGTAGTGTAGGGCTGTTGGTTGGACTAGATGATCCTGGGGCTCCTTTCTAACCCTAATGATTCTGTGATTCTATGATTCTATGATGTTTATTCGTTTGGGACCTGCTGTCTACTTCCATGGTAACAGCAGTAACTTTAACTCAGCCCTGGGAATAGTTTGTTTTTCCTTCTCTGTGTTTGTGTTTTGGGTCTCCCTTTGTCATCTTCTCTTTGCACTTGTTCACCTGCTGAGTCTGGTGCAGCCAAGGAGATCTTGCTCAAGGGACAGTGCAGAGAGTATTTTTTGGTAAGCATATGTCTCTTAAATAATAGATCCAGCCAAAATAGAAAGACTCTTTAAACAGGTAAAATGATAATTCTTAAATCATGGCATAGGTACTGCTCTATCTGTGTATTTTACTTCTCATTATTAGGTGCAGAAGATACTTTAAAGCCAATACTTACAGCTGTTGTAATATTGTTATGGACATGATGTGTTCAGTAACTTCTGAGACTTAGTCTTTGAAGAATGCTCTATTTGTGTGTAAACTTATCTATGTTTGTTTCTTTTCTTAGAACCTAGTGCTGGCTGAGAATAGTCCTGGAAGAGATAGCACTGAGTATATTCTTGTGTTTGAGCCAGATCTGCCAGCTCTGAAGAAGCCCTTGGAGCCATACTGCCTGTCCTTCATGTTCTACAACGGTATGTTTGCTGACCCTCCAGCACACTTGGTTGTCCTTAGCACCAGCTCTTTGCAGGTCCATAGTGCTTTCAGAGCTGTGGAACAGCCTCTTCGGTTTTGGCTGGTGTTTTGACCAGCTAAGTGTATTCCTGTTTTCTCTGACGAGTGGCTGCCTGTGTGTCTGTAGATTTCAGGAAGCAGCAGCAGATGGCAGCGCTTACCAAGGAGAGAGACCAGCTGTCTCGCTCCATAGACGTCTACAGGAACTGGTTTGATACCAACAATCAGCTGGTGACTGAACTGAGATGTAAGTTCCACCCAATATGCAAATACATTGCCCTGGGAATTAAACCTTTTTTTTTTTTTTCCCCTTTACTAATTTTGAGACTGTAGAGAGAGGGAAGAAAATCAGTATTGGAATCCTGGGGTGCAGTCATGAGAAGGGAGCAGAAGGAAGCATCTAGTTATTTGGATGGATCTACCTAGGAAGGGTCTTGGTTTGAGGTAGAACTTCTTGTGTCAGAACTGTCAAAAGGAAGAATAAAACACAGCAGTTGGTGGTCTGATTCCTTTTGTCCATGGCTGCCTTGCACTCCCATCTCTGTAGGGGGTGTGGAAATGCTCAGCCCTCTGGCAGTCCCACAGAAACGGTGCTAGCAAATGAACTCGAGGTGATCTCCTCTGAGCTGTTAGCCTTCCATTGCCAACATGTTACCTTTTCCCCCCACACTTACCCAGAGGGCTTGTCTGGCTGTTAGCTGCAGATGTTCTTCAGCCAGTGTGGTCTGTATGAAGCCTGTTAAAGAGCAGAGCAGCGTGAGGGCAGTGGCTGATGGCCAGGAAAGGGAGGGAGGAGTTGTTTTCTTTGCATCGTTTGTTGGTTTGAATGGTTCTGTCTGTGCCTCAGGAGCTTTGTTTTAAGAGTTGCCTTTTGAATTTCTATTGTAAGTAGTCACTAGACATAGAACCTGCTGGAGTTAGGGGGTGCTGCTCTGCCTTCTCATTTTAGTTTCAGGGCTATGCTTCTGGCACTTGCTTACTGCCTCTTGCCATTCCTGAATTCCAGAGTGAAAGGCACAAGGTTTTGGTTTGTGTTTGCAGATATTTGCCCACCCCTGGAGACTGAAGTTAGAGCACAGCATTATGCTGCATGCTTACATAGGATAGCCAAATATACACCTGTTTGAACAGAGAGGGGAAGGGAACTCACCTCTTCACACATTTGGTTTTCAAAACTGCTTCAGCTCAGATATGAGAGTTGAGGAAATAGTGTCCAGAAAGTGGTGGCCCCTATAAGAGACAGAAGAGGACAGTGCCAGCTCCCTCCCCACCCCTCCTCTCTTCCCATCTCACTTGTAGGAGAACTGTTTGGAAAGATAATTGAGGGTGACAAGAAAAAAGAGCTGACATTCTGGGGCTGATCTGAGCACTGGCCTCTCTACATCCTGAAGCTGGAGGAGGTGGCAGCTGCTGAAGTGCCTTAGAAGCTGGACAAACCACAAGGTCTCTCTGGCCAAATCCTGCTCTTCTGTGGTGCCATTAAGCAGCAGATAGGGTTGGCTCTGGGGCATCATTCTGAAAAGCTGTGAGAAATTCTCTACAAGCTGTTGCACTGCTCTGATCTCTCCTTACTCTCTCTTGATTTGACTGGTTTCAGGTCAAGTTAGAGAAGCTGAAACAAGGGAAACTCACCTGAAGAATGAACTGAGGAAACACCAGATTGAACTCCCCCAGGCAAACACAGTAAGGCTTTTTTCTTACTAAACTCCAGAGCATCTTAGAGCTAACTCTGATCTTGATGTGAAGTTGATGTCATTGCAAACAGTAGTGAATCCCACAAGCACCTCTTAGCAAAACCCTGAGGCAAATGTGTGGGCCAGTGCCAAACTTGCATGGGTTTGGGGTTTTTTTTTGTGTTCTGCTAATGTGACTTGTCTCAAAGAAGCTGCTAAAGAAAGAGGAGAAACTTCTCTTACATCCTATCTTTGTTTTGCCTTTCTGCTCAGGTCACCAGTTGTGTTACTGGTGCTGCTGGTTTTGCAGGCTGATGAATATACACAGGATCTATTCTGGCATAAGCAGACCAAAGGAAAACACTTTTTTTTTTTCCCAGAGAATTAGAGAATTTCATATGTTATTGCCAAAAGTGATGTAAAAGTAAGTTTGAAGGAGGGCAATGCAGCCATTGCCAATTTCCCATCAAGATCCTGTTATATTTTAAAGAAACTTTTGGCAGAAAAATGTTCAAACTGCTAACAAAAACAGATAGTTATCAGTTCTCTTCAGCTCAGCTAGAACCAAGGGCTAAGTCATTAATCAGACATGAGGAGAATTAAGCTATAGACATTCTGCAATCAGGAGACCCAGGTTCCCCCTGCTGCCTATATTCTTCAGGCCTGGACATGGTCCCCTTCTAAAATGGTTTCTTTCTGTGCTTTTGTGGTTGTCTCTTCCTGCTGGTGTAAACTTTCTTCAGTCTGGGCTCTAGTCAGGCTCTGGTGGAAAGCTCTCTGAAGTCTTTCATGACAAACCCCTCCTAATGAAGAAGTGCAGTGTGCCTCCTCCTGCTCTCCTCTGAGCTTGTCTGGATGCAGTGCTCCCCCAGATAGGAAGAGTGGCTCAGATGATTGAGTGTTCCTTGTTACAGATTTGATTGCTGCCAGGTGCAGTAACTACTGCTGCACCTCAGCCCAATGGTGTATGTTCACTAACTTCCAGTTCTCATTCTCAGCTTCAATATGTAGACTCTCTCATAAAACAGAAGATACTGGATCAAGAAGGATTAATGAAGCAGCCAAGGAGAACTTGTACCCTCACAAACTATCCAAAAGGCAACCCAGATGTTTTAGGCAAGGTGAGTTTCCTCTCAGCCTTCAGGTGAGCTTTGGTGGTTCCAGGAGGTGGGAGGGATGAAAATGAGGCAGCTGAAGATGCATGTGAGTTTTGAGGAGCATTAAAAAGAAGATAACACTGTCAACCCATGAGGTGACCTGTTCTTCCTCAGAGCCATTGACAGGGGAAGTAAATGTCTGACTGAAGCTGCAGGGTGGCTGGAATCATCCCAGCTCAGCTTGTCTGGGTCTCTGAGCAACCTGCTCTAGTTGCAGATGTCCCTGCTGCCCGCAGGGGTTGGACTGGATGAGCTCTAATGGCCCCTTCCAACACGAACCTTTCTGTGATCCCAGTCTTGTGCTTGGGATGGAAAGGGAGGTGCCCTTGGCTCCTGTGCTGACTCTGCTAACTTCTGTGCTGCAGATTGCACACCTAGCTCACATTGAGGATAATGAAGCAGCCAAAGTGATCTCCTGGCACTTGGCAAGTGACATGGACTGTGTGGTCACCCTGACCACGGAGGCTGCTCGCTCCATCTTCGACGAGACGCAGGGTCGCCAGCAGGTCTTGCCCCTCGACTCCATTTACAAGAAGACACTGCCTGACTGGAACAGGTAGAGGAAAAGCAATTCAACTTCTGCAGCTGTAGTCTCCAACCTTTCTTTTTTTTTTTTTACTGTTTTTCTGGGTGGTCTAATTTGTTGTTTGAGCTTTACTCCTGTGGAAGATTCAAAGGGTAAAGTTTCTGGCTTCGTAGTTGCAGTCGTGTCACTTGCCATGTTAGCTGGAGTCACAGCCTTGTGTCTCCAACTGCCCTCTGTTACTCCTTATTTAACAGAGTTGCCAGTGGAAAGAGAAAACAATCTGCCAGTTTGGGAGGGTTGGTTTTTATCCCTCACTTCTGCATGTTTCCTAGAGCAGGAACCTACATTACAGATAATTGTAGAGCTTCAGTTCTAGCTGTTTAAAAAAAATACCAGTTCCAGAGTACATTGCCTAAAGCCAGCAGAGTAAGAAATTCATTCTGCTGGCTTGGTTTCCTGGAAGATAGAATGAAAGATAGAATAGATTACATTTTTAATATCTTACTTTAATTCTGTCCCTGGCAATAATTTGCACGTGAGGATGATTGCTAATATCACAAAGAATGCCCTCTAGAAAAGAGCTGATGTGCAGGTGTGTTTGTAAGGTCCAAACTCTCACAACTTGTCTGGAAAATCAGCTGTGTGGGTTTCCTGGGTCTGTGTCTCCTCACAAATGACTGTTTCCCCAGAGCACCTCTAACATCACTGGCATTTCAGACACTGTTGGGGTCATTGAGCACCTCCTGTGGAAGGGCTAAGATGCATTCCACTCTGTGAGATTTCAGACTAGATTGTCAGAAGCAATAAAGAAATAAGGACAGATTACTTTTTTCTCTTCTTTTCTTCTCCCTTACTCTCCCCTTTTCTTTCCCCAGGCCTTTACCTCACTTAAGGAATGGGAAAATCTTCTTCAGACCAGTTGGAAATCCTGTGTTTGCCAGAGATCTGTTAACGTTTCCAGATAATGTAGAGCACTGTCAGACAGGTAAATAGCTACAGAGCAGTTGTTCATAACTGCTTGCTTTGGAATGAAATAAGCAACATCACAGATCCTAATCCATTCAGCAATCTTCAGGGGGACAGCAGCACATCCCAGGGTGCCTCCCTCCTGAGGGCTGCTGGGAAGAAGAGGATGACATGGGCATTACTTCTTGGCAGCCATCAGCACTCTTCTGCTGCTTGTCTTCTTTTCATTTTCTCTGCTAGATGTACTAGAGTTTTTCTTTTCTTTGGGTGGCTGCAGCATTATCTTACTCTCAAGGTCATGTAAGCAGAAACTGACAGTCACAGCACATCAAGTTAGATTTCATATAGGACAGGCTTCTCTTAGCAGAAGAAAAGTCTTAGACTGAGTTGGGTCATCAGCCTGTGAATGGTTTTTAGTTTGACTTACTGAATATTCCTAATCCTTCAGAACTGTAAATGTAAGCTCTCAGGAGAGCACTTTGGTGGAAAAGAGTCAATTATGTCATAAGGCAATTGAACTTCCTGCAGTTTTCTTTCTTTATGACTTGTTTGATGAGAACAGATGATTATAGAAACAGAAAGCAGTCTCAGATGCATCTTTACCACAACCTCAGAGTAAAATTGCAGTGAGGACAGAGCATGCCCATGCTGTTTCCCTGGCACTTACCTGAAAAGCTGTGATAATGCTGCCACAGGATTGATCTTTGAAACTCATGTTATTTTGCTGCCCAAAAATTTCCTGATTTACACAAAATTCCATTTTTCAGTGTTTGGGATGCTCTTGGGTGACACTATCATCATAGATAACTTGGATGCTGCCAACCACTACAGGAAAGAGGTAGGTTTCAATTAGCCTTGATACTGGTTAAAACAAGCACATTGCACAGCTACCTGCTCAGGGCATGAGTTCCCTTAGACTCACTGCTGAGTTTGCTGTCAGTGTCCTGACTGCCTGAGGTCTCAGTGCACTTCACAGCAAATGAAACCTTCATTATTGGCACTGACACAATGACACCATCTTCATGTGGCTGTTGCTGTGAAGCATGGGACTGTGTTTTTAAAGGTAAATGGTTTTAATTTTGCTGTTAGTGTTCAGTGCAAGTTCCTCAGCACTGTCCTAACCCCTGGGTGTGTAATCAAACACAAGATGCTGAGGCATCTGATGAAATTTCAGATCCACTGAAATCCTGATGTGAAACTTTCAGGACCTTTGTCTGACCTCTTTTGTTTAGGTTTACTGGGACACATTTTGGCAGACAGGACTCTTGGAGGCAGTCTGGGCACTGGGAACTTTGTGTCAGCACATCATTGAAATAATGATGTGCTCTGGGCCCTACCAGCTCCTTGCTCTGTGATCCCATTCTCTTTTTATTGGCTACCAACAGTTGGTGTCCTGGGAGCAAGGACAATCCTGAAGGTCAGGAGTGTCAGGAATTCAGTGGTGTATCAGAAATGTGAATACAGGCATAGTCAAAGCCAGATGACTGACATGGATATTTCATTTTCATCATGGGTTATAACCACCTCTGTGGCCATCCAGTGAACAAACAGCTGCCATTTTTCAGCTGTGAGGAGTCTCTGTGCTTCTTTCACCAAAGTGTGTCATTTTACTGCAAGAGCAAACAGAGCAGAGTCAGATCTCAGTTGTCAGGCAGTGTCAGAGACTGACCATCTGTGTCTGCTCAAGTAAAGGAGTCTGGATGTGTGGTCTCTCAGAATGAGGTTTGGGTCATTTCCCTTGCTCAGTCTGCCACCTCAGTAGTTTCAGTCACCTACCACAGCTGAATTTCATCCACTGCAGGGAAGTTCTGCTGATTGTAAGAAGTAAATCCCTTGGAATTTAGGTACTTTAAATCTTGTGCACAAAGAAAAAAGCAAACCCACAACAAAAGAAACAAAAGTTCAAGTACAGAATCCTGGAATGACTGAGGTTGGAGAAGCCCTCTGAGATCATGGAGTGCCACCACCCACCCAACTCCACCATGCTCACCACTGAGCCATGGCCTCAAGCACCACAGCTACAGGGTTTTTTGGACACTTCCAGGAATGGTGATTCCAGCACCTCCCTGGGCAGCCTGGGCCAATGCCTGAGAACCCTCTGGGGAAAGAAATTGTTCCTGATAGCTAATCTCAACCTCCCCTGGTGCAAAGTGCTCACATTTGTATCAACACTAAAGCTCATTGCCATTACTTCAGAGCATATATTGATAATTAGCTGTTTTCCAGTGTAGATTTAAACTCTGCCTCCAGAGCTCTGTTACAATCTGAGGACACAACCCCAGAACATGTAGTGTTCACGATGCCTGAGAGGAGTGTTTGGTCTGTAGCACCCTGCTCCTTGAGAGCAGTTTCATCACATACCTTCTCGCGAGGCCATCAGCTGCAAGGTCCAAAGCTTCACAGCAGCACCACTGTGACCTTGAATGTTCCATGGAGTTACTAACTGAGTGCCACTGTTGCTGCTGGGTAGGTTGTGAAGATTACACACTGCCCCACTCTGCTGACCAGGGAGGGAGACAGGATTCGCAGCAACGGGAAGTTCGGAGGCCTGCAGAACAAAGCTCCTCCCATGGACAAGCTCAGAGGAATGGTGTTTGGAGCACCCATCCCAAAGCTTTACTCCACTTTCTCTGGACAGATAGGTGAGTTACTGAAGGCATGAAAATGCACAGCTTCCACAGTGATACTGCTTGCCTGTGTTTGTTGTTCTCTCATGTCAGAGGAAAGGGGAAACTTCGGTTTTGTTTCAAGTGATTTTAAGCAATAAGGCCTTGTACAATGTCCTTTCCAGGAGCTTCCCTTTTCAGAAGAGCTTCTAGCTATTAGATCTTATGAAGTCAAAATAATCATCATGAGATATTCTCCCTTCTTCTTAGTCTGTCTAAAGAAAGAGCCCAGGCAGTGTTCATCAGGGTAATCACTCAGTCAGCTTGAGCTGGTTGAATTCCAGTGTCCTTGAGAAATGAGTTTCAGATCTTTCTGCTCCACACATCGGTTTAGAACTCCTTGCTGGGCAAGAAAGCTCTGTGAAGCAGTGGTAGAAAAAATCCTCATCAGTCATGGACAGCATCTTCTACAAGGAGACACCTTGTGTTTCCTGTAGGATCACTTACATTTCATTATGTGGATTCTTCCTTTCAAAATAAATCTTCTAAATCCAGCTAAGAGTTGGCAGTGTCCAGAGAACGTCAGCTGGCCTGGCTGATCTGTCAGACACTGAGAAGCCTTGCTCACAAGTAAGGTTATTCTTCAGCAGTTGCTTTTCAAAAGCAAGGACATGGAGTTTTTCCACAACAGAAAAGGGCAGTGGAGAGGAGGGAGGGCAGAAGAAGGGAGGGAGAACACAGGTGCCTTTTGGAGCAGCCAGCTGCTGAAGAGTGACCATCTGAGGGAGAAAAGAGACCAACAAGCCCTTTCCTAGGCCTTGCAGTAAAAATGCAGTATGTGCAGGGCAAACATGGTAAGTATTCAGCTACAGGCTGAAGTGTGCTGGGTTTGGCACACTTTGTGTTTGTCCATCAGTGCATTTTCAGTTGTTGCACTGCAGGTGCTACCCAGTGTGAATCACATTGGAATTGCCTGTGAGTTAGTGTGTGGCAGAAGAGAAGAGCATGTTTTAATTTCTCTGGGATAGAGACTAGACATTCAAAGGAAAACAACAGTGAAATTCCATGCAAAGGAGAACACCTCATGACACACAACTCATTTTGAACTGAATTTCAGCCTTAACACAGCTCTTGACTTGCTGCTCTTCTGTGTTTGTAGCATCAAAGGAAAGTGGTTACTTAAACTGTGATTCCACTGACAGGATGCTTCTCAACTAAACCATACTAAAGATGTCCAGTGCCTCTTGTCACTCTGCAGTGCATCCTGGAACCCTTTCTGTATTACCTGACACATTTTATTTGATGCCTGGACAAAGAGAAGTTTTGTCTCACCTGTTAGAAGAGGAACAAAGTTAGTTAGCAAAACATGCCTTGGTTTCCCCAAATCTGCTGCTGCCTCCTTGTTGGTTTTTCCATGGGTGGCACAAAGTGAAGCAGGGTCAGAGTTCTCTTGTTCCACACCTGGACTACACCTGACATCAGTAATAAGAGCTTCAGCTTTGTGGCATCAAAAGCAAATCATGCTCCAAGCCCACCTAGGGCACCAGAGGTGGAGAACTGAGCTGGGAGCACACAGGTGAGAAGAGGTGTGAGGAAATGCCTGTTCCCCACAGTGCTCTGAGTTCACTGGTACTTCACTGTCATCTGAGATAGGAGCTACAAAAGAGGAGCCAAAACACTGTCTAGGATCTGTTTTCCCTCTGTCTTTGCAGTCATTTGAAGAACAGCCACTGGTCCCCACTGGTCTGCTCTGGGTTTGGGTGGTGAACTTTCAGTGCTGGGGAGAGAGATGTTTTCTAGTGACTCTCACAGGTTGCCTGGGTTGTGTTTGTAGCCTTCAGCATGAGAAGGATCACTCCTCTTCTGTCTGGTCTTCTCCTGTTTTGTTCCTCAACCAGATCTCCTGCAGCAGTACCGTGCAGCAATGGTGAAGCTCAACAATGTGAACCAGGACCTGGATCTACACCTGCAGTCACTGCACACTCCAGAAGCACAGAAGAAGAAACAGGAACTTGCTGAACAAGAGAAAAGCCTCAAGCTAATTGAACAAAGGCTGGGTAGGTTGGGTGGGGGGATATTTTTGGTGTCCTGAAGGAGAAGTGTAAACTGCATCCAGATGTGTTCTGCTCTTAGAAACTAACAAGGTCCAACTAGGAAGGGAGGTAGTTAAAATTAGTTGAGGTCAGAGATGTCTCACTGCAGGGAGAGACCAGACAACGTGTGTGGAAGTGATGCTGTGGCTGTGGCCTAGGCTAGCACTGCCCTGTCATGGCTCTGTGATCAGTTACTGTTGTGTGGACGCAGAAGGATGACCTCATTAATAGGAGACTATGTGAGGATCAATCTGGCTGGTGGTGGAGACACTGACATGGCTTTTGAAATGCCTGCAAAGTGAAGGGCTGAGCTGCTTTTGCTAAGGAAACACCACTAAGCATTGCACTATAAAAGGGAACACTCCTAACTGCAGGGAGAGGATTTCTTAGTTAGAAATGGTTTGTGTGTCAAGCTCAGATTCATGATCTTTCAAAACATATTAAAAACCCCAGTGTTTTCTCTCTGACAACTCTAACTAAACCAGATGGTTTTGCCCATCAGCTTTGAAGGTGGCCTCAGTCAGAAGGTAACAATAACACTTTTGGTATGTGGCTGGAAAGTTGCCCAGCAGAAAATGACCTGGGGGTGCTTTATGACAGCAGCTGAAGATGACGCAGCAGAGTGCTCAGGTGGCCAAGAAGGCCAAGAGCATCCTGGCTTGGAGCAGCACTGGTGTGGCAGCAGGACTAGGGCAGGGATTGTCCTCGTGGGCTGGGCACTGGGGAGGCCACAGCTCCAATCCTGGGCTCAGTTTTGGGCTCCTCACTCCAAGGAGGACACTGAGGTGCTGGAGAGTGTCCAGAGAAGTGCAAGGAAGGCGGGCAAGGGTCTAGAGCACAAGTGTTGTGAGGAGCAGCTGAGGAACTGGGCTTGGTTAGCCTGGAGAAGAGGAGGCTCAGGGGAGACCTTCTCACTCTCTGCAGCTCCCTGAGAGGAGGCTGGAGCCAGGTGGGGCTTGGGCTCTTCTCCCAGGGAACTAGTGATAGGACAAGAGGAACCAGCCTCAGGGAGGTTCAGATAGGATATTAGGAAGAATTTCTTCCCCCAGAGGGTGTCAGGCGTTGGAATAGGCTGCCTGGGGAGGTGGTGGAGTCACCACCACCTCTGGAAGTGTTCCAAAAACCTGCAGCTGTGGTGCCTGTGCACATGGGTTGGTGGTGAGCAGTGCAGTGTTGGGTGGAGGGTTGGACTCGATGTTCTCAGAGGTCTTTTCCAGCCAGACCTATTGTGTGTCTGAAGCCTGGCTCCAGGGGTCTGCCCCTGCTGTTACAGGGCCCCTGGGTAACCAGCTGCAGGCCTCTTCTCACCATCTGCTCTCACCTGCAACCTTGTCACAGGTATGAACCGCTCAGACAGGGTCTCGGTGTCCCTGCCGCAGCCTCTGGCCCTGGACATGCCCGACACTCCCGCCCCTCCCAAGAGAGCACGGAGAGAAACTGCCAAGAAACTCTACAGGTGAGACTGCTCTGAGTCTGGGCAGCACTGCCCATGGCCTCAGGGCACAGCAGAGCAGAGCTGGGGGTTTGTTCTTTGGGGTTTTTTTATTCCTATTTGTATGCAATAACCAAGAAGCAGAACCTGCGTGAGGCTGGGGTTTCATGGTCAGTCTTCTGTCATTTAAAGGTTCTGCTGGTGTTTAAGCATCATGTAAAGATTGGATCACTAATTCTAATTATGTTTCTTTCTCTTTGTACTGGTTGATTGGCATCTTTCTGCATTAACATGCCCCATATTTGATGGTGTGTTTAGCTCTGATACACCCCAGAAATATTTGAGAGGGTTTGGTCTGTAAATTCTAAGGTCCAATGTCAAATCAAATGTTGGGTGCCTGAAGAAGTGTGTAACCAGCAGGTTGAGGGAGATTCTCCTCCCCCTCTACTCTGCCCTAGTCAGGCCACATCTGGAGTCCTGGGTCCAGCTCTGGGCTCCCCAGTTCCAGAGAGCTGGAGAGAGTCCAGCAGAAGCTAGGAAGATGCTGAGGGCACTGGAGCATCTGTGGGAGGGGGGAAAAGCTGAGAGGCCTGGGGCTGCTTAGCCTGGAGAAGAGCAGCCCCACAGTGGAGCTGCTCAATGCTGAGCAAGAGCTGAAGGACAGAAGGCAAGAGGCTGGGGCCAGACTCTGCTCAGTGGTGGCCAGGGCCAGCCCAAGGGGCACTGGGCACCAACTGGCAGCCAGGAGGTTCCAGCTGAGTGGTTAAGTACTTAGGCTGTCTAATATTAGCCTAATTACTCCTCATTTTAACAAAACAATTAAAGAATAAGGATCTGTGCACAAAACTGGGTTTGTAGTGTTTATCCTGGAGGGAACTCTGTGCTTTTGCACCACTTGTGTCAGATATATCTAGAAATGGAAGAGAGAACCTAATAGACATCTCTAGAGGGGGTTGGTTGCTAAACCCCTGTGCTGTGTTTTTTGTTCAGCTCAGAAGAGTGGGTCTCCTCTCCCACAAAGAAGCAGCAGCAGCAGCAGCAGCAGGCCCTGCAGATCTGCCCTCCCGAGCTCAACGGGACCTCACGGAAGAGGAAGGCATAGACTGGTGGGAGCTGCTGGGAGCAGCCCAGCCTGGGGACTGTGAATAAGCTCAAGGTTGAGGAAATAGTCATGTTGTATTGCCCATTGCTATGGAGATTTTTATACTGATAGAAGATATGAATGTATTTCGGTTAGTAGGAACAAAATTTTAAGTATTTAACATTGACAGCCTGATTTTTGTATAGTTAATTTTCATTTCTAAAAGCTTCCAGAGTTTTTATGTTCCTGTGGGAGGGGGGAAAAAAGTTTAAAATATATTCTTTTTTATTTATGAAAAAAAAATGGATCTTTTCAATAAAACTGCTTCAATACAAAGCTGCCACAGAATCCTCTGCAGTCATTCGTCACCAGGCTGGGCCATCAGCTGAGGTGGCAATTCAGAAGGAAGCCCAGGTTGTCTCGGGGAGGAGAGCTTCTGAACTGCTCCTTGTTGCTGGAGGAGCTGTGGAGGTAATACCAGCTCAAAGGGAGGGTTTGGCTGGTGACATGCCAACATCTAGCCACTCTAGCTGTGGAGGTAATACCAACTCAAAGGGAGGGTTTGGCTGGTGACATGCCAACATCTAGCCACTCTAGCTGTGGAGGTAATACCAACTCAAAGGGAGGGTTTGGCTGGTGACATGCCAGCATCTAACCACCCTAGCGGTTCGTAGAGTCTTCAAATAGTGACCAGGCAGCTGGTACTGGAGTCATGGCCAAGGTGTTGACACAGAAATTCATCTCTCCTTCAGACAGTGCCACTGGGAAGAGCAAAGGAGTAACTTGAGAGTATGAGAAGTGTTAACAGGTTCACTAGGAGGTGGTTTATGGATTGGGAGAGTGATGAGTAGAACATTGGTGGGTCCAGACGAGATACTGTACTGATGCTGACTGCTGTTCAACATCTGTATCACCACAGCTCTCACAGGAGAGCCTTGCTGCTGAAGCAGATCAGGAACTGCTCCTGGACACCAGAAACATGATTGTGACAAGGATTTGGGCAGGAAATGGCAATGTCACAAGGGAAAAGAAAAACTCCTTCCAGCTGAGCTGTGACCATGCCCAGGCAGAGTTGGAAGTGGAGACCTAAGCTGTATTACACTATGCTAGAAGTCAGGTTCTTTCAGGTTTTCCATTCTTTCTCTTTGTTGCCAATCCTAAGGGTCACTTTCTGCTGATCCTTTATCACAGTTTGTGTTGGCTAACTCCTCAAGTGTGCTTCTCTTTATTTCCTTGTTGTGTGTTGCAGCAAAGGAGTCAGCATTGATTTTAAAGGGGTTTTGTTTGTTTCTCTCTCTTTTCCTAAGCAATGGGACAGAGGTTCTTAATCAAAGACTTTTATGACTCTAGGATGTGACTGGAGCTGTGGTGGTGTCATTGGATGGACATTTAATAATGTCTTAGTAAGGAGCTCTCATTGGAATGTTTGCCTTCACTCATCAACATTTTCTCCCCAAAGATTCTGCTCCCAGGTTTTCTCATGTTCAGGACACAAAGCCAACTGAGATTGCACAGCACAGATCTGCAGCCAGTCCCTCTTCACCTGCTGGGTGCATTCCAGCATGGGAGAAGCCCACATTAGTTGTAGTATTTTCTTTTCAAGAGTCTGTTTGCTTACCCTCTAGGCATTAACATGTCCCTGAGCAGGATCTTTTAGCATGAAGCAGCTCTCTGCCTCTCCCTGCAAAGGGTGTATCCAGTGATCCTGACATTCCTGCCACAGCAGATCATCTCCCCAGGCTGCAGCTGCAGGGACCATTTCTGCTTCATGAAGGTACAGAGATTGTGTGTGTGCACAGACACAGAGCTGCACATCCACAGGTGGAGCTCCTCTGGCTCCGTGTTTCCATGAACCCCCTGGGGCTATGGAAAGGCTTTACATTGTGCAGAGTGGTGCTGGCTGGACATGCCTCAGCTGCAGGGACACCTCCATCTCAGCCACAGAATGGTTGTCTCCTCTTAGCCACCCTCTAGAAGAGAAGTGTTTCCTGTGGTGTACTCAGGAGTCTGGAGTATGGGGAGCTAAGTGTGAAGTAGGGTGAACCAATTAATGGACTGCAGGAGCCTCTCCTTCAGCATTTCTCACAAATTCTTGGTAGCTTAGAGAGTTACTGGGTTAAAAAAAAAGTGGGTTATTGGATTAGAAGTTGCTGCTGCTTTGTGTAGTGGCAATGATCCCCAAAACCTGAATGTTCATTTTCTGCAGTAAGCAGAAAACAAATAATTCCTATTACATAGAGCTGCTGCTTTTAGCATGTTCTTACAACCAGATCCAAAACACAGTAGAGGAGTGAAATGACAGGACCATAAAATCAGTATTCAATTCAGGAGTGCCTGAGAACAAAGCCTCAGGGCATGGGGCACTGGCCTGCTCCTGCTCTGCCTCACTTCCAAGAACATGTCTTCTGAACTCAAGGGAACTTTTCCCAGGGATGACACCAACCTGCATTCACAACTGCTGTGTCTGAAGATGGAGATCACAGGTCCAGCTCTGCTCAGGCTGGAAGAGCTGGTTGTGCAAGAGGCAGATTCCTGACAGCCCCAGGAATGCAGTGAGAAGAATTCCTGAACAATGGAGGAGGCAGTTCTGCAAGTTGCTCAAGAGCTTCTTTTCTTCAGTGGAGTCCTGGGGCAATTCTAGGACAGAAAATGTCCTGTGGGAAGTGGGAAGGGGATGGTTAGAAGTCCCCTTCCTGTCAGGGACTTCTGGCAGCAGTGGTCATGAGAGGAGTTTCAGTAATGCCTCCCAGAGCTAACCCAGGGGTGGGAAGTCAGTGCAGAGCTGCTGAAGTGAAGCATGCTGAAGGCTGCTGCACAGGAGAAGCCTCCCACGCTGACAGGGACCCTGCTGCTGCTGATCCTGGCAGATAAACTGGCTGAAGAGAGCTGCCTTCAGGACAGCAACTGGACTGGCCTGCAGGTATTCCAGGAGGCTGGCTGTGTCCAACTGTGGTGACAGCCTGCTGAACTGGGAAGGGGTCAGAGGGGTTTCCAAGTCACGGTGTTTGGTAGGCAGACGTGTGTGAGCTTGCAATGAATCCTGTCCTTCACTGGCATTTTAACCACTCTTCTGAAGTTTGTAATTGCATTCCCAGTGGGGAGCCTTCAGAGGCCAAAGGCAGTTTATTGTCATGCACATCTTGAAAGGGAAAAAGCCATTCTGAAAGTGGGTGGTCAGGCCAAGACTTGGCTTCTCCAGCTGCATTCGGGATGGAGACTTTACCTGCAGAACTGAGCCCATCTGGGGGTCAGCATCAGAGCATCCAGGCTGTATGAGATCTGACAGTTCCTGTGGCAGATAAACTGGCTGACTGTGAGGCCAGCACTGGGCTTGTCTCACACTGCACAGAGCCAAAAGGGTCTTCACTTTTTCCTCATACCTGTTACTGACAGTGAGCTTGTGATGATGCTGGAGTCTCCCTGCCAAAAGTTGCCACCCACATGTGTCAAAACATGCACAAGGGTTGTGAGGAGCAGCTGAGGGAGCTGGGCTTGGTTAGCCTGGAGAAGAGGAGGCTCAGGGGAGACCTTCTCACTCTCTGCAGCTCCCTGAGAGGAGGCTGGAGCCAGGTGGGGCTTGGGCTCTTCTCCCAGGGAACTAGTGACAGGACAAGAGGGAACAGCCTCAAGTTGTGCCAGGGGAGGTTTAGGTTGGACACTAAGAAAAATGTCTTCACAGAAAGAGTGGTTAGGCATTGACCCAGGCTGCCCAGGGCAGTGCTGGAGTCACCATCTCTGCCAGCTCTTTTGGGCAGGAGCTGCTCCTTGTAGATTGCTGCCCTGATTCTTAAATCTCTCCAATACATTTAAAATCTGAAGTGCTCTGCTGTCTCTTCTCCTAGAATGGCAATATGGATGGCTTCTGGTGGAAAGAAAGATTGGACCAAATGTGCTGAAGTGTAAATAACAAGTGAACTCTTGAACTCTCTTGCAATCTCCAAAGGTCTGGAGGGTCTCTGCCAGGCACAGAGAGAGAGAGCAGAACCTGGAGGCTGTTGTTAGAGCTTGGACACATGGAATTACCTGGAGCTAACATGCTTTATTCAGGTTTGTTTCTATTCCAACTTCTGCACTTGGGATGCTACTAAGAAAATGCAAACCTCATTCATGCTTCCCCATGTTGAATCAGGTGGAGTGTTTTTGGGGTTGGACTAGATGTCCTTTCAAGGTCCCTTCCAGCCCACAACATTCTAGGATTGTCTCATCACTTTTTTTCTTTTCCCTCTTTCAGATGGACCTCCTCAATAGCAGAACCATGTTTTCAAGTGACCTGTCAGAACTCTTTCATATTTTAGAGCCTCCTGAACTCAGCAGGGAAGAAAATCAGCACAGCCATAAACCAAAGGACATTTGCAATGTATTTGTTTGGGGGGGGCAGCTCATCACTTCAAACTGGACTTCTGAGTAAGTGTTGCCCAGTTTCTCTTCTGAAGGTTTCCTGTCTGTAAGAGACTAACAGTCCCCCTGTGTCAAATGCCTGATAGCATTATCAAAACAGAGGAATTTGGGGTCAGAGGGTTTGCTGGGGAGCTCTGTTGCCAAGACTGGCTGTTCCAGGGCCTTATAAAGACACACTGACACATCTGTGTGGTGTGTCAAGGACCTGCTGATAGGGAACACTTTCCACAGCACTGTTTGAAATGTGAATCTCTCCTGCCTGCCCAGAGACTGCCTGGGAGAAATAGTCATGCAAACTGTGCCACCTTCCTGGGGGGGGGTTGAGAGCTGGAGAGGAGTCTGAGCTCTGGCTCCTGAGCAGGCAAAGCAGCAGCAGTTCAGTGTTCTGCAGGGAAATGCAGACCATTTACAATACAGTGAGAACTCTGGAAATCAGCAAGTTGTTAATTGTTGCCTCCTTCTTTTGTCCTCAGCTTTCAGCATCTTTCTCAGTTTCAAAATCACAGCTTTTAAGTCTCCTCTGTCTTTGGACCCTATCTGCCATCTTCTCCATGCTCTGACTCTCTATCTCCCTTTGTTCCTCCAGCAGTGCTCCTGATTCCTGTGAAAGAAGGAGATGTGTGAGAACATTCCTTAGGTCAGAGGCAATGCCCATTCTTGTTCTTGGAACACTTTGCCACCCTTGGGGCACAGTGTGGTGACTCCTCTGGTACTCCTTTGGGTACCTGATGGTCATGGCAGACTTGCTCTGCTCACCACTGGCTGGCAGAGCTGCAAAACCTGGCTGCTGTGGGTGATCTCACTGACATTTAGTAGCCTGCACTCAAAATTCAGCTTTTAAAACCAAATTCTTTCTCTGTTTTTGCTTTGCTTGAAATAGCAGCAAAAGACCCAAGGTTCTAATAATTACCAGAGAGCAGATGTGGGTGGGTCTGGTCTTTCTCAACACTCTGATCCTCTCCTGTCCTGGAGAAGTGTCTTGGCCAGAGGTTACAGCCATCATTCATTTACACATGTGCAGTTCTAGATGTTCCAAAACTCTGTGGCTGCAGCAGGTCCCTGCAGCCACCTCAGAGGCCAGGACAGATCAGATGCCTTACAGCACAGACACAGGGGGCCAGAACTCAGGCTCCCCACTGGAATTGCTCCCAGGGGCTGCCAGCCAGGAGCACTCTGAACAAATGCATTCCCTGGGTTGTACAGCCAAGTGTGCTGTCTGCTAAGGAAGGCAAACAGAGATGGGCTTTGTTGGCATTTCACCTGGTGTCACAGCAACTGCCCCTTTTGTGAATACCTTACAGACCAGCCTGCCAGTGCTCTGAGGAGCACAGCTGGATGTGTTCTGCATTATCCACAGTCCCAGCCCAAGCACCAGCTGCACTAGCAACCATGTCCTTGCTGCTTCTGCTCCCTCCCACAGAGCACAGAACCTGCAGAGGCTCCTCATCTTCCCAAGGCCCAAGCCAGCCTCGTCCTTCATAGCACTGAGGTTTTGTTCTCACTCTAGTATCTTCTATAACCATTTTTTACCAATTGCAAAACAGGCCCAGCCCCTGGAGACAGGCTGTAGGAAAGGATTGTTCTGTTTCCACCCCTGGATGTGTGTCCAACCTATGTTGCAATGTTTGGCTGGGGACTGGTTTTTTTATTAACTGTCTAAAACCAAAAGAGCATTTCCATGTGAAGGGTCTAGGCTTGAGTTGTAAGCTGTGCTCCTCACACTGGGAATCACTGCAGCCTGGAAGTAATTATGAAGCCTGAACACTTACTCATCTCAGAAGTGGGGCATGAAGTACTGCCTGTGGATTCAGGGAGCAGCTGGAATGTTAGATACCCAGTTACCACAGACAGAACTGAGGGGAAAGAAGGGAAAAGTACCTAAAAGTTTATACCAGTAACTCAACCCAGATAAGTGAGCTGTACCAGAGAAAGCTTCCATGCAAGGTAACTGTGAAGAAAGGCTGCACTGTGAGATAGAGAAGAACTCTGATTCCATAGTTGGATAGGGAAGTTAATCAAAGTATCCTTACCCTTTAATATGTCACATAGCAAATAGTGCTGTGATAATCTCCACAGCAGCAACTCCAGAAGGCTTCTGAAAGTCAGAAGCAGTTGGATAAAGGCAGAAAGTTACTCCAAAGCTCCAACAATAGATAAAAAATTACATCAGGAGACTGGCTTGAAAATTAGGAGATAGTTTCTAAGTGTGCAGTTCTCTGTCCTTGCCTTGCTCTGGAGCCTGCTGGCTGGTTCTGAGTCAGCTTTCCAGATTGCTCTCTGCAAGGCAATGCCAGAACTAACTTCTTCCTGCAATACAATCTGGAGTGCTCAGATCTCACTGGAATTCCAGGAACTGGAGCTTGAATGAAAAAGCAACATGTATGAGATGCTGCAAGAGTCACAAAACTGTGAAGAACAAAAGAAGCACAGGAGTGGCAGAGATTGATTCTGCTGCCTCAGGTTTGTTAAGAGAAGACCAATGTTTGAAAATGCATCCCATAACCTGACCATGCTAAGGCTTCCCTCCTCCAGCAGGGCTTCACTGGTGTAATGTGTGAGGTCTGTGGGGCTGGTCAGATCTCTCTAGGAAGAAAGGTCTTGGGAGTCTTCCTCCTTTTTCAGGGCAAAAAGGACAACTCCTGCATGAGGCAGTGGAGCTTTGGCTGCCTGGGGATCCACTCAGCACAGGGGCCCTTGTGAGCTGTCTAAAACTAACCTGAACCTCTTCAATTACCCACAGTTGTTCCTAGACATTTGGCTTGCTGTATCTGCTCTGGATGCAGATGTCTTCTCCTGGCCCCATCATTCCTGCTCATCTTCTGCAAGATACTCTTCGCAGTGAGATCACAGTGTAATCATTTCCAGTGACATCCTTGACTGCCAGCTAGGAAACAGCCTGATGTGCTTCAGACAGTTTAAGTTCCCCTCATGCAGTTTGAAAATCCATCTACAGCCTCTGTGATCCCATTTCTCTGTGAATGACAAGCTGGAGGAGAGCAGTGGGAGCATGCTGCTGTGAGATGGAGCCTTTGCCTGGTGTCTGTGAGGTTGGAGAGCTGCTCCAGTGTGTGCAGACTGAGTGGAGCAAGGCAGCAGCTCGTGGCAGAGACTCTCCTCGTTCTCCACAGTTGCATTTGGAAGGAGAGAAATGACAGCCAAATACCTCTTTCTGAGCAGCAATGACCAATGTAAGCTTTTCCTTTCTTCCAGGAAGAGCTTCACAGTGTGAGAGAAAAGACCAGAACTCCCCCCCTTCTCCTCTGCCTCCCCCTCTCCATCCCAACTCAGCTGGCTTGCAACACTCCAGTGTGGGAGCTGTTATTAAGGAGTACAGGGAATTTATCTGCCACTTCCCAAGCCAAAATGGGCTCTACCACATCTGTGCCTACAGACCTCTTCCTGGCTTTAACACTTTGGTACAGCTCAGGTGGTGGAACTCTCTGATTGTCTTTGTGTCCTCTAGCATCACTGATGGGTACCCAGAGAGCCACAGGATTCCTTCCTTAGCCATTTCTCACCCCCAGCACTAACAACTCCACCATGTCATTCTGCCAGATGTCTGAAGAGAATAAAAAGCTTAATGCCAAGAGGCAGAGAGCATTAACCAGAGTTCATCCTAAAGGTTGTGTTCAATTTTAACTGTCATAAAAAAGAAGGTTAAATAATGCTTTACAAGCCTGAAGTTCTGAGCTCCTTGGTGTGAAAGGGAAGACTGTAAATAATGCCAGATGCCCTGAACTGAGTCCATGGCTGAGTTCACTCTTGAACATGTGCTGCTATGCAGAAATTCTTCATATCTTGTGTTCTCTTAAGGAAATTCTGAAGCCATGAGTTCATTTTACCACTGCTGCATGCAGCCCTGGTCAGTGGAAGTGTTGCAGTCATTGGATCCACCACAGCAGCAGTGCTCAGTGCTTGAGCTGCTTCTCTCCTAACCATCACTCTTGTGGTCCTTGCTCTTCCAAAGTGACCTAGAAGGTGAACCCTCTTTTGGCACTGGGTATTTCCTTTGAGCAAGGAAAGGCAACTGAAAGAGGCTATAAATGGGTGGCTGATGGAGGACACTCATCTGCACAGCCTGTGGCAGGAAGGGTGCTGAAAGAATCAGGGGAAATGGTGTCACCAGGAGGCTTTGATCTCAGGTGGGAAGAAGGAAATCCAAGAGTGAGCTGGGCTCATCTCCCAGATCAGTAACAGATATGGCTGAAGTCTCTCAGATGTTCTAAAATCAAAGTACTGATCAATAGTAACAAACAGCTAAAGGCTGGTGTGACGCAGAATGGAGCTGTCAGTGGTTGGGTATGAGACACTTTAAGTCCATAGTTAGATATTCCTCACTTTCTGCTCTTTGCAGTTAACTAAATGGCTGCTGCTGCTTAGGAGCTGTGTAGTTCAGCCATGGACCCACCACTGCCAGTACTGGGAAGAAACAAGCTCTCACTTCACTCAGCACAGGTGCAGCCTCACCTAGAGTATTGTGTGAGTATTTGGGTTTTGTTCTGGTCTTCTAGTTGGGTTTTTGCACTTTCAAGCTGCTGTAACATTTGTGGCCATGGTCTTTACCTAATGAAGCCTTATTTGAAGTGCTCCTGGCACTTTTGTCTTTGGTTAGCTCACTTGGAAACACAAAATTACTTGAAGAGCCCTAAATATGCAGGTTGAAAAGGATCTAAATTTAACCTTGCTTTTGGATGCAAAATAGATAAGGATCAGAAGGAATCTACAGAATGCTTCCTTGAAGCTGGAGTCACTTTTGACTGGGGAATAATTAGGCCAGGAGTTACTTTTCCCAAGGAAGCAGGAGTGATGTTGTGAGTTATAGTATTAGGTCTTAGCAACATCAAGAGTTTCTGCCTCTTGTTTGCAGGAAGAGCTTCTTGGTTTGATTTTGAGTGGACTGGGTGTGCTTGTAATCAGTTCCCTGACATGAACCAACACCTCCTGTGGCTAAACTGAGACTGTCCTGTCTGCATGGAAACCCACACCCATTGTGGGCAAACTTGCTTAGTGAAAGCACAAGGAACTTCAGTAAGAGACTGGGTGAGCTGATGAAGGAGGAATTGAAGACTCAGTCATGTTTGGGTTTTGGGGGGTTTGTTTTGTTTAATCAGAAACAATGTAATGGTTTAAAAATCTGTTGACAACTCTGTCCCAAACACTGCAAAGTCATGTGCCACTCCCTTTCTCTCCTTCCCAGCTCATCCCTGAGAAAAAATGCAGCCCTGAGCAGAGGCTGGGCCACATCTCCGGTGTGCACCTGAGCCGAAGCCTCCCCTGGCCAAGCCCAGGGTCTGTGCTGGTGGTTGTTCTGATGTCATAGGCCCAGTGTGAATATCAGAGGAGCTGAGGTCAGCTCTGTGCCTCTGCCCAAATTCATCCATTTCTGTTCAGCTCTCTGCTGCTCAGCACAAGTGCTCCTCTGCTGCCACAGAGCCATCACGCAGCCACCCATACAACCGCCCTCCCTGCTGCTGTGCTCACGTCCCACTCCCACAGAGCTCATGTGGTTTCAGCCAGCAGAGAGAGGCCAGTGGTCCTGCAGGACTTTGTTTTCCATAGTTATGCTTTACTTCTAATGACACAAACTCAAAAAGACACTGGGCTATGCAGTGGAACAAGTCTCATACCCTTTTAAAGTCAGGGCAGCAAAGACTGTCCAAGTCTTGTTCCATAATGTTTACAGAGCAGCTGATCCAGGCAGGAAAGGCACAACTCCTCTGGGCCAGAAAGCAGCAGAGAGACTTTCTTGGGCAGCTCTTGAGGGAACAAACATTCACAGGCTCCTGAAGTCACAGGCAGCCCCTGACCCATTAGATGGTTTTTAGGAGGGTAGTTGGCCACTGGCACATGTTGCCCAGAGAGGTGGGAGATGCCCCATCCCTGGAGACATTCTGATACCCACGGGGTATGCAGAGGCTGGGATGACTCCTAGCAGTGCCCCACGATCCCTTGATCCCACAATCAAGTCTGTGGTTTGCAGGTCAGAGAGGTAAGGACAAATCCACATCTGCTTTATCTCCCTTCAGCAAAACACAAGCTCAGAGTTGTCTGTATGGGAACATACTGATGGTTTATTCTCATTTTGTTTAAATCAGCCTCTTAATTTTTGTCCTCTGCAGTCATCCTCAAGAAGAGCATGACCTCAGCCTTCCACTCCAATGACTCTCCCTTCGTGGGACAGTGTAAAGCTCTGCCATGGTGCTCATCACTTCTGGAAAAGGACCAACTTCACGAGTTCCTTGAGTGGATGAGGAGGGGAAAAAGGAGGAGCGAGCTTTCTTCTTTGCTTTTTAGGGACTGAACTGAAGTCTTGCTTTCTTGGGGCTGCAGGAACTCCAAAGAATTTATTCCTTAAAAATGAGCTGGCACACTCTTGCCAGTGTGAACAGTGGCACAGCAAGTTACTTATCCTTTGCCTCAGGCACAATTTCTTAGCCAGTGAGGTGCTACCTTCTCCAGAGCAGCTGCAGAGTGCTAGGAGGGGCCATTTGTTCAAGTGAAAAGGGATGGATTGAAGCAGTTTTCCCATTGCTACTAATCACCAGGAAGTGTTCCTAGTACCATAGAATGGTTTGGGTTGGAAAGCTTTGGTGTAGGTTTCCAGAGAAACAGCTACACAAAGCACTCTGAAAGCATCATGTTGACCTCAGCATTTAAAGCTTCTTTCCCTGTCAGACCCAAGGTTGAGTGAGGTTGTTGGGTGAGACCTGAGACTGGCAGATGGATCCAAACTCTTTCAGCAGGTCAGGGCAGATGCTGAGGTCCAGGTTCAGCTTAGGTGGGCTGCTGCCTGCAGCAGAAGGGTCCTGGCCCTGCTGCCTGCATGTCAGACCTAGAAAGCTGGAGCAGCTGGTGCAGCCATGGGAGCGTCTGAGCAGGGCTGGGACTGCTCAGGCTCAGCAGCAGCTCCCAAATCTCACACCCACCCTCTTCTCCACCCAAGCACCACTCTTCCCCTTCCTTCCTTCCTTCCTTCTCTCTCCCTCCCTCCCTGCTTCCCTCCCTCTGGCAGAAGCATCATGCCCTGGCCCAGCCTCGACGCTTAGAGCAGCTTTGCCTGAATCCCAAGCAGTTGCTTCAGAAGAGCAGGAGCTGAGGAGGATGGAGTGACCTCACTGTGGTGGGAGCCATCACAAGCAGCCTCACATGGGCAGGTCACCCAGTCAAAGGTGCTTGAGTTAGATTTTAACACCCAAGTGGATTTGAATGCCTATTGCTCTCTCTGCCCAGCAAAGTTCTCTTTATAGAATCACAGAATCGTTTTGGGTGGAAGAGACCTTGAAGATTGCCAAATCCAACCATGAACCAGCACTGCCAGGTCACCACTAAACCATGTCCTGCAGCACCACATGTCCATGGCTTTGGGATGGTGACTCCACCACTGCCCTGGGCAGCCTGGGCCAGGCCTTGACAACTCTTTTGGGGAAAAAAGTTGTTCCTAAACCTCCCCTGGGCAACTTAATCCTGTCTTGTCCTATCCTTATATAGATTTTCAGAATGGTTTGGGTTGGAAGGGACCTTTCAAGATCATCCAGTCCAGCCCCCCTGCAGTTAGCAGGGACATCTCCAGCTAGATCCAGGTGAGTACAAATCAGTCTGTTTCACTCCTGCTACCAGGACCAGCCTTCCCACGCCCAGCGGTGGGGTGAGTGTACACCGGCCAGGTCTCAGACTGACAAAACCTCCCTCACAGGCACAGGGAACCGCTCGTGGTCTCTGCTGGTTCGGTTCGGTTCGGTTCGGGGGTTGCCCTCAGCCCCATGCCGCCGTGGAGGGCACGTCCACTGCCTGTCCCACTCCTCCTCTCTCTCCTTCGGGGGATAAAGAGGCTCCGGGAGCAGCTCGGGCGGAAGACAGGGTGCGGGGAGCTGCTCCTCCGGGAGGGGGTCTGTGCGCTCAGGGCAAGCGGGCGCCATGTGGGGCCGAGGGGCGAGAGGGGGCCGGAGGCTGGAGGTGGAGGGGAGAGGCCGGAGGGGGGCTGCGGAGCCGCCGTGGAGGGCGGAAACGGGGTGGGGGGAGACTTGCGTCAGTGAGGGAGCTGGGAGCGGGCGAGGGCGGGCGTGACGGACCGGCCGAGGGACAGACAGACAGACGGACGGAGAGAAACAGCGGCAGAGGGACCGGCTCTCCCCGCTCGCCCCATGGAGCTGTGTCCGAGCTCCGCGGCTCCCTCGGGCTGGGCTCTGCCGCTTCTCCTCGCCCTGGGCGCTGGACTCAGCCATGCCACCCCGCACCTGCGCTACACCCGACCGGGATCCCGCAGCAAGTAAGTACCGACCGCCCCGGAGCGGGTTCAGGGGGCTGCTGCCGCCGCCGGCGGGGCGAGCCGGGGCGAACTGGGGCAGCCTAGGACGGGCTGGGACGAGCCGGAGCCGGCGGGCATGGGCATGCATGGGCTGGCTGGGGCAGCCCGGGGTACCCCGGGGTACCGGGGCGGGCAGGGGTGCCAGGAAGGTGTGTGGGCTCCCTCGTGCCCTGCCCGACCCTGAGGACATTTGTCTTCCCCTCAGGAACTGGTGCGCTTACATCGTGAATAAGAATGTGAGCTGCTCGGTGCTAGACGGGACGGAGAGCTACACCCAGGCCCAGTACAGATGCGCCTGGAACCAGTTTCCCTGCCAGCCGACCTCGGTGTAAGTAGCCTCAGTAGCAGACCTCCGGAAAGCAAAGGCTTGGCCACTCGATGCCAAGCCCCAGCAGAAAAGCGTTCACCGTTGCTCCCTGCACCCCAAAAAAGCACAGGGCCAGGGTGGGAGGCGTGTACCATACTGCCTTCAGCTCCCCAGCACGTCCCGAACAAAGCCCTGGCTCTTCCTGCAGACATACGGCTGCCGGAGCTAATTAGAGCCAGACTGAGCTCGTTGTTCGTCCGCACAGCCCAGTCCAGAGGGGAGCTGCGGCGGTACAGCTCTTCCCTAGCGAGATGGGGCCCGTGGTGAGCACACAGGCGTGCTCTGAGTCGGTGGCTGGGACACCTGCACCTGCTGGGAGCACACCTGCGTACCCTGGGCGACGTTTGCCAGGGTGCAGAGTGCTGAACCCTGCTTTATAGTTGCTCTGTATTGCTGGGTCGGTGTGCAGCAGCAAGGGGGAGCCAGGAACGGGAGCCAGCGCCTTCACAGTACTGCTGTATCCCTGTAGCTGTCCTGCGAGGAGAGCAGCCAGCGCAGAGATTTTTACAGGGGGTGATACAAAGTTGCTTGTGTGATTTTAAGGTTCATGCTATTCACTGTAACCATGGAGCAGTCTGTCCAGTGGCCACCTACCACCAACAGGTGAACTTAATGATCTCTTCCACTGTAAGTGATTCTACAGCACAAAGTGCTGTGGCAAGGCTGTGTGAGCCTGCAGGTACAGCAGGAGGCAGGGAACAGCTGTATCTCATTTATCTTCTGGCTGCTCTCAGGGTGAATCCCCTTTCCTTAGTTTCTCCAGTTGAAAAGCGGTGCTTGCACACCTCTGTTAAAAAGCTGTAGGTGATAACCACTCTCTGAAAGCATTTCACCTCCCACAGGATTCAGTGGAAAAACACCCCTAGATTTTTGTGGGGTTAGGCTCTCAGTTGGACTGAGGTGATGCTGAGGACTCTTTTACAACAAAGAATAATTAGTTTTTATGTTGATGTGAAGCAGTGAGGATGACTGATGTTGCTAGGTCCTGGGAGCTGCCCAAATCAGACTGCAGACATTGGTGACACTGCAGCCCTCAGGCCTGTGACAATAGGTGTTGGGTGTTTGGCATCCAAGTGTGCTGCTTTCTGTTTGCTTGGATGGTTATTTTTGTTTAAAAAAACAGCTTTTCTTTACTGGAATATATAAACACTGGAATTTGAGGGGAATAACAAAGGCAGCAGACAGCTGAGTAACAGTCTTGTGTAATTTCCCTTGTTCCTCTTTGGAGTGTGGAACTGGCTGCCTTGGGCTCATGGCTGTGCAATGGGGTGTGCCTTCTGCCACGCCGAGTCCATCAGGGAGCAGTGAGGAGCAGTGGAAACCAAGCTCTTTGAACACACAAATGACCAAGCTTTCAGATAAGGAATTCTGGAGGTGGTAAATGAGGATTTTCTTGGCCTATCTGCTAGTGGATAATGAAGGAAGTGCAAAGACATTGCTTCTAGCTTGGGGAATTCTTGGACCAAGCCCTGCTGCAGTGGGTGAGATCTCTGGCAGGAGTTACAAGGGGAAGCCCAGCTTGAGCGGGAGGCTGGAGGGGGACTCCACAAGTCCCATCCCTTCCAGGTTACTTTGTGGTTCTGTGAAGTGGCATCTTCTGTCATACAGCTTCTAAACATCTGGAGTGGGCTGCTGTTGGAGAGAGAATATGGGGCTGGACAGACATTTGGGCCTGCCTGCTGTGGCCAGTCTCAGGGGGCTTTTTTGTTTGTTGGAGAATGGAATTAGATACTTACCATAAGCCCTTGTTTCCTCACTTTCTTTCTTTGGTGAACATCATTGTTACTTTCTTCATAGCTGTGATGGCAACTGCCAAATAATTCCTTAAGTCTTGACATAAAATCTTTTTAAGTACCTATCACAGCAAGCACCAGCTGGGATATCAGAACCTTGGCATTCTGTAGTGCTCAAAACTCACCATTTGCAGACTGTGACTTTGGTTTCCTCTCTGTGCCTGGTAGGGATGTTCTCTTAGTGGCAGAGGGGGAAAGAAACTAATCCAAAGTGTTTGAAATGCAATCCTGCAAGCCCCTAACTGTGTTCTGTGGAGAGTATTGTTTAATTCAGTAGGAGTAGTGGGCTGAATAACAACGTGTGTTTATATATGTTTGTTAGCTAATGTTGACCAAAAAAAGGACAGGAAAGAGCTCTAAAAGCAACAAAGAGAGGACTGTGAGGACTTCTGAAGCTACTCTCTTTTTTTTTTCTTTATATGCTTACATAGAGAAGTTAAAAATGAACTAAATAGCAGATATTCACTGGAATAAAGTACAGTCCCTGTCTAGTCTCCTTCTGGTCCTCAGGCTTCATCTGAGAGCTCATTCTGCTGTGGACAGTGGGGACAGTGAGATCCAGATCAGCCAAAGGGTTTGTTAACTCTATCATAGATATAGTGGGGTTATGAGTACTTAAGTATTGTTAGGGCTTCTTTTTGTCAGCCAGAGGATTTCCTGTTGGTTTAGATCAGTTTAAGAGTGGGTTTAAAGAGCCCTTCCAGCGTTCAGGTACACTCCAGGTTGTGCATAACAAGCAAAAAGCTCCTTGCATTTTGTAGGGCAGCATTTCAGTGCCTGAAGCAGGTAGTGTACTCCTGAATTCCTGGTGCTCCTCACACACAGGAGTGTGTTGCAGATAGGGATCAGAGTCAGCACTGACTATTTTCATTGCTTTTTTGTCTTAGAAATAAAGCTCTGATAATTAAGCCTAAAAATCCTATGCATGCATCAACCCTTTTGCTCTGCCCATTAAAATATAATTTATCTGACACCCCCCCCACACACACACACACTGCTGGAGTGGCTGCAAATTTCAGTTTGGCTACAGGGTTTGTTTCCTGACATGTTAAGTTGAAATTCAGGACATTATTACACTTGATTGTTTAAGTGGTTTAGAGGTATTTGAGCCCAACAGTTCATTTCCTCACTAGAAAGTTCATGAATACTTTGGCTGATTAAGGTGTCAGGGATAAATGTGAGCTGAAGTGTGGCTGCTTGAGAGATAGGGAGCAGAGAGGAGAAGCAGGAGGGTCCTTTGAAGTTTGTTCCCTTTGAAGTATGGGGGCTCCTGATTTATTTTTCTTAAAGCAGTGACCAGCAGAGGAGGGAGAAGCTTTGCTGTTGGTGGGTGACTGGGCTGGAGGATACTTAGAGAAGAATGTTAGTGGTTTTACCCACTAAGCAGGGCTTGTGTGTGTTGAAATGTAAAACTGCTTCATAAATAACTCAGCCCTCCCCACCTCTTCTGTGGTGAGTTTCTTTCTCTGGCTTTCTTATGAATGGCTTAGTAACTTAATGAGCATTACTAGCAGCATGTAACTGATAGGGTTGTCTGGTTCTTCTGGCTGGATCCTACACACTCTGCTGGGTTGTGGCTTCCCATGGACACCCTCTGGTCAGTGTAGAATCATTGAATGGTTTGGGTTGGCAGGGACCTCAAAGATCAGCTAGCTCCAACCCCCCTGCCATAGGCAGGGATGCCACCCACAAGACCAGGTTGCCCGGGGCTACATCCAGCCTGGCTTTGAGCACTGCCAGGGATGTGTAGCTGCTCCAGGGTTATCCCAGCTGCTTTGTTTGCCCCTTGTGATGTGGAGTATCCTGGGACACTGAGCTGTACCATGGGTGCTCCAGTTTATGGCCCAGCTTTTCTGGGCAGAGCTGCTTTCTCTGGTGGGGTTTTAGTCCCCGAGTTGGGTGGGAGAGTTGATCTGCTGGAGATCAACAGCAGAGCTCCCACCTAGCTTGGCATGGGTAGGAAACCCACCAGTGCTCTGCAGCCCTTCAGCAGTCCAAGTGAAGGTTTCTCTGAGACTCCTCCCTTGCTAGAAATGCAGTGTGCAGAGCAGTGTGGGAGTGCTGAGCACCGGGCAGGATCACACCAGAGGTACACAAGTCAGCACAGATCAGAGCCTGTGTTTGCCACTGCCTTCCAGCAATGCATATCTGCTAAGAAAAGCTTTCAGGATGCACAAAGCCTTGAAGGGAAAGTGAAGGCTGTTTAATATTTCCCCTTCAAATATCTAGAAAGGCCTCTAGGATTATTTTTTCCTACTTACTTTTGTCTGAAGCAGAATTTCTTTGTGCAGGCTCCAGCTAGCTGACTGCAGAGGGAGGTTAGCCTCAGGGCTTGTGCCTTGAAAACACTGAGGGAACGTTAACAACTTCAGAACGTGCTTTGGTTTCCTGGAGCACTCCTCTGGACATCTTTGAGTGCCTGTTGGGTGTGGTGAACTTCCCTGGCTGTCTCCAGCAGCTTGGAATTGTGCATCTCTGCCTCCACACACTGAGCACACCAGAGCCTCTCTCCTCTGGGAACCCAGCAGGGAATTCTCCTGTCACACATCATCCAAGTTTGTGGCAGTCACTTAAAAAACAACCGAGAAAATCAAGTGTGTTCCTCAGTTCACAGTCATGTAAAGAATGAGGTTTTCTGCCTTTCTGCTTCGAGACCTGGAGGTCTGGGGCCTCTTCCATTAAGCACCAAACTGTTGCCAAAACAACCAATTGTTAATTTTTAGGGAGCTGCTGACCTGTTGAAGGCAAATTGTGTCATAAATCACCCAAATAACCAGGTGGACAGTGCCAGTTTTACACGTTGTAGATTATGACTCCTATCTGCCTTCTCTTTTACATTCACATCTCCTCTTTCCTCTCCCCTCTGGTTCATTTTTGACCTGGTGTCTGGAAAGGCATCAGCTCTCCAAACAGTGCTGTGTTTTATTCTGGAAGCTGGGGTCACAGCTAGTCCCACAGGTTAGCTTTTGCAGTCACTAAAGTATTGAGGATCTGTTCTGTGTGTGTTTTCAAATACCCTGGCAGCAGCAGCTCTGTCTGGGAATGGTCCTAGGCATGAGGTTATTTCATGGGCAGAGAAGCAGGAGAGAGACCTCTGGAGCTCTGTTTCTAAGGCAGCTTTGTCAGCAGCAGTGCTCTGCACCCTCACTTGACTTTCCCACTGGTGTGCAGTGACGAGCTTCGTCCCTGCAGCTGAAGAGCAGGTGGGGATGTGGTTAACACACAGCCTGTTGCTAGGACACCCCTGTGCCATCACTGTGAGACTGGATCCCAGTGCTGGAAAAGACTGCATGGTTAGGGGTCTCCTGTCCCTTTTTATGCAGTGGGTTGCTGCTGGTCTCTCAGCCTGGGGTTGACTGCTGTAGGTTTATCTTGTGACAACATGGAAGGGGGCAACCGTGGGAGGTTCAAAGAATGAAGCTCTGCTCTGGGCCTTGCCACAGCCCATCTGTGGCTCTCCTTAAACACATCCTGTTCCTCTGCTCCTAAGGAGCTGCCTGCTCAGCTTTCAGGAGCTTCATTTGTGAACAGGAAGAGCATTAACATTTTAAACCTGAAGCTTGCTCTTTGGGCATTTCCTACTGGGCTTGGCTAGTCAGATTTTTAAGAAGAAATTCCTTGGCAGCTGAGGAGGAGTGAGGTAAGAGAGATGTGTGTGTGTGGATATATATACACACCAACCAGAAACAGTAGCAGGCTTGGGGACACATTTCAGAGCCTGCAGTCCCTTGGTTGTTTCTTCCTGAGAAGAAACATTTCTCTCCCAAGAAAGTTGTGTTTGGAATCTCATTTTTTGGATAGAAGGATTTTAACTGAGATGAGTGGCATCAACATTCACTGTGTCAGGAATCACAATGTCAGTGCTGGAGATTTTGAATGGAAGTACAAATGGAACCCTGTGGTGGTGTCTGAGTTAAGCATTTTTATCTCCTTCCAGTTCCTGTAGTCTTCTGCCCTTACTGAAAAATCCCCAAACTCTGCACTGAAATTCAGCCAGATGATCTCTGAGTTATTTAACTAATGCTCATTAGAGGGAACATTAGAGTGAGAAGTGTGAACATTTCTTTTAATGCACATTAAAGTGAACCATGTGAGAGAGACCAGGCTGTAGTGAGCTGATCTGGGCACTGTGATTCTCTACTCCTTCCCTGGCACCAGTAGATGAGGGGATGGTTTTCTTTAGGGGTAGGAGACAGCAGCTTCCCTCCTCCATCCTGAGAGCCAGTACCTGGGGATGTGGGAGGAGAGAGGATAAAAGTTCCCTGTGCCAGGTCTCTGCCCCCTCACAGTTCCTTCCAGACAGGAGGCAATCTCTGCTCCCATCCTGCTTCCTGGGTGCTGTGAAGGCACAGAATAAGCAGTGAACACTAGAGAACTCCTTAGTTGTTAATGCTCACTCCTATTTTATGACACACTGAGTGAAAGTGCAGTGCTGTGGTGGTCTGATACTCAAGCACTCCTTGCAGCGACCCAAACAGGTGATGTCTGGGTTATGCACAGACAGGCAGCAGCATTCCTGTAGATGCACAGTGCTGGGGCTTTTTCTCCTGCTGTCCTTCATTGGAGTCCCTGTGGATGCTCTTGGGCAGTAGCAGTGGGATTTGATTCAGGATTCAGCTGGGACCAGTTCTGATGCAGGTGTTGGCAATGTTGTGCATTAATGCTAAGTTCATTGGAAGCACCTGAGGTGCATGTGTGAGCCTGGAGAAGCTGAGCCTCTTTGGTAATATCCTGCTGCAGGTCATCAAAGCTTGCATATTCCACATGGGTGCCTCAGAATGGTGGATTTCCCAGCACACACAGTTGTGAAGCAGCCCCTGCTTGCTCTTGATAGTGTACATTAGGGCCTGATTGTTACCATCCTCATCATTATTCTTCAGCCTGGCTTGGAGCAGCACTAGTGTGGCAGCAGAACTAGGGCAGGGATTGTCCTCCTGGGCTGGGCACTGGGGAGGCCACAGCTCCAATCCTGGGCTCAGTTTTGGTCTCCTCACTCCAAGAGGGACATTGAGGTGCTGGTTCTGGTACAGTAACAGTGTAGTATCAATGGCTAACTTGAACAGGACTCTGAGGAGCCAGATCTAGCTGGAGATGTCCCTGCTGACTGCAGGGGTTGGACTAGATGAAAGGTCCCTTCCCACCCAAACCATTCTGAGAGTCTAAGATTCTAACTTAGGTGTGTTGCCAGCAGAAGCCTTTGCAGGCTACAGAATCAAGAATGCTTGGTCAAAGTATGACTGCACTGAATTCTGTCTTCTGGGTGGTATTTGGGGGTGTCTGTGTGCTCCTTCAGCTCTCCTGTTGCAATCTACTGGAGATGTGGAGGCCTGGGGCAGGCTAGAGCAGACTCTGTAATTGACAAAGAGTGGATCTACATTCAATAAAAGCACTAAATAGTGAAGATTGTCTTCTCTTCAATAAAACTTATGATTTGTAGGCTGCTGAAGTGATGGGACCTGTTCCAATGTCTACAGAGTTTTGGACCAACCCTGGAGTTTTGTGCTCAGAATAAACACTTCATCCAGTGCTGATGCAGAAACATATGCTGACTCTGCAGTCCCTTCCTCACAGCAAGGATGTGGTGGCCCTTATCTGCTTGCATTTCCCTGGAGGTTGGATGTTATATCTGCTTACAGAACTCAGCCATATGTTTTCCCACCAGCTTCACCCAAATGTTTCTGATTTGTTTTATTGCTATTAGGTGACATTTCCAATATCAGTGCTGACTGCTTCCTCCTGTGGTTTAGCACCATGAGAAGATTGTTGCTCATCCCCCTAGTCAGAATGTCTAGCATTTGCAGCAAACATGGACTTTCAATTAAGCATTTTCCTAAGAAGATAACTTTTCTCTCAAAGAGGAGGAGTGTTTGAATGCTGTTGCCACACTGCACAGCTCCACTTCAGCTGTGAAATGCTTAGATGTTAGAGGTGGAGATTTGCATTAGGGTTCTGAGTGTGTCTTGAGTTCTGGTGAAGGCAGTAGGTGTTGGTCATTATAAGCCTGTTGTGGAAAGTCTTCTAAAAGCAGCTTTTGCTGCTGATTGGAGACTCTTGAAATCACCTTTTATTCCTGCCTTCTAAAAGAATTACTTCATTTGCAGCATTTAGCTCAAATTACCACAAGAATGTGGCCATCATCTGGGGCTGGAAGCCCACGTGAGGATGGGGGCTGACTAGGCACTGTATGTACTGCTGTACTGTCTGTAACTTCTCACCACATGAGAATATCTGGGTATCTCTTCTATCTTTGAGCTCTTCTTTATTAACACTTCCTTGAATAGCAGAAATCCAGGTCAGCTGGAGGAAGGAATTACTGTCTTTTAACTCGACTCCAGCATATACAGGTGCTGAAGTGGAGTCTCAGTTCTTTAAGAGACTTAGGAAACTTTTGTGAAGCCTTGTGACCAGATTCCTTCACTGGGTAATGCTGTGAAGATTCACACCTGCAAGGTAAAAGAGATGAAACATGGGCAGGTATGATCTAACCATGGAACTCTTCTAGCTGCACAGAGAAGCCACCTGCTGTCCCTCTGGCTGCACTGAGTGTAGGTTGTATGTTCTTTGGGCTTCTTTGGAGGTGATATGTTTGCTGTGACTGTGGGTGAGCAGTTGGATTCAGGATCCTGGAGGTGTAGATAAAGACAGCTCTCATTTGTATATTCTAGTAGCTCCCAGTCCTATGCCATTAAAATATGTGGGAGCACAAACACTTCTCAGCATGCAGTCCCTAGGAGAAAGTTATGTCTTTGGTTAGAACTGTACCCAAGAATCTAATTGTGTTCAGTGCTCTTAGACTGTCACATCCTGGCAAAATCCTGAGAGTCTCCAACTCCTGCACTGAAATCCCCTCAGTGAGCAAAATTATGGCTTTAAAACACTTGTTGTGTGCTTGAGAGTGTCCCCTGGGGTGAATGTGTGCTGGTGACTGCCACTGCTCAGTGTGTCTGGCATGGGGAGGCTGTTCCTTGAGTGGACACCTTCCACAGCTGTGTGAAGCCTGTCAGTGGCAGAGAAGCTGTAGCAATCTGGTTTGAAAGAAACTTCTCTGTGGCTGGGTTGGAGTTAGGAAGGTGTTAGGGTACTGTGTTCCTGTTCCCAGCCTTAGGGAGGAGCCTCACTGGGGCTGGTGGGGGGGTTCCTGCAGCTGGACTGGCCGTCTGGGGGAGCAGTAATTCTGGGTGGGTAAATCCCAGTTCAGTCTCTCAGCCATCCAGGAGTGTAGCTGTTGTTCAGCGTGTGAAATAGGAAAGCTGCTCTGCATCCAGATTTTGAAGCTTGTTTGTGCTGTAGAAGAACTGTGGTTTAGGATTCAGGTTAGTCTGGGATGTGGCAGAGCCAAAATCCAGACAGATCCAAAGTCTGCACTAGCTTGAGCTCTCAGACGTGCAGGGAACAGGCTGCTGCCATGATGGAAAGGTTATGGCACACAGGCTTTGTATTTTATAGTGTGGAATGGAAAGATTCCTCTGCATTTCAAATAATGTGTCTTAAAACTTCTTATGCCTGTTAGGATCATGAAACTGACATGAAGAGTGAGAGTGTCAAACTTGAGTACTTCTTATTTTTAAGAGAGAGTTTGGAAAAGTTTCATCCTTTACCCACAAGAGAAGTACTAAGATTGGTTTCTTTTGGTGTGTTCATAGTCTTCTTTTCTATTTGGTTGAGTCTTAAATGTTGAAGTCATCTGAAGGTGTCTCTCTTTTAGGATGTCTTCATCATTGAAGTCATCTGAAGGTGTCTGTGTCTTAGGTTTTCTCTGAATACTGAAGTCATCTGAGGGTGTCTGTGTTATGATTTCTCTGACTTGCAGCCAGCTGAGGGTGTGATCAACATGACTACAGAGAAGGTCTACAAAGAGAAACTTGTCAAAAGTGTGATGGGGGTGGCAGAAGCAGTGCAAGGAAAATCCTTGCTCTGTAATTTGAGCAGAGACATGCAGAGTTTGTATAAAGCCAGTTCCTAACTCCTTTTGTAAGATTTGCTCCATCTTTATGCTTGGAACTTTGTTAGGAGAAGATGGAGAAGTGTCATGGTGTTTGCAGATAATGGAGATACTGGGATTTGCAGGCAGGAGTTTGGCCCTGACAGCAGGGAGAGAGGAACACACACACACAGTCTGGAGCAGTTAAGTATTTTATGGAAATCAGAGAAAAGTATGTATGACTCTTTCCAGCATGTGAAAATGGATCTGGAAGTTGAAAGTTTGCCTTTCAGTAATGTGGTGGCTGTGAGAGAGGTTGTGAGGACTCTCAAACCCACTTCAAACCACTCAAGCATCTAGCAAGTCCCCTTGCTCTGCAGCCTCTGGCAGCTAGCTGGGAGGAAAAGAGTCAAAGCCAAAGTACCTACAGGAGATGTGGGTTAGTCCTTTAGATAAGGGAGGAGGAAAAGGCAGTTCCTGGGTGGCCAGGATGTTGTCCTCCCCAGGGGTGCTCTCTGCACTGCACTCCTTGGTCTGATTTGTCAAGCACTTGACCTTGGGGATGTCTGTACTTCACTTTTGTAAACAGGATTCAGCAAATGGTTTGCTGCACTCTGTGAAAGAAAGCTGTGGTGCAGCCTACAGCTGTTTGATCCGTGGTGCTGTGAAGGTAACAAAGGGCTGGAAACCCACTGGGAGTTTCCATGCTGGAGTCAGGACCTGGCAGGCTGACAGCCACAGCAAGGCACTGCCCTCCCAGACACTTTGAGCCCAGCCTGCCCCTGCTCCCCAGGAAGGGGATCCAGAGAGGATTATGGGAAGAGGCTGCTCTTTGGCCCTAAAACAGCTGGAAAAAAGACAACATTGTCTCTAGTCAAAGTAACTTTTTCCCCTTAAATGAGAAGTCATAAATAAAGTAATAATACAAAAGAACACTGAGTGTTTCCTGAGTGCAAAAATTAGGATATATTGTGACAGAAGTGGGGCTGGGAAAGGAGCAAATGCATCCTGAGTAGCTAACATTGTAACCCCCCTACCTCAAGTTTGCTCAGCAGCTTATCAAACAAGGACAGCAAATGGCTATCAGATGTGGGACATTATGTTAAAATGATGCCTTTGAAGGTGAAAGATGCTGAATAAAAAAATACAGAATTATTTCAGCAGTTGTTTGCAGGCACTGGCAGGAGAAGCTTTGAAGAGTAACTGTTCAGCTCTTCCCCTGTGACCTTCACTAGGAACCACAGTCAGTGTAAGGTATAGCTTTTTCCATATGCTTGCTGATTACTGGTTGTTTGAAGGATTTTTTCATGTTGTTTAAGGAAGGGTTTGGCTGGTTTCTGTGTGATGGCATGGCTGCTTCTGGTGACCATTCTGTCCCCAAACACACTCCCCATGAACCCATTCAGGCTGGCAGTGGAATCTGGTAGAGGGCTCCTGTCAAGTCCTAAATTGCCTCATCTCTCAACCCAAAATGAAGTGCACTTAAATTGGATTAGTCTGTATCAAAGAGCCCAGCCTGTGCTTGGGGCCTGGTGGGATTCCATAGTGTCCAGCTGCAGCTGGACTGCAGTACAGGTACCAGAGGACACTTATGGAGGAGATCTGTGGTTAAAGAAGGTTGCACAGCCAGCATCAGTTTGCCATTTATTACCTTCTGAGTGATGTATCAGGGAAACTTCAGGTTGTGTGTATGTAGGTTTGTCTGCAGGACTCTCTTCAGCTGAACTAGTCAAGTAGGAAAGTGTTGATTTCTTTGTTGGTTGTAGCCTTTCATCAGGCTCCTTCTTTCCTATCCTTATCTGACTCATGCTTTCAGAGGTTTGTCCTTCCCTGGAATTTTCCTCCTCTCTGTCCATGTAGATTCCAAGGACTGATTTAAGTGGAGGCTGTGGAAAGACAAGCTTTGCCTGCTGTGTAGGCAAAAGCATTTTTTTGATGTCCAGAGGAGTTGCTGCCAGAGCAGCCCTCTGGGTGGGTTTGCAATGAAAAGCAGCTGGTTAGAGCAAAAAGGGTGTGGATTTGTAGAGTGATACACTGGTGAGCACTGGTACTGTCAGCAGTGTCTGGTGAGTTGAACCTTCAGTTCCCACCACGTTGTCCCTCTGCTCATACATGGAAACCCCTATTCTGTGGCCACATTCGCTCTCCCTGACAGGACTGCGTTGGGTGCCGGTAACTTCACAGCCTCGATAGAAACATGTTCATTTGATGTTTGAAGGGAGACTATGAACCACAGATGAAACTAAGTGATTTTCATGTCAAGAAGCTCCCTGGTTCAGTGTTGCCTTCAGTCTGGGTGCCAGAGCTGTCAACGGGTCGTTTCTGTTCGGCAGGTACCGGACGAGTTTCCGCCCGCGCTATACGGTTGCCTACAAGACAGTGACAGAGCTGGAGTGGAGATGCTGCCCTGGCTACCGGGGGGAGGACTGCAGAGAGGGCCCAGCCGACAGGCCCAGTGCTGCTCGTCGTCCCGCCACGCCGCCCAGAGCTCTGCTGAAGAAAGGCCTGGGTAATGTTTGGGGCTGGGGTTTGGTGTGCACCATCACCTCTGGCTGCTTCTTTTCTCTTCTAAGTATCAGGACCTTGGTGTTATTAAACTCAACTGCTGGCAGGTACAGAAGCCATCTGGGAGATGCTGTGTGGTGGGAAGGTAGCAGCCAGGCAGTAACAGTCTGGATCCAGAGAATTTCCTGAAGAGTAAGAGAGGAGTGCCTGTGGAACACTGGATGTACATTCCAGCTGGCTGCTCCTGCTCCAGGAGAATCTCTGTCTTAAGACTGGGGGATTCTGTAAGAAATTACAGAGCTTTTTGTGACTTCTTCAATGTTCAGCAAAAAAAAAGATGTGTTTGAGAGGAACTGTTATTAAAATGAAAAGAACAGGTACACTAATTTTAATGGTATATAATGTTCCTGAGCAATTTTGCAGTGTTTTGCTTGTTTAAGGGCTTGTGCAGGTTCTACAGATTCCTGTTAGGTTACCTGCCTGAGGAGGAAGGGAATGATCAACCTTGATTTCTGACAAAACACCTTAGAGAACGACTGCTGTTTGTTTGTACAGGATACTGTCTCCTGAAAGAGGAATCTTGTTCCTGCAGTATTATGCCTTTGCTGCACTAACAAAAGATGCTGCACATTTCCTTCTGAAGGCCTTTTTCCCAACATCACTGGACATTAGTGTCATGTATAGCTCTTAGTCCAATGTCTACCTGTGGCCTTTGTGGAGAGGCTGAGCACCTGGTTCCAGAGCAGTCCTGTAGATTATATACCTGCTTGAAAAAGCCTTTTAAATGTTAGCCAGCCTGAAATACGATTATAGACATTGAAACAGACATTGCTTATGGCTAGAGGTTTTCTTTCTGCTCTGGCCCTAGAAGCCCTGCAGTTCAGTGCAAGCCCAGACCAGTGTGTACCTAAGAACTACACCCTGTGTGTGCACACTTTATCCTTACTAAAGGAATTGGCCACCCTGCTGCTCTTGAAGAGCACATTTGTGACTTCCTGCCTTCTTTGTAATGTCTTTCAGCTGAAATGCAGTTTCAAACCTCAGAAGAATTCCCCTGCCTGTCCTTCAGACCCTATCTCTGTGTTGGTCTCCACTAGCTTGCGTAGCTTGGAACCAGTGCTGAAGTTCTTTTGTCTGCAGATTTAAGTCTTAGCACCATGAGGATGATTATTTGGGATCACACAGTATCCTGACTTACTAGTGCCTTGTTGCTGAGTATCCCAGAAAGCAGGGCTAGAGGGATCTTTAGGGGTGTGTTTACCCATCCCCTAAGGCAGGATCAGCCTCCAGAGATGACAGTCCCACTGCTCACACGGATCTGGCATTTCACCTTCTCTACAGCTACTAGGCTTCACCATCACTTACTCCAGTTGAAGTCCATTCTTCTTGTCCTGCCCCATCAGTAGCTGATAAGGAAAATAGTTTATTCCCTCCCTGCCTAAATAACAAATTACTTTGACACTTCCTGCCCCGTGTTCTTTCTTGACCTCCAGTAGTGGCTCTTTCTTTCCTCTGGACTTTCTACAGTTGTTACACATTTTGCTTGGCACTGGACATCCAGAATAGTCCATGGCTCTGGAAGTGAGGTGCTGCCAGTGACAAATGGATTGGAAGGGTGGCTTCAGAGTCATGAATTGATTTGTGCTAGGTGAAAAGTAGATTGCAGCTAAGAGTCTGCTTTTACTTCTTGTCAGCCCATGAGGATAGTGTTGGTGTCACTTCAGTCTGTAAAGCTTATGCTTTTATACACCTTTTTCTTGCCTATTTAAATGTGTCAAATAATCAGGTATTTTTGAAGTGAGTTTGGTAACTGGAATATCTTGCACAGCCCCATCCAGTATATGCATTTGGAGCCCAGTTCTGCAGAATACTGGAGCACAAACCCACTTGAGGCAGATAAATGACTTCCACTTCAGTTTCCAATGGGAGTTCAGGAGCAGCAGCTCCCAAACTGCTGTTACAGGAGATAGAGGTGATTGTGTTGTGATGTGTGTGGATCTGTAAGGGTCTGTTGTATATGCTGTAGCTTAGGTTCATTGCTGAACAGGCAGGGGAGTTCTGCTTGCTGATTGATTGATTTATTGCCAGGGTGTCTTGGCAGGATGCTCTCAGAGCTAGAGCTTCATCTGGAATGTTTTGATAATGTTTTCGTTATGAACTACAGAAAAGGGAACAAGTGTTATGCAACGTAAATCACGTTTGGCTTTACAGAAAAGTGAAATTAGCCTCTGCTGATTAAACCAGACCCCACTGGGAGTGTTTACATCCAGACTTTGCTATTTCCATGACACAGATGCAGACCCAACAGAAGGACCAGAGCCCCCACCGTACGAGAAGAAAATGCAGTTTCTTGAGGACGAACTGTTTCGACTGACGCGATCGGTGCTGGAACTGCAGTCCTCTGTGGCAGGTGTGAATGAAAACCTGAAGCTGACTGTCCAAGAAGATGCCAGTAAGATGTTGGTGACTTGGCTGAACAACCTCTATGACCGCCCAGAGCCTGACAGTGCAGTTGGTGGTGAGACAGACTCCATTCGGCTGCCTGGGCTCGTCAGCAATAGAGATCAGAAAGACCCTTTTCTTGATTTGGAAATGGAAGATTTGAAGTCTGAGCTAGCTGAAGTCAAGGAAGCCTTGAAGATGAGGAATGACAAGCTGGAGGAACTGAATGGAAAAGTAAAAGGCTATGAAGGACAATTAAAACAGCTGCAGGAGGCAGCACAAGGACCTACAGTAACAATGCCCAGTGACAATATATATAAGGAGTATATAGACTCGAAATTTGAGTCCCTCAGACAGGAAATCCTGGAAGGACTAGAAAAGAAAATGGCAGATCTGAAGAACTCCTGTGAGTGCAAGCAGCAGGATATCCAGCAGCAGTGTGGTGACAGTGATAGAAGCTGTTCAGGAACAATTGATGTTATGAGAGGAAAAGAGAAGGACTTGAGGAAAGAAATCGGCACTCTCCGGACTCCGATTCCATCGAACAGCTCCAGCTGTTGCAGGGAGGGTGAGGGAAATGACTTTGACCAGCAGATAAAAGATTTAGACAGAAAGATAGAGAGAGTTGCAGAAGCACACAGGATCCTGAATGTCAGGATAGACAATGAAATCAGCCGGCTGTCAACGCCGGACCTAGAGGACATGTTGGGGGAGAGGCTGGAGGAGCTGGAGGCGAGGATGAACGTCACGGAGCGAAACGCTGAAGAGCACTGCTTTTACGTGGAGGAAACTCTCCGTGGGGCTATCGCTGCTGAGGTGGATGAGCTGAGAGACCTGTTTGACCAGAAGCTGAGGGCTCTAGAAGATCGACTAGGTGGCACTATTTTGGAGATGGCTAACACCACAGACCCGGACGGGATGTATATGAATCCTGGGCCCATCCTGCCCAGCGACGCAGGGTTTGCCGGTGAGCAGTTGGCGGCAGAGATGAATTTCCTGAGGAACAAATTGCTGTCGCTCGAACACCTCTGTGGGCAGAGATGTCCATCTGCACCACGAGGTTCAGAGGACCTTCAGAAAGAGGTGGAGAATTGGAGCAACAAATACAATCACTTGCTTTTGAAAACAGAGAATAACTCTGCTCTCCTGCAGGCTCTGAATAGCTCTCTCGGCGAGAAACTCAGCTTGATTAAGGGCAACCAGCGGGACATCCAGAAAGTGCAGAGAGATGTGCGTGTGCTTCGCTATAGTCTAAGTGTCATGGATAAAGATGTGAAGAATCTTCAAGATGGCTTGAGTAGCTGCAAGGAACAGCTGCTGGGTGTCAATTCTACCTGCAGGAAAACACAACGAGGTGTCTTCCGAAAAATCGATCAAATGCAGAGGACCTTTGCCAACCAAACTGCCCATCCCAGTGACAGCTGCTGTGGGGAGGTGAAGGAGAGGCTAGAACAGCTGAATGACCACCTCCTGAATGATCTCAGCAAGTGCAAAGAGAAGACCCCAGGTACCCAGGAGGGTGTTTCAGATGTTGAGAGCAGAGTTGAGCGTGTTGAGAAGGTCTGTGGCAAGCTGGATGCTGTCTCAGGCAGCTTGCAGAAGATAAAGCAAGGTCTGGACAAGCACGTGAGCAGCTTGTGGAGCTGCATCCGGGAGATGAATGGGACTATAGCATCTCACTCCACTGACATTGCCAGCCTCAGAGATTCTGTACAGCAGTTTCATAGCCAGGTCTCCAGAATCACCACAGACATTGAGGGCATCCTGAAATCTCCAACTGACACAAGTAAGTTTTGGGCTCTTTTTTTTTTTAACTGTGTTTTTGTTGTTGTTTGTTTCTGAACTGGCTTTCTCTTCTGGATCATTTATAAAGGAGCTAAACAAGGGAGGAAAGAATTCAGATTACACAATTTCTGCTTTGTTTTCCCAGTGACTCTGATTTTGGCTCTTTGCTCTAGAACACCATAGAGGACTGTGAGTGCTTTTAAAAGTGTCCTCTGAAAAAAGAAAAAGAAGAATATGCTTTCATATTTATTTTGAGCCAGAATAAAGAGAGTGGGAAAACTAGTATTCTGGGAGAGTGAGTTTTAAGTGCTAATTACCTGTGGGTATTACTGCAGTTGATTGGATTTGAATATGGAGGGTTTTATTTTGTTGTGTGGGATTATTCTTGGTTCCTCAGGGGAAATTAAAAAGCCAATGGAGAAAACCAAAGTCAAAGGAATCCAAATATATGATAAGAAGGGTTCCCTGTAAGTTTTGTTCTTGACATGAGTTAATGATTCTAAGTCAGCACCAGCTCTTTGATTTAGGGCTTCCACAAGCAAGCTCTGGCATATCTCTGTGTGGCAATGTAAGGCTTCTCCATCGTAGCTCTCCCAGCAAGTCTGCATTCCCACTGCCTAGTTGGTAGGTGGTGCCTGCTCACACCTCAGTCACTTCTGCTGCTAGTCCAACATGTCAGCTCAGATCCACCTCCACAGGTGGGTTAGAGTGGCTGAGGAGCAGAGGCACATTCCTTGCCACTCAAAACACTCTGAAATGCTCACCTCCACATGCTGCAGAACCTTGCCACGAAGGTTTGGAGACCCTGCTGTGTGCCAGTGACTCCCCTCTGCAGCTCTTGGTCCAGATCTCAGCAATGGGCTGTTTTTCTGAGAGTCCAAGTTTAGAGAAGGAAGCTGAGTTCCTGTTTCTGTTACCATGACACAAAAACATGGGAATTTGAGACTGTTTTGGAGCTGCACTCTTCAGTTGGTTGGTGCTTCTGCTTTTAATTCTGTGCATGTAGGAGATAAACAAGAGGCCTTGAAACAGCAGAAGAGGTGTTGAGGGAAGAGCCTGTGGGCAACAGCAGCAGACAATGGGTGGGTGAGATTAGATGCAGGACTGTGAGCCCTCTTCCTTGAATGGACAGGAGCTTGATGAAGGGTCTGAAAGAAATTCCTTCAGGGAAGAGTATCCTTCTCTCTCTGAGGTGGAGACTTGAAAGCCTGTGATAGATAGGTGTGTTTCTTTGGAGAGTTTGATTGTTTAGAAGCAAGTCTATTGCAGAACTTGGCACAAAAATCCTTCTGAGGTGAGGAGCTCTTGTGTGGAATTAGAAAAATACTTTTCCTCTGAAGGAAGGTTGTAAGGCACTGAAAAGCACCAGCACAAGAGGGTTTCCATCAAGTGATGCCATTGCAGTTGAACTTGATGATTTTAAACCTCTTTTGCAACCCAAGCAGCTCTATGACTCTAGGGTCTTCAGGTTTCTCTGAAGAGCAGGTTTGTCTGCTGCTCATCAAAGCTTAAGCAGGTCCAGCTGGATTCACCCCAGCCTCCCTCACAGGTTCATACTCCCATTGCCTTGTGAGTTGAAAACACCTGTGGTGGAGCTCAAGGTCAGGATAGGGTGGGTTCTGTGTTGCCATCTCTACCTGGTGTGATTTGTCCTGCTGGGATGCATCTCAGCAGAAGAGGCCAAAATGGCTGGTAAAGATGAGAGACCAGATCCCTCTCCACCCACCCAGATCTCCTTCCTGGCACTTCCAGCTGATCCTTAGGTAAGGGGTTTGGGGTTTAGGTGTATGGAGATGTAGTTGGATGATTGTGGGTGTTGCATGCAAGGAAGGAGTTTGCACAGGACACAGGTTGCTGCTGGTTGTTCTTTAGGGGTTTAGAAGAGCAAGCAGAGATGTTTTTTTTGTTCCCTGGGTCAGCACAAGTTGTTGTCTTAATAAAGCTCAGCTTAATGGACTAGAGACATGACAAGTTTGTGCATCCTGAGGTGAAGGGTTTGTCAGTTTGTGTTCTGAGTGAGGTTGATCTGCAGATCATGGTTGAAGGTCTGAAGCTGTGCCTCTGTGGACAGCAGATGTCTCACCAAGTTGACAGCTCTGTTAAGCAACTCACATTGCTCCTCTAAGCCTTGTTTTGGAAGTTTTCTAAGATGTTTTAATCCTGGGATTCTTAGGAACATTATTTTGTTCTGTGCAGAGTGAACACTTCACTCTTTGGTCCTTTGCCTTGTGGCTAGAGTTCTGGAGTGAGCTTCAGTGCAGCTTTGTGGTGTGTGGCTCCTATTCTGGTGCGTTCTGGTGACAGTTCAAGACAGGCAGCCAAGCTCAGGAGGGTTTTCTCCAGCCAGTGATATCCAGAGAATGAGTGTGCAGGTGGTGTGGGGCTGGGACTTCAGGCAGGAAATATGACTGAAGAAATCATCTCTACATAAACATGCAGTTTATCTGCTGTTTCAGGTGAATAATTCTCTCTTTCCTTTACTGTCATCACTTCCAAGGGGCCTCAGAAGGACCACGACAGCCACTGCCACCACAACCACCTCTGCAGCCCCAACCTGGCATCTCCCTGCTGCCCTCAAGGCCCAGGATACAGCCCCCACGCCAGAGGACACCCCTCCAGCCACCGCAGCCGAGACCTCCTCCACGCCCAGCGCTGCCAGGCTCAGGAGTGCTGCCATTGCTGCCTGGAACAACCGGGATCATCCTGGAGACGGGAGAGGCAGGGCCCCCGGGCACCCTGCTGATGTCGGGAAGGGGGCGGCTCAGGAGCGCGGACGGGCAGGCTGGCCACAGCACCATGCCCATTGCTGAAGGCTTTGCTGGAGCCCCAGGTGGGTGTCTGCTGCACTGGGCATGACATGCTTGCTCTTGCTGCAGGAGGGACACTGAGACCTAGCATGGTTCACCAGCCACCTTTCAGCATGTCGTGGATGCCCAGTGTAGGTATTCCCTTGGGAATGGGTTTAGGGCAGAGGTGAGAGCCCTGCGGCTGCTTAGCCTGGAGAGGAGCAGCCCCAGAGTTGAGCTGCTCCATGCTGAGCAAGAGCTCAAGGACAGAAGGCAAGAGGCTGGGGCCAGAGTCAGGGCCAGGCCAAGGGGCACTGGGCACCAACTGGAAGCCAGGAGGCTCCAGCTGAGCAGGAGGAGAAGCTTGTTTGGTGTGAGGGTGTTGGAGCCCTGGCCCAGGCTGCCCAGAGAGGTTGTGGAGTCTCCTTTTGTGGAGAGATTGCCAAGGCAGCTGGAGGTGACCCTGGGCAAGCTGCTGTGGGTACCCCTGCTGGAGCAGGGGAGTTGGACTGGGTGATCCCCAGAGGTCCCTTCCAACCCCCACTGTGCTGGGATTCTGGGATTCTCTGACTTGTGAATGGCTACAGAACTGGGGGAATCAGTTCAGTGCCATTTTTTTTGCCTTTGCCAAGGCTGCACAAAGCATGGGGTCAGCAGGGCTGGTGTCAAACCTTCAGTAACCAGCAACCCCTGCAGCCTTTGCCACTAGGGAAGCTGAAATGATTTTTTTCTTTCTGTGGCTTTAGTACAGTGCAGTAAGAGTTTGGTTTGCTTTGCCATGAGCACCCCAGTTTAACAATGATGGAGCATTTCCCAGGAGGTGCTCTTTGGTGGCTGTTGGTTAGGCTGCTCCTCAGAAGACTGCAGTGGTAGTTTGTCATAATGTGTTCCTTTCTGTGCTGTGTCACACATGCTTTTCCTTTGTAGGGTATCCAAAGCCATCTCCTCCTACCACAGACTCACAAGGTAAGGCAATCCTTTCCTAGAAATCTCTTACACAGATACTTGATGTTTGTTTCAGTCCCTGGAAAGCCACTGCTGAGAGAGCAAAGTGTTGATCTTTCAGTATTTCAGCTCAGCCTTGAGGAAAATCTGAGAGACATTTTCTGTACCTAAGCATTAAAGCAGAATCTGCAGCCTCTGAAAATGTGAGGGTGTTTTAGGTTTGGAAAGAGAGTTAGATTGGGGTGGTTGTTGTTGCTGTTACTTTCTGCAGTGGTGTTTGTAAATACAAAGGGTTTCTACTTCCTAGCAAGTGTTCTACTGACCCTTTCCTTCTAAGTGGGAAAACAGATCTCTCTTTCTGACAATTTTACTATTTCTGTAGCAAGCATTGGACCAGGACTCAGATCTTGAAGCACTTGTTAGTACCTGAGGTCATGCAGGAGTTGTCCCTCTTGGTGGGAGAGTTCCTGCCTTTGCTGGGATCAGGAGGGCTCATGTTCCTGGCTGCAGTGGAGGCAGGAGTGCTGCCACCCTGGGAAAAGATGCAGAATGCAGTTGTCTGGGTTTGCTGGGGTTTTCTAATTTGTTGTAATTAATATCACAGCTCATTTATGGATTGGTGTGATAATCAGGTACCAGTCTTGTGTGGGAGGTGCTGGTTGGCCTTGATAAATGCACTGATTGGGAGCTGCCTGCCCCACAGACTTGTGCCCCAGATACTATCAAACCCTGGGGAGTGGTGTCCTGGATCAAAGTGAATGTTCCCACACCCTCTTCAGAAAGAATGATTTCATCTCAGTTTGTTTGAGGAAATAAGAGAAATGGCAGAAAACATTAAAGAACTCAGTGAGGGCTATATGGCATCCAAAATCCTACCCTTGGGACTAGTTTATCAGCCCCTGAGCAGATCCTGAAGATGGGTCTGGGGATTGGCAAGAGGAGTTGTAACAAGGTCACAGTGTAATCATGATATTTCTACTTGATAATTAAAAATCTGTCATAGCCTTAGAGCAGCCTCTTTGCAGTTGAGGACTGTGGTGGTGAGATCAAGCAGCAGGAGCTGAGGCTTCTAGAAGAGGATAAGAAGTAAAGAAATGTTCCTTTCTCTTGATGCCAGTACAGATGTCTAGATTGCAATGAGAAATGATTTCCTGGGGGGGTTCTTCCACTCTGCACATCTATTGCTGTTCAGGCAGCAGGTGTTTAGTGAGGTAATGCTGAACCTGTCTGAAGTGGTGGATGGGTGTCAGAAGGCAGCATGTGGCAGGCAGAGCTTGCTGGGGCACGTTTCCACCCTGGCATCCAGAGAGGTGTGGGCTTGAGCAAGGAGCTCCTTTTCCTGATCTGTGCCCCTGAAGACCTGCCTAAATACATAAGAGATTCCTGCTGCTCTGTCCTGTAACCTGCCCCAGTGTGGCAGGGTCAGGGATGATGCAAATAGCTGTGGGACTTGAGTGGAGACAGAGCATTTCCAGCTACTGTCCTCAGCACCAGTGTCTGCTTGTAGGTGGCACAGAAGGATTCTGGGGCAGAACAGTGCTGTGGAAATGAGCAGCTGAGGAAGGGAAGATTTTTGGCTTGATGGAGGAGGAACTTAATGCTTAAATAAGGCATCAAGGAATCCTTGGTACCTGTTTCATGCAGGAGCACAGTTCGTGGTGTCCTTGCCTGTCCTCACCCAGTACATTCTGTGGCACTGGAGCCTGATCTTCTTTCTAATTTGAATTCCTTGTACTGCAATTCCAAAGAAGCTTCTACCATTAAATTGGCCTCCTGAGTACTCCCTTTCATTTCTGTTTCTTGAATAGCTTCTCTCACATAAAAGCAGTGCTCAGGAAGAAGTTGAGGGCTCCAGCTCTGTCCTCTGGGATTAAACTAGCCCAACTTTAGTGCTGCTCCTGAATGCTGAGGCACAGTTTGCATAGTTCCAGTGCCAGAGGATTTCAGATTCATTAGCTGTCTGTCTGCATGCATCTCACAATGTAATGCTGTAGGTAAAGATCCTCAAGGACTTACAGTATTAACGGAGAGTATAAGGTACAATATTGGCTCTCTTTTCCCAGGCAGGGAAGTTATGACAAAGGGGAGTTAAGGGTCAGGATGCAAATGCAGCCACCTCACCCCTTTTAACACAGAAAGAGTTAAACCAATTGTTATTGAAAGAGCCATCAGCAGCAAAACATGGCAGGTTTACAGTTAGGAGAAGAAGTGCTGTTGGCTGGGGCAGAGGCAGAAGGAATGAATTGGCTGATGAACTGGTCTGGGAACTGATGAGAAAATGGTTGTAAGAGCCCAGGTCACACAGCTAGGCAAGGACAGAGCCAAGAAGAGGATTTGGGTGTTCTGAGCAGCATACAGAGGGTCACAGGGGAAGAGAAATTCACTGAAAGCACAGATTGCCTTCCCTCCTCCCCCTTCACACAGGCTGCAGTGTTGCTTGTGTCCTTAACCCTGCAGCTCCCACCTGAAAGGAAGCTGCTTTCCCAGGGTAATGAAAGGCAGAGCTGAGCCTGTGAGCCCTGCTGCTGTGTATGTCCAAAGGGCTCCTTTGGGGTTGGGATGTTCAGTTCTTGTTGCCTCTCTGGTGCTCAGCCATCTGTTCTTTCCCCATGGGGCTCCAGGCAACAAGCCTGCAGGGCAGGTTCCTCAGAGAGGGCTGTGGTGGTATCTGTGGTGAGACTGATGTTGGAAGTGGCCCTTGCTTTGGAGGAGGAGTTTACTGAATGCATGAAGACTTTAACTTGGCTGTGGGGGCTTCTGTGGTGGGTTCAGCTCCTGCTTTGACTGTTGCACAAGGAGCAGTAGGCTCCTTAGAACACACCAGTGATCCAGCAGAGGGGAAGGCCTCTTTGCAGACTTTGAGGTGAAGAGCAGGAGTTCACCCACAGTTGCAGTGGTGGCTGTGTGTGGAAGAGCAGCACAGTTCACCAAAGGATGGGGTGGGAGTTGGTATTGGTGTAAGGAGTGCTCTGAGGAGGTATGAACTGTGCTGGGAGGTCAGAAGAGAGGTGGAGAACCAGAAATACAACTAGCAGATGGGTGGGAGTAGATGTAACCTAACAAAGGCCACCCATGTATCTTCTGTGGTCCTCTGATACCCCAGAATGCATTACAGTAGCTTAGGTTGCCATGACTAGGGATATCTGCTCATGCTTGTGTGTGTATTTGTGTAGATATCTAGCAGTTGAATATGTCTTCCTAAATATGTCTGAAATGAAAGAGTTTGTTCTTCCTTTGGAGCTGTAAAACTGTGGTTGACTCCTGTGGAGCTGTTTGCCTGCTCAGCAGCCTGAACTGTGCAGGTGGTTCCCAGCTTTTCACTGCTTCAGAACTTTCCTTCCTGTTTTCTGTAACTCCACAACACTAACTGCTGCAGTGAAAGCAGTTTCCAGGCATGAACCTTGCCTAGAGAAGCTGAACTTTGATCTTTGCATCAAGAGAAGGGTTTGCAAGTGGAGACACGCAGGAGGAGGTGGTTCATCTCCTTGGTTGAATCTGCAAAAGCACTGCTGAGGGCTCCTGGTAGGACTTGGAAAGCTTCAGAGAGGCACAGTTCAGCTGGGATCAGGGAGGAGGAGAAGCCACAGGCACACACTGAGGCTTTCCTGTGCCTCCTTGTGTTGTCCACAGGACTGAGCTACAGCATCTTGAGATGGGTTGAAGCTTTCTCCTTTGGGCAGACTTTGCTAAGCTAGGCTGCAGAGCTGAAGGGATTTCAGCAGCAAACTCTGATAATGTTCTAGCAATTAGAGCAGGGAAATGCTGAAGGCAGCCTGGGGAGCCAGGGCAGGAGTTGCAGCCTGGGGAGCCAGGGCAGGAGTAAGTCCCTCTCTTGGGCAGGTGACACCAGCCTGAGCAGAACTGGCCACAGAGGACACTGGTCCTAGGCAGGTGCATTAGGACTCCAGGGGGGGAAGCTTTCCAAGTGAGCCAAGGAGAGGTTTGTTGAGATGTTTTCAGGTGAGGCTCAAGGTAAGCTCAGAATACAGAGGTGGCTGCTGTAAGAAGTGTGGTGGTGAGGTGTTGGAGCTCTGCAGAAGTTCCTGCCATTAACTGTAGTTCTTTCACATCACCTCCCCTTAGGCTGGCAGGAGCACCTGCAGCACACTGGCAGGCAGGAGACATGAGAAAGGGCTTCTGCCTGTTTTCTGAGTGTGGGATAAATACTGCATAAGGAGATTTCCAAAGATAGAGGAGGCAGCTGGTTACCAGCCCCCAGGGGAAATCAAGGTGGTTATGTGCTGTTGCTAAAGCTGCAGGTGTGTCTTCTCCTGGCCTCCTCTTCCCACTCCCCATGCCAAATTGTTCAGGAGAGGACTGGTTAGGAGAGCATGTGTATAACCACATCTGAAATCAACTTCTGTCATGCTTTAACTTCCATTTTTATGTGATCTAATCTGAGTTGAACATTGGTTGCCTGTGGGCATCTCAGGTTGAGAGGAAGAGAAAAAAACAAATGTTCATTTTAAGGAAGGCAGAAGAAGGAGCAGGGATGAAACAGTGTGAAGGAGACAGGGATCCTAGCCTGGACAGGGTAGAAGAGAGAGAGCAGCTGAGGACAACTTCAACTGCACTTGTTGTTAATTGCTGGAACAAAGCAGCAGGAGGTAACTGCTTCTCCCAATGTGTCCTGCCTCAGGGAGGTGTTTGAGGGAACTAAAATGGGCTAATACGTGGTCACTGAACACTTGCTACTAAGTGAGTCTGTTAAAAGTAAAAATCTTAGTTGTCCAGACTGTATTTCATCCAACACCAGGCTGAGAGCAGTGTTCAGCTGGTCAGCAGAGGGTCACTGAAATACCCAGGTGTCTGATCTGCTGAGAAGGAAGCTTGTGGAGTGAGAAGTCTCCCAAAAGAGAGAGAGAAAAGCCCCAGGGATGGTTCTTTTTACTTTAATACTGAAGTATTGCTGCTTGTACCTCTTTTGTGTAGGTATTTATCTGTACTGTGTAGTATTTAAATGTATGTTAGGTAGGTATTTAAAAGATGTGTAGATTTGTTGCTGAGGGCCATGGCTTAGTGGTGACCTGGCAGTGCTGGGTAACAGCTGGGCTTGATCTTAAAGGTCTCTTCCAACCAAATTGATTCTGGGGTTTTATGACTATATTTTCACTCTCCTTCAGCAGAGAAGGTCAAAGGTCTGAGCTGGGTGCAGCTTCTCTGAGTGACCAGGAAAGCTGGCATAAGCTGTATCCCTTCAGCACTCCTGTGGGCATTGTGATAGTGCCAGAGCAGAGATGTCCAGGGGCAGCCTGTGGCCTGAAAAAGGTCCACAGCAGAAGCATGATTGAATGGAGAGGCGACATGATTTCCACTGCCAGCACTTAAAAGCCATGTAGCTTTTCCTTAGACAGGGTGGGGCAGGGGGAAGAGGGAGGCTGTGGCCAAGGAGGGAATGTTATGGTGCTCAGTAGATGTCACGGTTGGACACCTGGGACCTGGGCCAGCTATCTGTATTCTGCTGGTTCTGGGTTAGGCCAAGTGGAGTGTGTGCAGGAGCAGAGATGCTGGATTATAAAGCATCACAGGGAGGGGCTGTGTTGTCATCCCAGTGTGACTCTGACTCATGCTCTTACCCATTTTAGGACCTGCCTCTGCTGCAGCCTCGCTGGTGTCGTTCTCGGCCGGGCTCACACAGAAGCCTTTCTCCAGTGACGCTGGTGTGGTTCACTTCAACAAGGTGCTCGTGAACGATGGGGACTATTACAACCCCAGCACAGGTAACAGCCAAAGAACAGCCCCTTGGGGATTCCAGATGGACAGCAGCCTGGGCCATCAGTGTTGGGTGCTATTTCAGGCCTTGCTGCTGTGTTGAACAAACACAAGTCCCTCTAAAGCAGATGCCAGGGTGAAAGCTCCCCCTGGGTGTGGACAGGCACATGCTTCCACTACTGCTGGTTTTCCACAGCTGCTTCCTTCTCAAGCAGTGTCACTTGAGGGTGTGTCAGACCTGCCTTCACCTTCTGGGGATGTGCACAGTGCGTGGCTGCCTCTCTCACCTCTTCGCCCTGTGAAGCTGCTTGGGCCAGGAAGCCTCAGAGTGGGCACAAGACCTGCTTACGGCCTAAGGGCCAAGTGGGCTCTAACACAACAGCAGTGACCTTCTGCCCTCATGCCTGTTAGATGGTCACCTGCCCAGGCTGAGCTTGTCACACCTAACACATGTCACTTTGTTTGTCGTTGTCCTTAGAGCAATCAGGTCTCTCCATTGTTACCCAGAGAGGTGGGAGATGTCCAACCCCTGGAACCATTCTAGGTCCGTTTCGGGGCTGTGAGCAACCTGCTCTAGTTGCAGATGCCCCTGCTGACTGCAGGGGTGGGACTAGATGACCTTGAAAGGTCCCTTCCCACCCAAACCAGTCTGGGATTCTGTGATTTTGAAGGCTCTGAAGGGCTCAGGCTGTCTCTCTTCTGCAGGCATCTTCACCTCGCCGTACGAGGGACGGTACCTGATCACCGCGGTGCTGGCTCCGGAGAGGGACGAGTACGTGGAGGCAGTGCTGTCTGTCTCCAACGCCAGCGTGGCTCAGCTGCACACAGCTGGCTACAGGAGGGAACTGCTGGAGTATCACAAACCCTACTCAGGGAAACAGACCTGTGGTGGTCCTGGGACATTCCACCTTGTTCTTCACCTCAAAGCAGGAGATGAAGTCAACGTCGTGGTAACAGGAGGCAAGCTGGCCTACACAGACTCTGATGAAATGTACTCCACGTTTAGTGGAGTTCTCCTTTATCCTTCCATTTCTCATGTTTAGGTTTGCCTTGAGCAGGAGAGAAGGGTAAGCTATTCAGAAGAAATTAAGTGTAATAAAAGTCAAAGCTTTAATATATTCAGTTTATATATTTGATTCCAGTGATGGGTTTATAGTCTGTATGGAGACCTTTTCCTTGTCCCTTGCTTCCAGAGGGAGCTGCAAAAGCCTTGTTTCTGTAGCTCAGTTAACTCTGTCCCAAGCCCTTGTTTCCCCTCATGAGCAGAACAACTTAACCATCAGGTATGCTTTCAGCAGGTACTTTTCCACTGTGCTCTCGCTGTTCCCTGTTAAATCACCTTTGCAGCCTTCTCTTAGCTTCTCATGGTCTCCCAAAAGTTTACATCCTTGCTGAAGTTTACAGTTGTGCTCAGCTCATTTTGTGTTGTCAGTACAGCCAGGGCAAGAGAGTGAGGTTGTGTTGGACATGGCCAAGGACTTCAGAGTCCTTGTGTTGTTTAAGAAGGTGTTGGGTCAAGCGTGCTCGCACAGAGAACTCCTTCCAAGCAGTTGCTGACCATGGTGGTGCAAAGCTGAACAGGACTAACCTGCATCAGTTCTCTTTTTTCCCCTGGAGGGCCAAGCACAGAGACAGGAGCCAAGACAAGTGCCTGTTTCCTGTCAGGTGGAAGCAGCTCTGCAGAGAGTCACTCACCTTCCCTCAGCTTTCCCCTGGGCAGGTGTGAGCAGGAGGTACAGTTGCTACTGCTGAAGGATGGAGAGCAGTTATGTTCAACTGATAGAGTAAAAAAGGTGATCAGCTAAGCATGAGGCTCTTGAGATTTATTACTTACAAGCACCAAGCTTTGAACAAGTCAGAAGACTCTGAATTGTCTGAGCCTAGGTAGAAAAATGGTAATTTGGAGAAGTTTGGAACATTTGATTGAGTCTGTCAGTGTCTCCTGCAGTATCTGCACTAACCAGGGGGTTTGTCTTTGTTGCACTGTAGGAAACAAACCAGAGGCTGTAGGAACACAGTCCTATTGGCCAATGGTGTCCCATCTGCATGAAGTCTTTGCTGTAAGAAGTTCCTGCTTCAGTGCTTTGGAGTGAGGGTTGGTTTAAGACTTGGCATCTGTTTATATGGCTGTGGCAACTTTCATTAAATAGGTAAACCCCTTTGGGGCAACTGTTTTATTTCTTGTACTGGGTGCTTCTTGGTGGAGGTGACACAAAAGGGATTTGGCTCTTTTGAGTTAGCATTTTTGTTCTCTTTCATGGCTGAAAACAACCCAGCCATGTTTCACTGAGGGCAGGACTATCTAGCTCTCACCTACAGCTCCTTACATGAGCTGACCTTTTTTCATAGCCTGTCCCTGGTGCCTTGTTGTGGTTATTGCAGTGGTTTGTGTCCTGTGTAAGTCCAGAACAGCTGTTTCTAGCCTCAGCACAAGCAGTTTGGTAGGTGCAGGGAGAACTGTGATCAGCACAGCAGGTGCAGCTGCAGCCCTTCCCCTCTGAGGAGGGCAGATGGACACAGCCTTTGGGGCTTCCTTTTGGAATAGACACTCCCTAATGACTCTGTTTCCAGGAGATGGGATGGGAGCTTCCCACAACAAACCAGCTCTGGCCTGGACATGCAGGAGCTCTGGAGAAAAGCAGGCAGAAAAAGTTTCCTCTCCCCAGAGGAAGCCTGGGTCTGTCCTTGGCTGCAGGGGAGCACGGGAAGGCAAGGGTGAGTGGAGCTTCAACGTGCCTGGTCTGGGGAGAGCTCTTGGCACCAGCCTGTCAGGAGTGATGGTTTGGGTGACTGACAGGCAGGAGCAGGACTGGATCTGTGTGTAGCAGGCAGGCAGTTTCTGTAGGAGCTGTAGCCTAGGTGTGTGCAATGAACTTGCCCTTCCCAGCAGCCAGCCCTGGCTCAGGGTGAGGTGTTAGCCTGCAGGTAGCAACCACATGGGTGTTTGTGGAGAGCTTGGTGTTCTTTGGTCCTACATCAACAGCCCCTTTCTGGCCTGTGCCTGGATAGGGCTGAGCACTGCAGGGACAGACAGGAGAGGTTGTTCTCTGTGTTGTCAAAAAAACAACTGCATCAACTACTTCTTTTTTAGCACATACTTTCTTGTTCTGTACAAAGCTGGAGAGGCACTTTCAGGAGCTTTCCTGCTCTCCTCAAGAAAGCTGTGTTCTCCAGAAGGTTGGCTCCAGACTGTGTGTGACTCAAGTACTGTCAGATTATTGTTGCCTGTTCTAAAAATGACTCATGGAAACAAACAAAATGAGCTGAGTGCTTAGGGAGACCTTGCTGGCAAGCACAACCTTTGCTCTTTCTTTCTCCTTTCTCCCTCCCAGTGAGATGTGTTTAAGGTTTTCAGTGTAGTGCTAGGGTTGGAAAAGTTTCCTCATCAGCTCTGGTAGATTTGTAACTCCATCCCACAGATCTCCCCTGGGATAGGGCTGTCTCCTACCAGAACACTTCTCCTTGTACCCAGGAGCTGTCACTGCTGAGATCATGTGAGCCCTTGAAATGCAGCATAACTGGTATAAAGTGTTTCCTAAACCTCACCACAGCAGGACCCAGGCTCAGGAGCCTATGCTGAGGACACCTTCAAGAGCTTCTCTCCACCCACTGTCTCCAGCAGTATGGTGGCCAGAGCTGTGTATGAGTTCATTCCTGCCTTTGTGGAGGAAGACTGGAACCTTAATTACCACTTCCTTGGTCATTGCTGTAATCAGAGTAAGCAGCTCAGTTCCTCCTGGTGAAGTTATCATCCTGGAGCTGACAAGGTGCAGCAATCAGCCAGCTGGGAAGAACATGAAGCTGTAGCCCCTGAATAGCAAAGGGAAGAGGAACCAACACTCTGCTGCAGTGGCTGCTTGAAGATGTCCATGAAAGCAGCAGCTGGAAGAGGTTCAAGCACAGACACACCCCTGGGCCCACGTGGCTGCAAGGAAGGAGCAGGAGTCCTGCTCTGGAGCACCCTGAACCCATGGACAAAGCACTGATGTCTTCAGTGAGAAGCAGCAGAGGAGGAACCTGCACTGAAAGGAGCATTTCAGACTCTGGGGCCATGGTTTGACTGGTGCAGCCAAGAGCATCCACAAGCTCAAGCTGCTCTAGCTCACAGGGGACATGTGTCCTAGAGGAGCTGTGGAGAAAGGCAACACATCAATCAGTGCAGTTTTGTGCTGTTCCACTGAGTCAGCTTGAAGCCAACAATCCAAGAAGGATTCCAAACAGCCAAGGAGACAGAGCAAGCCCCAGGTGGGAAGCATTGGAAGGTAACTTGAAGCACAGTGCCCCTCACGCAGCCAGGGCAGCCTTAGGACCTGCTGGGAATGGAAGGGAAAGGGCTCCCAGCTGCCAGCAGGAGCTTCACAGCAGGAGTGAAGTGTGTCCTGAGGACAGACCATGCATTTAGCAGTGAGTTTTACCTGAGTCAGTCAGTCCTTAGGCCACAGCCCTCTGGTGGGTACAGATCTATTTCACCACCATCCCCTGCAGCCCTCAGACAAGGTGCAGAGCTGCAGCTCTGCCAGGTCTTTGTGTCCAGGAGACTGCAAAGAACATCTTGTAACATGTTAGGACAGAAGTGGGTTTGGGCATTTACCCATTTTGTTATCTCCAGGGTGGGAAAGCAAGAACAGCACCTGTGAGAGTACTTGTGTGCATGTGGATACACACATTCCTGTCTAGAGAGAGAGAGCCAGGAACAGGAGGAGAACTCTGTGATGGAAAACAACTGCAGAGATGGCCAAAGAATAAAACCTACCTGGTGTGTGACATCTTGATGCCCTTTTGCTTTCCAGTGAACACAGCAGCACTGTCAGCCAACACTTTTGCACTCTCCTCCAGCAGCTTTATCATGGCAGCTTCTGGCTCCTCAGTCAAGCACACAGGACAGTGCCTCTCTTGGAAACTGGGCTTCTGTCAGGCTGCTGCTTACACACCTCAGACTTGCTCCAAGACAGTAAGTAAATCATCCCTCCACCAAGAACAAGAGCATAGACTCACAGAATCATTTTGGTTGGAAAAGACCTTTAAGATCAAGTTCCAACCAAGCTTTCTGCTGAAAGCCTGAGGCCCCTTTACAATAACTGCCTCCAGCAATTGAACAGCTATCACAGAAGGCAATACTCTTTGCCTTGAAAGGACAAAGTTAACTTGAATAGAATTGGGGTAAATCTCCAAATTAGGGCAGAGCTGCAAGAGCTCAGACTGTGCAGCTGCAACACTTCCTTCCCAAGTTGTGCATCTGCTACCTGACAGTGTCTGTGATCAATGCATGTTTGCTGCTCCTCACAGTTGTAACCCAGTCCTGGCCCTGGCCCACAGTAAGTCTGATGACAGCAGTTATTTAGCAGTTGTATAAATACTCTACAAAAATAAACCCAGTGTGAGAGAAGGCAAAATACATCATAAATGTAGCATAGTCCTTAAAGAGCAACTTGAACTCCATGTCAGCTCCCAACACAACTTCAGTAACTCCCCATTTACTACACTGAGAGAGGCACAAATGGAATTCCCAAGGACAAACTGAAGGAAACAATGAGTTCAATTCTGTTTATTGTGATAAGATTGTTCTGAACATCACTAAGCATTGCACTGAAGGGTGGGTGACTGTGCCCACCACAGGCCAGGCCCAGCAGTGAGTGCAGGGTAGACAGTTTCAGCACTCCCTCCTGGGTGACTGGGATGCTTCACCATCAGCTACTCCACACCTTCCACAGAGAAGTGAAACAAATGACTGGAGAGAGTTTTCCCACCCTCCACAGAAACCAACCAACATTTCAACTTTCAGCTGGCAGTAATTAACACTGGAATAAAACCCCACCAAACCAACAACCCAAACAAGTCCATTCTGTTCAGCAGAATTTAACTTTGGAAACTCAGAAGTTTTTCAGGCCCAAGTGGCACTGTGAAGGCATCTCACACTCACTGCTCCTGCTGCTCCACTGTGAGCTGGCACTGCAGCCACCCAAACAGCTTTCATTCACAGGACAGAAGACTTGTATCAGCTACTAACATGGAATCTCTTCTGTCTTTACCATGAACAGACTCAGTTTGCTCCAGAAGTTCCCAGACTTGACACAAGTATTCAAACTTTTCCAGTTGAGAACAAAGAGAAGTTTTGAGCTGGAGTTCAGTGCTGGGAGGAAGTGCAGGATGACCAGGAGCCAGGACTGCACCTGCAGTGGTGTGCTGCTGGGAGAGCCTGGCCTGCTGAGTACAGGACATGCTCAGTGCAGTGACAAACCCAACAGCCCCATCCAGAAACCTGCACCACTCGAGTGCCTGAGCCTCCAGTCACCAGAGGAAGGGGCAGTGCCCACATCCCTGACAGGTTCTGAGCTGCAGTGCTCCCTGTTCCTGCCCAGCCAGGGCTCTGATGCCAGGATGGCCTGGCCCTTCCCCAGCCCCCTCTCCAGGGAGTGTGCATGGCCTGCAGACACACACCCCAAAGTTCCTCTTTCACAGAAAGAAAGATTTTGCTTGCACTCATCTTCCATACAGACAGTTTGGTCTCAAACACCAGCTTCAGGTCACAAAGGCCAGGCTCTAACTGACCCCTTCAGCCCAGGCCTGCAGCCCAAGCCTGCAGGGGTCTTCTCCAGAGTCATTGAAGTGCCCACACTGCCAGCTCCATGGCTGGACAGGGACAGGACCAGTGCCACCATGTTCTGTCTCTACACAGGGTCAGCAAGCAAGCTCAAAAGCTTCAAATACAAGCCAGAAAACCAAGCCAAGCCAAGCCCAACTTGCCTTACTCCTGCCAGAAATGCCCAACAACATTGTTACATTTTTACCCAAAAACAAATGCCAGAAGTGTGGCTGCTACAGAGCAAAAGAGGTTACATCTTTAACCAAGACATCCCACAATGGTAAACAACATGCTGGCAGGATGAGGAGCTCTCAACAGCCACACAACCCCACAGTCACACCACCTTCAACTCCCTGTGGCTGGAGACACACCTGATGCTGCTCCACACTGCTCCTTTGCTCAAGCTGCCACTTCACACCCACAGCTGAAAGCTGAATGGAACTGGAGAAAATAACAACCACACACAAAAAATAATCAGCCAAGAAAGCTAGAGCCAGACCTTGGTCCCAGTTTGTCACCTCTGGAACCCAGCCTGGTTTCCTGAAGTACTTTTAGCTGTAGACAACCAAGTGTCATAGCAGGGCCACAAGAGTAAGTGAAGTGTGGTAAAGAAGACTTTGCCATCCACAAAGAGCTGTTCGGGAGAGAGAGCTTCCCCCCTGGGTGTTAAACTAGACTCTTTACATAGAATATTTCATCTTGTAATTAGAATACTTTGTATGCTCTGTTCTTATTTATTTTAAAGTACTTAAGTGACTTTAAAAGCTCAAATCCCACTGATAGTCAAAGCACTTGGTGATCAGAAAAATTTCAGTTTCTATGAACTCTATGGAATAAAAGAACAGGGGTAAAAAACCAGATGGAATAATGTTTGTAAGCTTCTGACAGTAAAAAACCCAAACAAACACCATAACAAAACAACAAACCAGTTAAGTTTTGTTACCTCCTTGAGCTGAATCCTGTGCCATCCACTCAAACACTGAGCAGATTGGTGGCAGGCCCAAGGATGTGCTGAAGCAGCCCCAGAAGTGTTCTCACTACAAGAACAGGGATGCCTTTCAGTTCATGCATGACACACTGGGACAGACAGGGCTGGTTTCCTTCCCACTCTCATACTCCTGCTTTGGAGGAGAGGTTCCATGTGCATTTTGCCCCCTGCCTGCCTTTAACTCCAGGAATACACCAGTTTCATAAGGGGGGGAGGGAGAAAAGGGTAACTTCACTGCTCAGCCTGATCCTCTCCTGTACAAGGGGCAGAATCCTCTAACCATACTCTTGTGCAGGCAGTGGAGCCAAAAGCCTGCCCAGGCTGCCTCTGAGAGGAGCAGCCCCAGGGACTTGTGAAGGAAAGACCCAGTGCCCAGAAAGGCCAGGGCTGGTGTTTAATGGCCAGAGTCCTGAAGCTCTCTGGGCTGGTGGGATGATGTGTCTGAAGGAGGGTCACTTACTCAGCTCCAAACAACTGTCTTTGCCTTCAGGTATTTCTGGAGAGAGGAACACTAGCTGCTTTTACAGCTGGTAAACACTAGACTTGGAATGCAGCTTGTTCATAGGCTCTGCTCTGAACCTGAGCAATGACCAGCATGGTAGTTATAAAGGAAAAAAAACCAAACCATTAAAGAAACCCCCAAAACCCAACACCTTTTTCCTCTGCTCTGCAGCATTTAACCATTCTCATACCTGGACTCTCACTACTGAGCTGCATTTCCTTCCAGCTACTGAAACCCTGGCTATACACACTTCTGGAAAGTCCTGCAGCAGACAATTAAAAAATTAAATAGATCCTTTTTTGTTTTCAGTATTACAATTCCCTGAATATAATCTGTACATCGTTTGCTGGCACACACACCCCACAGCAGCTCTGCTGAAAAGGGAAACACAGACACCAGCTCCCAAACTCTTAACAGAAACATTCACCATTCCTGGTGGAAACTGAAGGTGACACAGTGCAGCCTGGAAACAACAAAACCATCCAAGCACCTGAAGACAACTTCCACTGTAGCTAGCTGAGGAAGTGCTTTGACATTGCAAGTGAAACAAGGAACAAGCAGCTAAGTTCGCTCGAGCGTGGACTGTGAGCCTTGTCCCTGGGGCAGAAGGCATATTTACAGCTCAGGAGGAACTGGATGTCTGAATTCAGAGCCCCTCAGGCTAGTCAGGTCTACATGTTGTGTTTCAGCTGAGAAAGAGCACACTGGTGTCAGGCTCTGGCTCCTTTCCAGAATGGCCCAACTGCCACCTGAACACTAGACCCTGGTGTGAGTCACAGGTCTGACATTCCATTTGGCAGTCTCCATACACTTTTTGGCTTCAGTTTAGAAAATATACCATTAAGACTAGTTAAAAAAACCCCCTTCTGTTTACAATAAGGTCTGTCTTGATGACAGAGTTCATCTCAGCATTTCATCCCCTGAAGCACTTGGGTACCATGAGCATCCCTGACAGACCAATCTCAAGTGCCTTGGAACAGGTATGTACAGACAAGCACTAAACAAACTCCACAGACAAACAGCAGACAGTAGCTTTGCATCTCCTTGGTTCTAGCCCAAGGGAGTTAAAGTGATTCTTTAGTCAGACTTACAGTACCAGTATAAGTTAGCATCTTTGTTACAAGAGTCCTTCACATTTAGGCTGAGCTGAGGAGCTGAATGGGAAATTCCTCCACTTTCAGGTGAGAAGTTCTTCAGGCCAGGTCATCCATGTTCAGCTCAGGCAGAGGCTCTCTCCAGTAGCAGAAGGAGCTGAACTCTGGGCAGGGAAAGGCAGAGCTCTGTTCCTTATTAAGCAATGGGAACACATGTTCCACGAGCTCACTCAGTCTGTAATACCTGTATGAAGACAAAGAAGAAAGAGCATTACTTAGCAGTCTAGTCCCTGTTCAGCTGCAGCCAAAAAGGAGCTTTGCAAGTGCAGACCAGTCCAACAAAACACCACTAAGGCAGAGGTCATTTCCAGGGTTGTTTTGCCAGTCCACTTTGCTTTTGGAAGAGTTTCAGCCAAGGATCCAAAGCTGGAAGTCTCTGGCAAATCAAGTTTTCATGTGTCATATGGAACAGGAGATGGAATCACCAGGGTCACTAATGCAACCCCTCTAAATCTCAGCCCTAAACACTGCCTTCAGCTGAAATAAGAGAATGATCTTACGAAGATTTGTTGCCCTTGGTCCGTTCCTGGATCAGTTCCCCCTTGGGATTCACAGTAAATATCCTGCAGTCTGGGACTCCCACCTGCATGTAGGCATACACATCCTGCAGGGAGCAGAGACACAGCACAGGCTTCAGCACTGCCTTACTGAAGGTGACACAACAAAACTTCTGGAAGGAATGAGGAAAGCTGATCCAAACAGGGTGCAGTAAAAACCCCCCTAAAACAACAGCCAAAACCCCCCCCCCCCAAAACCACACCACAACAAAACATTCCCCCCAGCTCCAAACAACTAATTCCTGTTCCCAAGCCTGGGGGCACAGACAGAGCTGTGACAACACTCCTCTCCCATCCCCTCCTCTCTCTAGCTCCCTCAGGACAGTGCTGAGCTGCAGAGGAAATCGAGGAGCCATGTGACAGGGCAGGAGGACTCCAGAGTGGGGAGCACTGGGTTAATACCCTGAGGTTATAAAGCTGTCAAAAACGCTGCAGACAATGTGGAAAGGTGGCAGGTGTTTCATACAATCCTGAGCACCCCTGGAACCTTCCTTCCTCATAAAAGCATTTCCAGCAGCTTCTATTTTAAGGTATCTGCATGTAGGTTCTCCCAAGCAAACCCCTAAAAGCAGCAGTGTCCCATTTCCTCATTCAAACTTAAAACACAGACACCAAACCTCCTTTCTTTTGCTTCCTAGGTGCTTCAGACATTTCAGCCCCTCAAGAGGCAGACTTACATTGGGCCTGTTTCCAAAAGCAGCATAGAAAGGCTGTTTGCTGGGAGCAAACAAATTCTTGATATCATTCAAACACTCGATTTTGAACTTTTCAGGCTTCTTCTCTATCACTTCCCTAAAATAAAATGTCAACAGTCAAATCATGATTCCATAGAGGCTATCCCCCCTCACCCATTTATCTGGTCTTTACATCCTCCTGGCTTCCTGGATAGACACTGCTCAGCAGTTTTCCAAGAATGATACAAGAACAACAAAACATTAGCTGTTTCCCAACATCCATAGTTACAGACACCCTGTGTGTTGGCCAAGGAAATGGGGTGAAATTCCAGCTGTGAGTGCAGGTTGTCAGCAGATCTTACTGTAGATGAAGACTCAACCATGTGCACTTCAGCTTGTCCCTCTGACAAAGGAGTGCAGAAGGCACTGCATGGGGCCCTGGGCAACCTGACCTAGTGGGAAGTGTCCCTGCCAGGCTGGGGGTTGGAACTGGATGATCTTTAGGGTTCCTTCCAACTCTTGACAGTTCTGTGATTCTATGACACTGGCCTCATCACTAGCCAGGAATCACTTGTTTTTTATTAAAAACAAAGCAAGACCCCAAAGTCTTTCCCACTCTCAGCTCTGTCCATCAAGAACAGGTAGGCTGTGGCTGCTTCAAAGGATCAGCTGAGCTGAACCCCAGCTAAACCCCATATTGCTTCCCCAGTGGTGACATATGGAGCACTCCCAGTGGCACAGGATCAGTCAGTCTTTTGCTCTTTCCTCTCTGTTTTGGCAGTAGCACTGCACTACAACCCTTGAGAAGACAAAACTGTACTGATATGAACAGAACCTCATAGCAATCACAGAATCACTATTGTTGGCAAAGCCCTCTGAGATCATCAAGTCCAACCATCAGCCTAACACTGCCAGGTCACCACTAAACCATGGCCCCAGGCACTGCATCTGCAGGTTCTTTGAACAATTCCAGGGGTGGTGACTCCACCACCTCCCTGGGCAGCCTGGGCCACTGCCTAATAACCCTCTCAGGGAAGAAATTGTTCTTCATGTCCAGCCTCAGCCTCCCCTGCAGGAAATCTAGCAGAGTGGAAGGGTTGGTCACAGCTGTAATGGGCAGCATGGCAAAGCCTTCCCCAGCTGTGGGGGGAAGGGGTGTATGAACCCCCTCGTGCTTACCTGTGCAAGGCAGAAAACAAACTGCTGGGGGACAACATGAGAGGGCCCCTGGGGAGGATGGTTCCTTTGTCATTGACCCAGTGCAGGTACCCTCTGGTCATATCTGCCATCCCAATGGCTCGAGCAGAGCAGTACAGGAACTTGTACCCATTCCTGGAAAAGAGTTACCAGCTTAGTTCCCATTCCTGCTGAGCAGCTTCTCTGCAGACAGAAGTATAAGGTTACAGCACTGTCCAGAGGCACCAGTCTGTTGCAGTGCTCTGCACACACAAGGAAAGAAGGTTGTTCCACTGGTAAAAGAAAATAAATCTACAAGGCACAGCAAAGTTTCAGTATGTGAACCCATCCAGGTTGAGAAGCAGGAACTGCAAACAGGGCAGGGGTGGCAATACTGAGGTCCCACCAGGAGATGGACCAGCTGGCCTTTACACCAGTGCCACACTGGTTTTAGCCTGCTTCCTACAGCCCAGCTGGAGGAGGGCAGCAACTCTCTACACTATCTGCATCACATACTGTTGGATGCCAGGTCTCCTCTCTTGCTTGTGGGGGGTTTTTTTCAGGCTGTTGGCAGAATTCACAGCACAGAGAGAAGGGTGGATAACAAGCAGCATTCATCTAGCCCCTAGATTGTTCCTGCAGACTTTGTGGGTTCACCTCTTATACAGGGGTGTGCAGAGTTACTGCATGCACAAAAGGCAGGAGTGGTCACATGCATTTAAAGAGACTTAATTATTATTTGGCAAAGAATTCCACAGCTACCCTTCTGTTGTTACCTGCCCATTAATTCCCACATTCCAGAAACCCCTAATTGCTTCACAGCTTACATACTCACTCATTTATGGAATGATAGAGTTTTGCAATGCCCTGGTGAGTCCAGTCCTTGCCAAACTGAGGGAGGATGTGTCCTAAAGCATCAGACCTAAAAGCAGAGAGAGCTGACACTAAGCACATGAGCTTTGTTAGAGAACACCACTAACCAATGCACTACTTATAATGAGTATTTACAGGAGTATCTCTGCAGAGGGCCCCAATGATTTCAGAAGAGTAGTAACTACTCTGCACAGAGCAATTAGCAGGGCCATACAGCACAAGTCAAGTGTCCAAGTTAACCTACAGCTTCTGAACCTGGAGAAGTCTAACTGAAAGGGCAACAGGCACATGGTAAACATCAGGACCTTTGCACTAGACTTTTAAAAGACACTTTCTGGTCTGCTGTAAATGCAGCTACAGATTAACATCAGAGCAACAAGGCTTCTTCCTGCCTGCTATAGACATTCTTTAAGCCTTCCTAAGTCAATCTTACTTTGGAAAGCAGGAGTGGATCAATAAAGCAAGACTGAAAAGAAACAAGGCCAAGGACACTTACTTGGTTATTGTGCCATCAATGTCAGAGATGATGACCTTGTCATCCCAGTTCCAGAGGTAGATGGTCCCTGCACAGCGGCAGGTGCCCTGGTACTGGGTGGTGATGCTGAAGACGACATCGTTGGGGCCATCTCTGAGCTTCAGCTTTGCCTGCAGAAGAAATCAAGGCATTGAAAAGAGAAGTTGTTCTCACTAGAAAGGTTTCAGCATCATGAATGAGCTGCAGAAGATGGCTTAGATAACACCCTTCCTGTCTGTTTTGGTTAGCTCCTCCCAAGTAGCCTGTGGTTTAACACTGGCCCAGCTCTGCTGGCAGAGCCTGCTTCTAGCCTGGGTCCCTGTGCCTGTCCAGGGCTGCTCACAGCAGCAGGTATTGACTCTCTGCTACTTTAATTCTTGCTGTTACAGTGAACTCACAGCACTGCCACATGGAACTCCCAGTTTGCTGTAGCAGGCAACTACTCTTATTTTCTCCTTGGTGGATACTTCCCTGATGAAGAAGAGACATTTGGATAGCAGCAGAACTAGCCTCTAGGTCAGCCTGCAGGGAATGAATGACCTGCACACCACTTTAACTGCTCAGATCCCAGCACAGCCAAACTGCAGAAGCCAACAATGTCACTACTTGGGCAACATCTGAACAGAGAAGTCTGATTACAGAACTTTGTAAGAAATTATTATGTTATAATCCAAACACAGGTTGTTAAACACACAACAGGAAAAACCCAATGCAAAGTTGCCTGCAGCTGCCCATGCTAGCACAGGGAAACACTTGACATTGCTGTTCACATTTTAAGCTTCCTCATTCCTTTTTTTCTGCTGCCAGAACAGGAACTCTGTGAAATGCACTTCTATGTCTCTTCTTAAGAAGCCCAGCTCTCAGAATCTGAGTGGAATCAGAAACCAGAAAGTCATGGCACTTACTATTTGGTCTGAAGACAGTCTAAGGGACTTCTTGTAAGATGGAACATTCCCGTGGGCTGGATGCTCTGCTGGGGCAGAATCTATCTTCAGGGATTCCTTCAACTCCTGGGATGCTTCATCACTAGAAGAATCATCTTCTGGAGGTCTAACAGGACATCAGCCAGAATAAATGTAAGCTTATTTAATGGTGTGTGATTCTCCTGCAAGAGTAATTTCTGCTTATGCTGAGGATTTGCTACCAGCAAATACCCTGAAGTATTCAAGCACAAGACATTTAGTTCTTTAAATCTCTAAGACATGGAAAACATTTACAAGTATCTTTAAAATCAGGGAAGAATATGAACATGCATGAATTAAGTTACTCAGATGGGACAGCTTCATGCTGAATACTGCTGGTACAACCCTGGGCAACCTGTGCACTGCCACTGACACCAGTTTACTGTTTGTTGCTTCATGCTACACAAAGTGGCACGTGGTTTAAATCACTCATCCAGTACTAAGGTTTAAAAACCAGCAGAGAATGACAAAGAGCATCCCAGAAACAGCAGCACTGCATTCCCAGAGGAGTGGCCCATGGCTAAAGGCTACCATGTTGCCTGTCTTCTTCTGTCAGTTCTGTTAGGATTTAAGAAGCAAGCACAAGAGGATTTAGGAAGCAGCTGCAGTCTATTTGTAGTTCCTACAGTGTTTGCTGCCACATTATTTTGAGCTGTTTATGCTAAACTCTGGATCTTCTTGTGTAGCTTAGAGGAAAATTCTTCCCACAGTAAATTCCTACTGAATTCTTCATTAGAAAAGAAAAAAAAGGGGGGGAAAGACACTATTCAGTGCATAAAAAAGTCTTCAGCCAGGAACACACCTACTATTAACTTGCTCTTTTATAGTTGCTGGCAGTTCATTTGCTCTTGGAGTCTCAGTTTTCCCCTCTTTTGCCTCTGGTATCTAAACATGATAATAGAAAACTTATTAACATTCTAAGCATTTTAAACTGATCCAACTGCTTTCACAGTTCACACCTAAGCAAGTAGCTATCAGTACAGTACATAAACTGCATCAAGACTCAAAATCACTCATTCTGTAAATCATTTAACAGAAGGAAGGTTAGGAAGAAATTCTCCATTAAAGGTTTCTGTTATTTCAGGAAGCAAACCTCTGCATGCCAGAAGTTGAGAGCTGCTAGATTAACATGATGAATTTAGCATTAAAGGAGCTGTCAGGCTCTAAGCTTATAAAATCCAGGGTTTTTTGAGGTAGGAAGTAAATTTAAGGCAGCTAGTCAAGGTTTAGAAAGCTTAATTTCATCTAAAATGGGGTGTGTCAGTGTCCACTCTTATGCAGCACAACTCCTACTTCTTTCTGCATCCACTCCCAAAACATCCTGCAGTGACTGAAGAGTAGCTCTGACAGCTGCCTGTGGCTTCCAAGAAAGGCTCTTAAGAGCACAACAAGTGCTGCTGAAGCAAGCAGGAACAGCACATAAAGATGTGGTGTGTAAGAGTCAACAGGCAGAGGCAGTGCTGAGGAACCCCAGCTGACCACCAGTGACAGAGACACAGGAGCAGTGTTCTGAGCTGCTTCTGACAAACTTTTCATCCTTCAACAGCTAAGGAAAGAAAACCCCAGCCCCAGCCCCAGCCCCAGCCTAGGGGGGAGTTACCTGCTTGGTCATGCTCTCTCTCTTGCGCCAGAACCACCACCTTCCTGACTTCTTTGGCATCTTGTCCTTGACCCAAGACTCAATAGTGGCCTGAAAGATGCAGCATGTTTTTCATTGTAGAGAAACACACAGAGATAGCCACAGGTTACTGCACACATCTTCCCCCCAAAACAGCAGAGCTGTATCTCCTTACCTTAGGCAAACTCTTCTGGAACACCTGCAAGCTCAGCACCATGGGAGCAGCCAAGGCCCAGTTATAATACCTGTTCAGAGACAGGGGTTGAGCAGGCATTGCAGAAGCTGACAGAGGCCAGCACCTATCAGTGTGCAAACCCCCTTCTGCTGGTGAGTAGGCACTTGTTGCCAACAGCTACTATTAAAGTGCTCTGCAGTTGATTTGAATAAAGTTCACTTCTTTTCTATGTGTTTATTTCACTCTAGTCAATTCAACATCAGTGCTAATGGCTGAGAAACAACTTCCTTCAGTGAAACCTCAACTTAACCTAAACCTTCAGCCTAGAAACCATTCCCCTGGAGCCTGGGAAACAGCCAGCAAAACCACAAACCCAACAGCAGCTGAGGAATGCTCTCACTTGAAAGGGCAGGTTTTAAATCAGACTTTCTATGACCTAATTACATGAGATAGAGAATTTACCTGTTATAAATCCTTATTACCAAATTAGGATTCTCTATGAGTCCAGGGTTTTCAGCAAATTCATGATAAGTAATAATATGTTCCATGAATTTTTCTGCAATAGAAGCAGATTTTAATTAAAAATAGTAATATGAAATCCCAAGATGTCTGATTAGTGTCTCTCTAGGAAAATGCTTTCTGTCATCCCAGAGTCTTTGCAGATCTGGCAACACCACCCAAGACAAGTCAGTGAGCCCTGGTGACAGGGAGAGCCTCATGCCACTCCAGCACTCACAGCAATGACAATTAAGACATGAGCAGAGGGAGGCAGGAACTAGGTTGGTTTGCAGGCTGGAAAATGAGAGCCATGCTTGTCCAAGCCAGTTCTTATGGCAGGCCAGGGGCTCACACACGACACTAGAGGGGAGGGGAAGGATGTGTCAGCTCTCCAGGTCTGTTTAACCACTAACAGCACTTTCAAGAGCAGCAACTTGACAAGTTCACAGACATTCATGCTTTAGTGGGAAGCCCCTGCAAGGGAGGCAGAATATTTTCCAATCAGATCCACATTAATAGCACATTACAAGAGAGCTGTTCTGAGCCTTTCCTAATGAGTACTGACATTCCACTTGATGCCTTAGAGATTGGATGGCCATTACAAAAGTAACACTGAAAACACTGCAGGACATGTTCAGGAAGATGATGTACTCCTAGAAGCTCCCTCAGAAATGCATACTGCAGTATTGAAGAGAGCATGAAGAGAAGAATCAGCTGGTAAAAATCTAGAGGTTAAAATTTAGGATAGGCAGAGTAGAACAGGTGAGAAGATCATCCAGGACAACAAAGGGGTTTTAATCACTTAAAAAATCCCCAAAACAACCAAAAAAAGGAAGAAAAATGATCAGGCAATTGGGAAGAACATAAATGGTGAAGATTTCTGTAAAACAAGCAAGTAGTTGCAGCCAGAAACAGGAGTGGTTGGTTAGATACAGACTCACAGAATCAGAGTGGTCTGGGTTGGAAGGGACCTCTCAAGGTCATTCTGTCCAACCCCCTGCAGTCAGCAGGGACATCTCCAACTAGAGCAGGCTGCTCAGAGCCCCAAACAACCTGAGCTGGGATGGTTCCAGGGATGGGGCTTGAATAGCTTTAGTAGCTTCCACAGCTATTAGCTATGATCGTTTCTGCCACCTGTCTACCATAACATATGATAAATAGACTATTTTCCATGCAGTATGCAGTGCAAAAAAGAAGACAGAAAGAGCTTCTCAAGACATCAAGACTCATTTGAGGCTAAATTCTGCTATTCCCTGCCTGGCAAACACTTGAGAGTTTGGACAATGAAACATTATCCATTCCCTTTTCTCAACAGGAGCAAAGCAACAAGGCAGAGCTTTGCCAGGTGGAAATCAGAGCACTGGAGCCACTTCAGCTCTGCAGCTGCCTGAGCTTTATGGCTGCTTGTGTTTGACATACCTTTGGAAATCTCTCCATTTTCATTGAGCCCCCCACAGAGGGACAGAGTCACATCAGGCAGGTCCATGGCAGAATCAGACAAGCACTCGGTACCGCTGTCAGCAGCGGCGCTTCCCACTGACTGGGGAGACTGGGACCCAGAGAGGGTGTCTGACTCTGCCCACTGCCTGAAGCCTGGGTCAGAGTCACTGCAGGGAAGAGAACAACATTCCCCATAAGGGTTCGCAAACAAAATATGTGCAGTTTAGGTTACAGGGGACACACACACACACACACACCATCTGGCTGCTGAATTTCTTGTAAGTTCATCATTTTACAGCAACTCCATTCAACATTTATTTCACAACAGAAATTCACACCCAACCAAACAAAACCCAGACACAAACACACTCCTCCCACCCCTTCCCACTGCTGGCAGGTTGACAGTTTCCAGGTCTCCTAAGATTCACCTAAGCTGGGAAATAATGACATTTCTCTTGCCTGCAACAAAATAAACACCTAACTCAACACCTGTAACAAGTCACCCAGTGTGACTGCAGCATAACCACAGATCCACAGAACCTGAATGCAAAATTACCTTTTGGGAAAGTAGAGTGCAGCGACCTCAGGCTCCAAAGCCTTCAGGTCCTCCAAGTAAATGCCATCAGGCCCCTGGTGATGACTTCTCTTGTGCACCCCTGTGAATTGTAACGACTCATATCACTGAGATGAAGCTATCCAGACACATCAAATGCTGTGGGAGGTTCAGACTTACTTGGAGCACTTCTAAATCCCAGAGTTTAGTGACAGCTTTAGTCAGGACAAGACTTTAAACACAAAACACTCAAAAGGCACAGTGATACTTTGGTACTTGGCAGATCCCACTGAAGGTTTCTAAACAAAGCTCTGTCAGATACCTTTCTTTTTGGAAGGAGAGTCAGCTTTTGCTGTTGGCTTTGTCTCTGGCAAAGGGTCCACCAGCAGCCTGGGGTGATGGTCAGCATCCAAGGGCAGTGGATCCTGTGGCTCTACGATGGCAGAAGCAAGAGAATCTTGAACATCCAGCTGCTTCAGCAGAGGATGAGTTCTTGGCTCAGGTTTCAGCACTGTACAGACAGAATCCTTGACATCATCATCATCTTCAACCTCATCAGAGCTCAGGATGACCCTAAAATGAGTCTTCTCAGATGGAGTAATGGTAGCTGTCCGGGGATGGTCCAGTTTCTCTTTTTTGCTTATCTGAAAAGCCAAGCTCCAGTCAGTCCTTCCCCTTCACATGCTGGTTTGATTCTGGTCTCAGCATTGAACTTGTTCTCATGGTACAAATCCTGGTCACATGTAAACCAGGCAAGAATTTAAACATGTCTTTTGGCAACACAAACCATGTCCCACCTTACTAGCAAAGCTGCCTGCAACAGCACCTCACACCAGCTTATTTGGAAGCTGACTGGTATATTTAAGAAGAGAAGCATAAATGTGGATCTACCAGGGCTTCTGTCACTAGCTGCCCTGTTAGATACCAAATTTACTCTATCAAGGCTACAACTCCTCTGGAGTTACCTAGAAATTAGCCCAAAATAAATGAAAAACATTTCTAAAGGTGCTTTCTCCCGTTTCTGACTGAAATGTCAAAGGCTGTGCTGTGTTGTGTGGAATTCCTTTGTCAGCTGAGCAGCTTTGGAACCAGCCACAGGGAGGTGCTGCTTTCCTCTTTCAGCTGAATCCCTGAACAACAGCAGCACATTTCCTGTCCTCTCTCCCAGGACACAACCGTGGATATGCCAAAATTCTGTTCACAAAGTTAGAGGCAAGAAATGAATTTACCTTGGTTGATTCTGGGAATCCTCCCCATGTCCATTCCATGTGGGATTCAGATCTGAGCAAGCTCTCAGCAGGTTTAACTTCTAGTTCTGAATCACTTTTAGGGCAGACTGTCTCTGAGAAAGGGCTGGCAAACCAATAAGAACAAACAAGAAAAGCAGCAAGCTAGTGTTTAAAATGCATTTGTTGTGCAGCTACTGTTGGTAGAGTTTTCTACAGCTTAACAGAGCTTCAATTATTCAGTGACATGGCAAGAAGCCCAGCAGAGTTTTCAGACAGTGAGAAATTAGGTTAAAACCAAAATCACATTAAAGGACTTAGAGTGATCACCCTGAGCAGCTCCCTCTGCTCTAGCTGCACTGCAGGCACAGCAGCCCCACCTCAGCCCAGAGGCCACTTTTCAAATCAAACCAGAACAAACCAAAAGAAGTTCAGCTCAAATTAAGACAGAAATTAGCTTGAAGTTCCTTTCCTCTGTAAAAACACAGCCTTTAAGTTTGCTATGCCAAGGCTTGAGTAATGAAAGCCCTGCAAACCTAACTGGCAGGTGCACCAAACACCAGCTCCTGACATGAGGAAACAGCAGTAACTAGAACACTTGCAAGAAGGGAGGGAGATTACTTGAAACCTCCTTTCAGATGTGTGAGGACTACATGGTCTTTTCCACCCTGGGCTGTTGTGGGTTTCAATACTGAAAGCTGTACAGCAACCCTTCCAAGTATTTACTGAATGGATTTCACTCCTGCAGGAAGCAGCCACTGAATGCAGGGTCACACTGGAAACCTGCTGGGTGTTTCTGCAGCCAGGGTTTTGCTGCAGCATGCAAGATTGAACTGATGACAATTCAGACTGTAGAAATAGACAACTCACAGATCAGATCACAAGCCAGACAAGTAAGAATCCCTCACATTACTCTGAGGGACACCACAAAATCCAGGAGAGCAGGACATTTAAACAGTCTGCAGTGGCAATTCATCATCCCACTCTCAGCATCAAGCCCTCATCAGCCAGGGATATAAAAAGGAAACCATTTGGAGATCCTCTCCCCCAGTTCTCCTTTAACAATTTCCTACAGGAATTACATATTCTGTACTCTCAAAAGGGCTTAAAGTAACACAGTGATGAGAATACATGTAGAATATACTTGTTTTCATAAGGAATATGAACTCATTCTCCCTACATGCCAACTAATTTGTTCCATCTCTATCACAAGTCCACTGGAAGCCATGCAGATTTATTAACCTGTTCCTAAGCCTAATTCTTAATATTCAGAAGTACTTGCAAGAGCCTGGATCCTTCAGGAATTTGAGAACCACTGAAAAGACTTAGGCTATTAGCTTCCCTTAGCACAGGAGCTGAAGAGCAAGATGATGACTCTCAACTAAAGGACTTCAGTTTGGACCAAAACCTTAGTTTGGTTCAGACTCACAAGCTGTTCCAGGTCTCCAAAAGGGAGGTTATTAAAAGATTCCCTCTCTCTTTCACTGTACCATGGCTACATTATAGAATCTTTCTCTGGTAGCTTAGGAAAAATAATTTCATGCACAATTCCACTTTTCCTAGTGGAAATGGGCAATCCCTCACCCAAGCCCTCTCCCCAGAAGAGAGGAAAAGAGCCATTTTCTCTGTTACACTGCAATCTGGATAGCTTCTGGTTAAAAGAACCCACAACTATATGGAGCCTGGTGAAGCACAAACAAGCTGTTAGAGCAGACTGTCCCCCAAACACATGACCAAGAAGAGAGGGATGAATCCTGTCTCCCAGATCTAGCCTGCTGGTCTGTGTTAGCTGCAGTTTTATCACCTGAGGAGGACCACCAGCCTCTCTGCTATGCCTGTCCAGGTGACACAGCCCACACCACACCATGTCTAGCCTCAGGGTCAAGTGCTGTGACTGCTTTTCAGTCACCAACCACAGACCTCTGGGGAACAGCTCATCAAGTACAACTGAGGATGTGGTGGCCAGCCCAAAACATAAAAAGGAATGATAATGGGATCCCCTGTCCAACTGCTGCTGCTCATGAACAAGCTATGCACTGGAGGAACTAGCAGGCACCAAGCATGCTGTGCTACATTCAGGCTACAGAGGTCACAAGCCTGGCAACACTGGAAGCAGAAAGATGGTAGGTGCTTCAAAAAGTATCTTCTGAAGCTTCAGCTCTTCCACTCTGCACTACCATCTCTCAACAGAGAAGGACAGGCCCCTGTGCACTGAGCAGCTAACACACAATGGCAATCACTAACCAGCAATCCCAGGGATACTGCACATGGATCTGCTCCAGGGCAGACTCCTCAGCCAGACTGGAAAGCAGCAAACCTAGACACTCACCAAAGAGCTGGGATGAATCAAGAGACTGCTCAGCATTCTGTGGGCTCTATCCAGGCCCTTCCCTAGGTCCAGTGTTCAGGAAAAGTCTGGCCTTTACCTCAAGTGCTACCACATCTGAACAGAGTGTTTCCTTGTGCCAACAGAGACTGATGTTAGAGTGGTGAAATCCAAAGGGTGAGCCTTCAAACAGCTAGAAACTGAATGCAAGAGGAAGACAGTAGCATGGCCACCAGAAACTGAAGAGCCTGAATGGACCAGAAGAAGTCCCCTAGTTGCTGTGACTGAAAACTGACTGCTGAGGAGCTGGACTGCACCACTGGTAAGAATCCACTGCCAGCTGATACTGCCCTTCCTGCTATCTCTGAAGAGGAACATGATTCAAGTTCAGGACCTAGCTTTACCTTGAGTAAGGCACTACTTCACCTGGCAAAACCTAACTGACATACTCAACACTTCTGCTTAACTGCATATCAAGTGTTGCTGGCACTGGGGTGAATCATAGGGAACACACATGGCTTCCATGCCCTCCTCAGCCCAAGGGAACCCTGCTAACTGTACTTTAGTTCTTCAGGAGTCACTTTTAGTAAGAAAGGGCTTTTTTGTTTTAATTGGAGAGGAAAGAATAAAAGACACCACTTGTGTTTAATATATACAGCAGGGATGGAAGTTCCCAACCTTCCAAGTAAGTATCAACTGCTGCCTTCACAATCAGCAAAGCCAGGCATGTTTAATAGTCTTCCAGACTGGGGAGGGAAATGAGTCACAAGGCACACTGGTTTTTTTAACACTTATTCACTATTATACACAAAATGACATTACAAAGTGACTTACTTCTCCAGAGGGGACCACTCTCCATCAGATAAGGGGTAATGATCCTTTGAGTGGTAAATCAAAGACTCTTTTTGCTCTTCACCTTTTGGGGATGAATTTGAGGATCCTCTGTGGAGATACACAGGGGGGAAGAAGTCAGCTCTAAGAAATCTGCATCACTCATTCAGTTGGGTTACTAAGAATCCAAGATCAATAGAAAGGAGTGCACAGCTTAAAGAACACCTTTCTATAACACACCCTTCTATAACTCCAAATGTGTATTTAAACTATGATGAAGGCTTGGAAATACTGCAAGCTTTAAAATCCACTCCTCTGGACACAGAGTAAGCCATGACTGAAGTCCCAACAGCATAAGTCCTATGACCCTAGAGAGAGCCAACATACCAAACCCTAAAGATGAGCACACAGATTTACATGTAGCCTTTCCTCTGTAACCTTCAGTCCTCCTGCCATTAGTCTAGGTAAATCAGCACAACTGAGATACCCAAATCACAGCTGGAAAAGACAAAGGACAGACAAAGGTGCATAAACACTTGGAAATGGCTTTTCCCAAGGAAGAGGAAACAGCTTGTTTTCCACTCTCTAAGAATAGAGCTAGATAAGATATTGCATTCTGGTACCTGTGGCTCCATTTTTGACCTTCCTGCTGGAACACTGCCCCTCCCAGTTTCACTCTGAAATCTGAAGCTGTGTCTAATGACAGTTCAGTTTCTGTATTTTTTGTCTTTTTTCTCTTCTTCTTCTTGTTTTTAGAGGCACACATTTATAACTTAAAAATACCCCAACCCACTCCAAAGCTGCTGATCTTACCTTACACCCCCATGGGATGTGACAAGAAAGCTCATGTCCATTTTCCCACAACCAACAGTGTCTTTAGCTGGGGTAAAAACAGTGCATGCCTGTTGCAAGGCATTTTACCTCCTGCCTTGGCAGGCTGCTGAAATAAGCCTGTCTGAACTCCATGACAGACCCAGAGCCACAAACCCTCTGTCTCTGCCCTTCCAGCACTACAAGGAATTATTTGATCCTGCATTTACTTGCTGCTCACAAGAAAAGAGCATTTTTGCACAATGATCTTCCTTTCACAGCATAACACTCTCCTCTGCCTGGGAATGCAGTTCTGCTCTTTCTGGTTATAGACATCTCAAAAGAAATGGTTTACAAATAAAAAAAGCTTTTTAATCTTTCACTTGAAAGGGTAGAGAAAATGGAAGCAGAGTAAGCTTTCTGGAAACACTGTGGCCTGTTCAGCTCTCACTGAGCACCTGACACTTCAGTCAAACCTACAACTCCTTACTCATCTCTAGTCCAACTAAGATAATTGCTAGAAGAGCAACTTGAATTCCAAATGCTGGCTGAGAACAGCCATGATTGGGGTGACATTCCTCAACTCATCATACCTTGGGAATAACTATTTAATAAAGAATAAACAACACATGGTTTGTATTTTCTTTCTTCCTGTACTTGATGGCTATTTTTACTTTTGACAGTCTGGCAAGTTATTGTTGTCCTAATGCTCTCACACTGAAGGCTGAACAAAGACCTTGCTTTTATTAAACTGGAATAAAAGGAATCCCAATTCCCAGACTTGTCATTGAGATATTCACTCTTCCTGATTTAGATACTCAGAGAGCACTGAATATCCAAATGACTGGGAAAGAGCAAAACAAATGAACTGAGAAAGTCACAGACATTCTAGAAAACACTTTAAAATGCCAGTGGTATTAGTTGTGTTTCATGGCTGGTATGTGTGATGACAGACTCATGCTCTTCTGTTGCATTAACCTTTTTCTCTGGTACTTAGCAAGTCTGAGACTACCTGGAAGTCCCATCCTGAAGGAGGTTCTGCAGTTACACTTTACTCTTATACTGAACCATTCTTCCAGTGGCCAGCCCAGATGCTGAGTTTCCATGTCACAGTAATGCTGCTCAATACAGCAGCCAGCTTTGTACAAGAGTTGAGGCCACTTCTTCTCTTACACAGCCTAAGAAACTCCCACATCAAACCTATGAGTAGGCAGTCCTATGCTTAATAGCTTTCTTTTATTACTACAATCTTCCCCATTACTCACATAGGCTTCTTCAGCTTATTAGTACATGCTACACTTCACCTCAAGCTCCACTTTACCACTAGTTTCTCTACTCCAAAGTACAGGACTGATGTCCTTCTCCTCCCTTGGGACTGCACACATAAAGAATTCTCTCTGTCAAAGTGAAGGAGCAACCCTTCAGGCAGGTACTGAGTGACCCTGACACTGCAGAGATGCCAGACTCAGATGTGCTGTACTGCACAGGGCAGTTCAGGCAGGGGTCACTAAACACCCCAGAAGATCACTCTGCCTCATCAGAGACCTTAACAACCACGTTTTGCTCTGCCACATCACTCCAGCAGAATGGCCTTATCTGGATTTCCTGCTCCTAAGAAAAGGCCAGACTTGAGGGGGTCTGGAGGAGTGTGGCAGATAATGGCTTGGGGTTCTGTTGGAGGAGCAGCCTACCCAGAGCCTACTGCCCAGAGGAGAGGCACAGGTCACCTCTGGCATGTTCAGTGGCAAGGGTGAGAGCAGCCAGCAAGCACCTGACAGTTTACCTTAGGGGCTGAACACTCTTTTCATCATCTGAGCTTATTTCCATTTCAAAAATCTCTTCTGCCCCAGCAGAAGAGATCTGATCTTCTTTCCTATCTTGTTTGTATTTCTTCCTCCTCCTTTTCTTCTTCTTCACAGATCCTGGGGTGAAGACAGGCTCTGTTTCCACAGAGTGTGGCATTTCTGAGCTTGCACATGTCCTCTCATTTTCTCCTGAATTCAAAGGATTGTCAGTCTCTTTAAAAAACTGGTCTTCAGTGGGGATTGGAGATGTTGCCAAATGTGCAGGAACTTTCTCCTAAACAAAAGAAAATAAAGAACAGGCTATTTTTTTAACTTTCTTTTGTGCACACAGGATAGTTGTCAGCTACAGATTAATCCTCCCATCTAAATTTAGACACAAACCCATACAATAGCTGATATCCAGAAAGGAACCAAGTTCACAAAAAGTTCAGCAAAATGAAAGTTAGTTTTCTCAGTTTCAGACATCAACAACTGATTTCTCTAGCAAAACAAATACCCAGTGAGTGGAGTGCTTCTGAAATTGTCTGCCCTTGAGCACACTAGTTCTAGCCATGCTTAGTAAATGTGCTAATAAAAATAGGCTAATTAAATTCACTGCTATGTATTCTGAAAGAGATTCACAGAGAGGCACAGAAAGGGTTGGAAGGAGATCACCTGCTCCAAACTTCTGCTGAAAATAAGGCCTCAGGTTAGGTTATCCAGGGCTTTGGCAAGTCAAAGGTTATGTTTCCCCTGGGGGGGAGTCTATCACTTCTGTAGGCAACCTATTCCTGTGCTACACTGTTCTCACAGTGAAGGGTTTTCTTCTAGCCAGCTGGAATTTCCCCCTTTAGCACTTGTGAAGAGAGTGCCCCTGTCTGCTCTGTAACTACCTTGTAGGGATGGCAAGGCTGTGCTTAGATCCCTCTGAGCCTGCTCTTCTCTAGGCTGAACACAGTCAATTCCAGCAACCTTTCTTCCTACCTCAGCCTCTCCAATCACCTGGTGGCTCCCCACAGGACTCTCTCCTGAAGTGTGGAGACCAGAGCTGTGTTCCAGATTTGGCCTAACAGATACTTGTTGGTCCACTCTGCCCAGCTGGCTCTGGGGTGGCTCTTTCTCTGACCTCTCCTCCCAGCTCAGTGCCACCTACCAACATGGTGGAGGTGCATTTGCTCTCCTCACCCAGTTCAGACACTCTTTATCCCAGGTATCTTTCAGAAAGCAAAACTCAGAGTTTACTCACATTAAAACCAACAACCAACTCTCAGTTATGACAGCTCCCTGCCCTCTGAAGGAACAACTGGAATGAAGGAACAGCTTTACCACTGCCCTGTCTGAGCTTTATCTGCATTCTAACAGGAAACTTAAAGATACTGACACCTAGACTAACAAAAACACACTGTGAAGGGATAAGAGGGAACTAAGGCAGAAAAGAGTGGAATTTGCCTGATGAGGAAAGAGAGATGGAGCTCAACTGAATGGTAAAAATGGAAGCAATCACAAGATGCCTGTTATTTGACAGGATTGTTATGCAGAAGATTAGCCAGGATCTACACTGTGATCAGAAGCAGCCAGAGCACTGATACTACTTCTGATGTGCTCAAAGCCTGGACTACTATTATTTAATATTAAACTCAATATTTTTATTAAGTAAAGAGTTACAGATGAAGTTTTGTTCCACTGCTTGTAAAGCAGAGAGAAGCTGGGAAAGGAGAACCAACTTATACAGCACTAATGACACAGATTTTGCATCATGATAAACCTCCAAATAAAATGACAGCACCTAGAATAAAGTTAATATTCTATACAATTAGAGATAGATAATCCAGAGTAACAAGACAAAACTTGAAAAGCACAGGAGAAGTTAAAAGCAAGCTGGCTGATAAATGGTGCCTGAAAGCTACACTGTAATAGCTATGAAAAGGGCAAGGACTGACACCTGGAAAAGCCTTTCTGAAACCACTGAGAACTTGTAAGCACAGCTTCAAGAGGTGACCAGGAGGACACATTAATCACTTAGCAGAAATACTGAGGGGAGAAAAGGCTATCTAAAAGCACTAACCCCAACTCAGTCCTCTGCCTTGAGCTACCAGCTTTCCAGAACATGTTAGAGACAGATAAGGCACTCTCATCCTAAATTAAAATACACTAGGCAAGTGCAACAGCTCCTTTCAAGTCCTGGGCTGAGGACAGAGGTAGTGGTTGCCACCCTTGTCTTCTGAAAGCCTTCAGACTGCTCAGTTCCCCTCAATGGCTGACACAGCCTGCAGCTATAGAAACCTGCTTTCATGGCTGACTTTAACCATGGTTTATGTTAAACCAGAAGCCAGCCTTCCTTCCTCTTGAATGTTCTCAACCACAGAATCATTTTGATTGGGAAAGACCTTCAAGACCTTCAAGTCCAAAGTCCAAATCTCTACCCCAAGTTACCACTTAGGGTCTTAATGCTTAGTTCTCCTTCCACTTTAAATTCTGTTTAACTCCCTTCAAAAGAAGAGCTTCCTCAGACCCCTCACAGTAAACAAGCCATGCCCTAAACTAAAGGTGGATCAGGCTCATTTCCTTGCAAGACTGATTCCTAACAACAGGAAGTTAACACTTCATCTTTTACTCCATTGAGATAAATTTGTTTTCCCTCTCCTCTGTTTCCATTAAATCCTTTGAAACTTCATAATTAGAACTTCTTTCCTTCAGTCTTGCTGGAAAATGCCAGCAGATCTAAAGTGATCAAACATAAAGCTCAGGACTGACCACATCCTTCAGAAATCAGACCAAAAATGAACCATTATTCCTCTTTATCTGAGGCTCATTAGCTTCCAACTGCAACAGGTCCTTGGGAAATTCATTACTGTATTATAACACAAGAAGAATTCTCAAGTCAAAGACATTACTTGTGAAAGTTTCATAGATAAAACTGTGCTAACAGTGATAAGCCAAATTAAAAACATGCCAACATGGACAACAACCCTTGTTAGCACAGAGCTCAGCAGCACAAGCTAAAAGAACTGAAGGCAATCTGTATAACTGCAGCCAGCAAGAGTGAATACAGGAAAACAAAGAAAACAAAATCATCAAATCTTTCAAATAATGCTCTAATGAAAAAAGAATTAGTTACTTTATTGCCAGTGGTGGCAGAATCACACAAAGCACTGAGCATCTTGGCAGCACACGAAGTGATGCTAAGGTTCAGCTGCAGAAAACCCAGCTCTTGGGGACATGGCAATCCTGCCAACACTAAATAAAGCATTTCTAACACATAATACTGCATTGAAGCCATCATGAAGCACCAAGCCCTTACATTTTCCTCCTCAGTTTCTTGTACAAAGAAAGCTTCTCCATTGTCACCCAGTTTCATATGAAGATCAACAGCATCACCATTGATTTCTATATCAATCTGTGGAGAGAGACAAGTTAATGTAAATAATTCATCACAAGGGAGAGCATTCAAGGCCCACTTAGCTCAGCATAAGCTTTGCTCCACTTGTGTCTCCCTCTCCTCCTCCTGCTTTTTGAAACAAGTCTGTGATAATCACAGTCTTCATTTTCTTAGCCTGCAAAATACACCAGGCTCCTAGCAGAGAGCCCAACACAGACAAGAAAAATCCCAAAACAATAAAAACCACCTGAAGATTGAACCTTGTTCAACTTCTCTGGAGAGCCAGAAGCATAAATAACAATCATTAATCTAGTCTTAGACTATGTGTCACAATTCATACACATGACATTGCAACATGTAAGTCACTCAAGGTCTGCTTTCCTGCCAACACCTCTCAGAGGTACTCAGAAGCTGAAATCCTCTCAGATTTGGTTCAGCTTCTCAGAGGTGTCATTAGACATTTAGTAAGCTCCAGTTTCAGATCACTCCTGCTGGAAGTGTCTCTCATTGTTTAGATACCAGTAGCACAGCTACAGCACCTCTTGTGCCTTGCTGAGGAAATGGCATGTCACCTGCTGCAGAGCTGCTAAGGAAAAACAACTTCTTATCATCAGTGTGCTTCTTAAGAGAAAGACTAGCAAGTGGGGGATGAGAACACACAAATGAAACAAGAAAACTGCCCCCAGCCTGTGGTGTTATGATAAATGTACAACTTGAACACATGTAACTCCCAGTACAGACTGTTAACAAAACAATGTCCTAACACAGCTGCTCTTCATTCTCCTGCAGCCAAACCACAAAGATGGGGGCAGTTTCCTGCAGTGTCCTTTCACTTCTTAGAAAAGCAGCAGGTAATCCAGAGGGTTTATGACCTGTTTAAATCAAGCCACCCTTTGGCAGCACACCCACAGGCAGACTGCCATGCCCAGTACTCCCTGCTGACAGCAGAGTGAAGTGCCCCCACAACAGGGTCATTTGTCAGCCAAATCTCCACCCCAACCCAGCTCGCTCCCTCGGCACCACTACCACAGCTGATGGGAAGGGGATGGGAGGACAGTCTGCTCAGGTAGCACCACAGCTTCAGGCTGGCTGGACTGGGAATTGTACCAGGTTCTCTTCCTGAACTAGGAGGAGAACCTGGTACTAGGAATGAAGCTCCAAGCCCGTGTGGGTGTGCTTACCCACACAGGAATGAAGCTTTAGTCCTAGTTTTTATCTGCTTGTGGATATTAATAACTGCATTTTCTACTGCGGATCAGCCTTGAACAGAGCTAACAAGGAGTAATATTTATGGTAGGTCACCAACCCTTAAGACATGCTCCAATTGTCCTCCAGACATTCCAAAAATAGTTGCTTGCACCATCAGGGACCAGGCAAATGGCATTAAGCATTTCTTTCCCAGCATACTTATTTAAGTAGTAAATAAACAACCATGTAGATATTTTAAGACCATGAAGTCTCTACGTTTGTATTACTCCTTTTGCACAGCTCAAAGGCTGTCAAAGCTTTCCTTTCCCTGTGGTTTTGGCTTTGCAGAGTCCTGCCATTACCAGAGGCAGTTCTGGTTTGCATTCCAACAGGATCAGTGGGTACAGCACAGCTGAGACAGCGCTCTGTACGACACCAGTCTGCCACCAGGGTGCAGGGGTGGAGCTGGGGAAGGAGGGAGGGGGAACAGGGTATCCAGAACTTGGCTTTGTCAGCCTGGCTGGACTCACCACTTTCTCCTTGGAGCGCAGCACCCCCAGCTTCCCAAAGCGGACGTGGAAAGGAGAGCACTGGTAGGTGCCGTCCTGCTGCCGCACCACGATGACATCGATGCAGCCCGAGAGGGTGGCCTGGTTAATGCCCTTGTACAGCTCTTTCACCGTCACCAGCACCTGGCCCGCTAGCTGTCCCACGTAGTTCATAGTCTGAGACTAAGGGAGAGGAAGAAACAAATCCCCTACCTTTAAAAACATCAAAAGACTTTTAAAGCCACTGCTTAAAAACACCTGAAGGGATGCAAGAAGTCATTTCCCAGTTCCTCTCATCACCGTAAGCAGCTTCACACAAATGCCTCCAAGACTCACCTGGATTTGGAGCCAATTCTTACACTGCTAACAGTCTCCAGAGCTATTAACCTTATTCTTAGTTATCAACTCAAATCTATGATTATTTAGATGTTTTAAGGCCACTCTGAAGCATGCCACTTTTAAACCCCAAAGCCTAAATTCAAGTGATGCATAATTACTCAGGAGAGCTAAATTCATTCTCTGAGGACAGGCTGTTTGACACAGCTGAGCCTCTACAGAAAATGGAGATAACTGTCCCAAAGAGTGCAACACAGAATCTCCTTAAAGCCAGGGAAAGTGATGTAGGGAGTACTACAGCTAACTCCTCCTTTACAGCTCTACTCCAAAAATGGCTGAGCCACACACAAAAAAATATCAAAAGACCTAATGAGGGATGGAGGAGTTGCAGAAGTGTGGAGAACACAAGTAGGGAAGAAGCCCAGTTTTCTTCCTATATCAGGAAAGCTCAACACCAGTGAACTTATTTGCCATAAAACAAGTACTAAAACCTCCTGCAACATGAAAATCATCAGCTTGTAAAAGCCTTTCTTGAAGAGCACTGCCATCAACCTTCAGAAGCTAAAATGGAAATAAGCAAGACTTCCACCTCTGGTAGGTGACAGCCAGACACTCAGTTACCAAGACCCTCCTGTGAACCTCTGATTAAATCAAACTACAGTAAGTATCATCTATAATTACAACATATACTTCTCCAAACAGCTCAATGAAGCATGTAGGCACTTCCATTTTAAAATAGAGCAGCTGCTGAAGTCAAGTTTGCTGCAGGAAAACAGACTGAACCTAGAGAACATGACCCTGTCCAGGAGCAGCAGATGACTTGCCAGCTAACAACCTGAACTGCCACAGAAATTAGACCTACAGAATAAACATTCCATTCCAAACACTACATTCTGCCCTCTGAAAAGCAAGTCAACAGAGATGCACACTCATGCAACATAAGAGCTACCCACCAACTACTGTCTACAGGCTTCACAAAGCTTCAGACAAGAGAAAGCAAATGTTTCACAGGTTTTTGTGGCTGTCCATGCTCCTGACATCAGAAAACTGAAGAGCAGTGTGTGGTCTAGAGGAAGCAAGCTTATTAGGTGAGAGTGGGGAGCAGAGGACAGAACACAAGGAAAAGAAGGTGCACAGGGTAAGATTAGGCCATAGACAAAGAAGGGAGCACACAGAATCACTCACTGAACACTGTCTAATCCATTCAATGTCCTTCACTAGATGAATGAATGTGGGAATGCCTGGGAGTCTCTCAGACTAAGAACACTATGGGAGCTATGACTGCCAAGAAGAAATGAAGTCCAAAGACTTCTCAGAGCCTCTGAGCTTTGTTGAGAAGAGGACTGAAAACCATGAAGGAGTTCCAATGGAAAGCTAAGTGCCACCCTTCCTCACTCTGCCCTCTCCACCTCCAAGCCCAAAGCTCCTTCCAGCTGTACCCAAATGCAATGATTCATGGAATTCCTCTGCTAGGTAAGACTCTAGAGAACTCTCTCCTGCAGCTTCTGTACAGTATGGCTGAAGAAGACAAAAAGAACAGACTATCACCAAGTGACTAATGAGATTAGCAGAAGGGAGTCCCCACCAACATCAGTGACTAATGAAGCTCAGTTTCATCTCTAAGTAGTTTCATGCAGCTATAAAACTGGCTGCTTGCTAACCAAGTAATAGCTCACTCTGGCCAAAAAGGGGAGGTCTCACTTCAACCCTTCCTCAGTGAGCTGGTTTTAGCTCCCTGACACCACTCCGCCCATTTTGCTGTGGTTGTTGGTTGTTCCAGTGGGCTGCTGGGTTAGATTAGCTCACCGAGAAGAACGTGACAAACATCAGAGTCATGAGGCACACAGCAGCCCCAGGGAGCTAGGAAACAAAAGGCTGAGGCAGGGCACTGAGCACCTTCCTTCTGACCAGTGAGATGTTTGCTGCACCCCAGGGATCTGTGACCCAGGAGAGAATGGCAGCACTCTCTCTGCTCTGCTCAAGCAGTTGTCTCCCTCTACATCAACAGCCAACCTTCATTCTTTATTTCTATCACAGGATAAACTCTCTAACACATAGTCATTATCTTTCATGGCTACACTTTGGCTGCTTCCAAAAGCAGTCTCTGCTGCTGGCTTACAAAGAAAAGTTGGTTTCACATCACCAAGGAGACTGAACTTGTTAGAAGAGCTGCTTGGCACATTCAGGAACAGCAGTCCTTAAGGGAGTCTCCATTCCATGTATTTCACCTCAGGGAATGGGGCTTGAGAAGTGTCCAGCAGCAAGGAATTCTCTATCATTTCAGTGGTAACTGATTAAAAGGTCAGAATCTCACACCAACTGCTAAGAACTGAGTTCAGCTGATAAATATTCTAGTTTTCCTCACACACATGCTAACTGACCTTGTCCAACCACAGAAGTCACAAAACCCCACAAGACTGAAGCATTCACCTACTTCACACACAACCTTGTTCTTCTGTGGTGAAAGTTCTCTCTCTTCTAGATCTCAGTAACATTTCTGTAGCTCACAGCACAGCCACACAAACAGAACAACCTCTTACCTCTCAAAAGCTATGAACTTTTGAACCTACTGAGTATTAAAAATGATGTTGAAGGAAAGAAGCTTTTTATGATCCAAGTCATTGTTAAGTAAACACAACTGCAGATCAGAAGCTATATGACATCACTGCTTATCAGGTTGTAGTTCAGCTCTAGACATAATGGTTCACCTTGTGAGATAAACATGTTCCTTCAGAAGGATCCAACTGTAGGAAGCAAATGATCACTGGGAACTGAAGCATCACCAGATACCTGGGGAACATGAGCTGTCTAATTCATCTCAAGTGTCAGTATAACTACAGCTAGATTCTAACATTCTGGGGTACTTTTGCTTTCAGTTTGATGGGATATTGGTGGGAACCTGGTGGTGAGCAGCACAGACTGTGACTAGAGAGGAACACTGTAAAGTGGTGTTGGGTTAATCCTGCCAAGGTGACACAAACAGTCTGACTGCAAAACAACTGCAGAGACAAAGCAGTCCCCCACCACCATTTCATCCTTCCTGAGCACCTCTCCTGTGCCACTGTCCTGACACTCACTCTGACTCTGGAGGCTCCAGAGAGGCTGACTGTTGAATGTTTAGGCAGCACTACCTGGTTTGCGAAGATTCTTATAGCTGAATATATGAATAGGACTAAGCTAAGTGCAACTGTAACTGGAAAGGGGGAAAGAGCTCTCTGTCCTATACAATAAAGATTCTCTTCTGGCAAGAAGCCATTGCACTGCCAAAGGCAGAAACTGAGACTGCTTCCTTTTTTCTCTGTCTTTTTTTGAGAGAGAGCACACAGAAGTAAACACAACCTGAGAAAACATCTCCTCTGGAAGTTCAAGAACTACAAATAAGATCCTCTGCCTCCCTCTGCAAAACACTCAAATCAGTTACACTAAACCAAACTGTGTGTGCTGGTTGACTCCCCCCTGGTACAGCCACCAGGAGCCCAGTGGCTCTGAGGGAACAATAAAGCAGTGCTACTGCTCAGATCAAGTATCCACCAGGCTCTACATGACAGATAGCCACATTTTCATAACTCAGCACCAGGAAATGCTTAATTAGCTTAACTCAAGGGGGAGGTTTTCTGGCTAGAGTTAATATTTATGAACCAGTAACAAAGGTGATATTTTGGCTGCTACAAAACCAGCATGTTTCCTTTAGCATTTTTTCTATGGTATTCAGTGATATCCATGTGCAGGTGCAAGATACAAAATCAGAGAATCACAGAATTGTCAGAGTTGGAAGGGACCTCAAAGATCATCTAGTTCCAACCCCCCTGCCTGCCAGGGACACCTTCCTCTAAATCAGGTTGCCCACAGCCCCATCCAGCCTGGCCTTAAAAGCTTCCAGGGATGGAGGTTTCACAGCCTCTGTGGGCAACCTGTTCCAGTGTCTCCCCACCCTAACAGTGAAGAACTTCCTCCTAATATCCAATCTAAATCTCCCCTCCTCTAGTTTGCATCCATTGCCCCTAGTCCTATCACTACCTGACATCCTAAAAAGTCCCTCCCCAGCTTTCTTGTAGCCCCCTTCAGTCTCCAGACTGAAGAGATATAATCAAAAGGCTGCCCACAAATTTGTCTTTTCTGTGCATGTGGAGCACTGCTTTAGTAAAGGCAGACTGTGTTAGTTGTGTTGTTAAAGCCAGCACCTTGTACAGAGCCATACAAACATGAACACTACAGATGCCCAGTCCAACAACAGAAAAAGAAGAGTGCAGGTCATTCAGTGGTGAGCTACCAGATTGCTCTGGAGAGATACAGCTCTAGAGAGCAGGAGTTTGAACTATCACTGCACACAGAAGTGACTTAAACTCTGGTCTTAGCTTACAGGAGAGTAGATTTTTCTACAGCCCGTTTATTCTGAGGTACTTTCAGGGTGGTCTAACACCACATGATGTGAACAGTAAAGAAGTTACGTTTGTTTCCAGAGATTAGCTAGAGAAACAAAATAAACAGTTTCCCTCAATTTCTCTCACCTTGCCTCTATCTGCACAGATCTCCTTACGAGGCAGGAGCTGTCCTCACCCACAGAAAATCCTCACCAAGTGTTCACTAGTTTGTTTTGTACCTGCAAAACACTGTGGGGAGGCAGGAGGAAATACCATGTGAACAGGACTACTGTAGCATCAGGTCTGCTCAGCAAAAACAAGCAACCAAGACCAGCTTTGCTCCTAAGTAAAGACTTGACCTGGGGTTTAGGGTTGCTCTTAGTGAGCAGCTACTGAACAGAAACAGGAAACAAGCAACTGTTGAATGCCTAATGAATTCCACATCCTACCAAATACAGGCAGCCAGGTTTTACATATTTTAACTATGCCACAGGCCACTGCACCCCAAACGTAGCAGTAAGTCTGTCAAACTCACCAAGATCCCTGCAGGAACCCTCTCATGGGCAGCAGCACCACTGCTACCGAGCTCATCCTCAGCCCCATCCTGCTCCAAAAGGTGCATCGCAGAAAGCAGGGAGCTAACTCTGCACAGAGCAGGGGAGCACAAAGCTTTCAGCCATCACTGGAGGTGGTCCCAGCATTCCTGCTCTTGCCACAAAAGCAGAAGAGCTATGTAAATCTTCTGGTCTCTCAGAGAAAAGTCCTGGGTGCACTTTCCCACGCAGTGTTATGACTACAAAGGAAACGCTTCTTTCTGAGAGCTCACACACAACTCCCTCACCAACAGGCTTTGCTTGAAGCCTCCCAGCCCCTTGGGCTCCCCCAGATAAGTGCTAACTGGGCAGACTCTGCCATGTGTTTGCTCTGATAGCTCCTGCTCTGGCTCACGTCCCTCCACGTGACCCCAGCCAGGGCTCCACCAGCAGAAACAGGGATTGAGTTAATGATTCTTAACCAGAGTCTACGTGAGCTCACAGGGAGACTTTTCACCCACTGGTTTGAGCTGCACTGCCTGCAGCAGCACCCACAGTCCTGCTTCAGTCCCCTGCCACCCCAGTGCCCCCTGCCACCCCAGCCCAGGAGGGCTGCCAGCCCCAGCCCAGTGCCTGCTCCTCGACAATGGTGTCACACTTTGTAGGGCATGTCTGATGCCATTTCAGGGTCTGGTACCTGTGGGCTATTTCCTCCCTCTGTGACACTACACTGTAACAGTGAAGAGACAACTGAGCTGGAGGCAGGCTTATCCTAACCCACACCAAGCCAACACACAGCAGAACAAACAGTTCTTTCTGTGGAAATGCTCCTACCCTCTTTAACCTGGGCTATTAAAGCAGTATCATTCGGGTGTGGGGACAAATAGCTGCCAGCTTATCATCCACCAGGGCTCCATGGCTGAGTAAGAACTCATTTTTCATCTGAGCAATGTGGAGATGCCATTAGCTCTCTAGTATCAAGGAGAGGTGAAATACCTGAGGCAGTGCAGTGGTGCAAGGAAACCATTCTAGCCTGGAAAGGAGAGACATCCTCTGAGGACCTCTCATGTTCCCTCAGCACAGACACATTCTCAGTACCTCAGACCCAGGCATCTTCTTCCACCCCACAGAGTAACTGTGTCTGCTACACAAGACTGTGGAGGACCACTAGAATTACAAGTGAGAAGATGACCTAGGACCCTGCTGCCCCCTTCACTCTGTCCTCTACATTTTGTCAGTGCATGCATTAGGCTCTGTGCAAGGGCAACGAATCAGCCAAATGGCCTGCAGGCTTCTAGAGCAATGAAGGAGCTCTACTCCAAGCCAAAACTCCATCAGCCTGGATGACAAACTCCCTTGGTGAGTGCTGGGACAGCTGCAGGGAGGTTGCAGTAAACTGCTACCACCTCTGGGCCCTTTTCTATGCTCTGAATTTCCACATAATGTGGCTCTTCACAGGTCTGCTAGCAGACTTGGGACATTAAGACCTACTGGACACAGTCAGTTTTCCTCTGCTTGTTCATCACCTCTCTACCATGAGTGTCCATAGAAACATGGTAGAAGCCCAGAGACAGGAGGCAAAGGGAAGTAGCTTGGGAAGGCAGTGCTGCTCTTCAAACACTCCAGCTTCCCTTTAGGCCACTTTTTGTGTGTACAATCAACTCCTGACTGTTGTATTTCATTAGTTTGGATTGACAAGGTTCTCCTCCAGGCTTCCTGCAGTGAGCTGAGACCCAGACAGGTCACAAGCTCTGACATGCAGAGAGCATCCCTCTTTTATTTCAGACCATTAATAAGGTAAACAGACTCTAACTCCCTCTGAGGGAGTTCAAGTACTCTATTGGCTTTACACTGTTATTTGCACAGGAAAATCAGCCCTAGTTTTGAAAAGCAAACAGCCCAAATTTGAAACGATTAGAAGCAATGCTTTTCATGCCACCTTCAGCCAGCTCTTGCTGTGGGGAGATGTGACTGTGGTTTAGCCTCAGCAAGCACACAGGAGTTTTGGCACTAGCCTCATGCAAGTTAATAGCACTGACAGAGATCTGTCACCATCCTGTGTTCTGCTGCTTCTCTTCTCTTTGAGGCTCTACACATCTTATCCCATTGCTTCTCAGCCAAAGCCCCTGATGGGAAGGATGATTCCATTTTTAATTGGTACTTCGCTNCACATCTTATCCCATTGCTTCTCAGCCAAAGCCCCTGAATGAAGGATGAAGGAATGAATGAATGAAGGAAGGATGATTCCATTTTTAATTGGTACTTCTCCATATGAGCCTCCATAATATATTTGATTGCATTCATTTGGCTCTACAGCATCCCAGAGAGGTGGTATTTTTTAGACCTATGCAGTGGAAAAGTCAGGCCAGGAGATTAGGAACTACAACCCCAGGAGGTTTAGCAGTTAAAACTTGACTTTGCAGAGTTCCCTCCACGTTTTACCTCTATGTATCCAAACCGCTGCTTCCACAGACTGTCTGTAGCTGCTAATCACATTTACATACCCCAGATGGTCTGAGTGTCTGTGGAAATGACATTTAAGTGATTTGATTGACTGTACAGCTCTCCTCAGAGCATGTCCTTCCAAGCTCTGGAAGGAAGGAAGCAGAAATCCTATGGACATGAGCTTCTATCAGTACACAATCACATTCAGAGGCAGGGTAAACATGCTAAGACAAAGGGATGGGACAAATCCTTCTCTAATTGACATAGCCTCACAGAAACAGCAAGTATGGAATGACCTCTGCTCATGTCCCATATGTCTCCTTCACCCCACCCTGCCCCAAATCATTACTGACAGTTCTCAGTCTCACACCCTATCCTGATACTGGAAAAGGTCCTTTCTTCCCACACCTCCACTCCAGTTCCTAAATTCCACCACTTCTTTATTTTCCTACACTTTTCAGGCTTTGTCTGTGAGGGGCACCGTGGAAAAGTTGCCAGCTCTTCTGCAGAGATCACAAAAATCAGACTGGGACTGAAAACACTTTCCTGTGCCCAAGTTCTCGATCTTAGCCCTGGCCTGAAGCATCTGCTTACTGAACCTGGAAACAAAGTTCTGCACATTCCAGCTTGTGGTAAAAAGACATTCAGTACAGTTCCTCTGGTACTTCTAACTGCCAAGGTCTACTCAGTCTCAATGTGGACTTTTAAACCTAGTTACATGGTGAATAACTTTGCTGAGATGCAATAAATTGAGATGTGAGTAACTGACTGAAGACCACCTGCCTCAGACCCCTTCTGAAAGGGACAGGAGAATCTTTCCAGGAGAAAACAGCTAGAGGTTTTTTTCCTCTCGTAGAGCAGAAACCTAGCATCAAGTTTCACTCCTTACAGAAAAATGAAGATTGCTCAGATTTTCCATGAAAAGGCTGAAGGTGGCTCATGTGTAACTTGGATTGAAATCTGCCATCTGACCAAAGCTATGTGCAACCAAAAATCAACTCCTGCCCAAAAACGCTCCCAAAGACTAAAAGGCAGTGTGAGCTGCTTCTGCCAGAACTGCCAGCCAGCCAGCAAAGAAGAATGCCCAAAAAGCCCCATCACATGTAAGAAGAGTGTGGGAGAGGAACCCAAACAGTTCCCAGATGTTAGACTCTGGTGATAACAAAAGCACTGCCCCTGAACTGGTGGTTAAAAGAGTAAAACTCAATGTCTGGTTTAGCACCTAGGATGTAAGTTGGTCAATTGAACACCTTCAAGACCTCCTGTCAGGTGGAGGTAAGAGACAGTCAGAAAAATGACTCTGCCACAGCCACCTCATCCTTGTCTGACCTTATTTCGAGACACATGCCAGAGAACCAAAGTTTCTGAAGAGAAATTCCATACATCTCATTTTGACAGGAGAGGAGAGAAAGCAGATGAAGCTTTTCCTGCCTGTTTCTAGAAAGCACTGAGCATTTCCCTCCTGAGCAATCCCTTACCTTTCTATCTTGCCACTTAAAAAGGTTCCTTTCCAGGCACTGGGCTGCCTCAGGTGTATTCAGACTTTCTCACAACCTGCCAGGATTTCAAAGTCAAGGCAAAAGACCACAGGCACCTACGTAAGCATGAAATGCATCCTGACCTCTCAGTGGTGAAGAACTTGCTTGCCTTTAGAATGGCTACCGGAATAGGAGACCCGAGATCTCAGGCTGGCAACTGAGAACAGAAATACACTGCGAAACAGACAGGGAACACCCAAGAAGTACTAGATACAATGTATATAACCAAGCAAACAGCCTTTTCCCCTTGACAGACTCCCTAGATTGCTGAGCTGATGAGTATGTACCAAAACAGAACATCCACACATGGAATGTGCATATAAGACCTGAGGGGAAAATTAGCTCTAGCTGATCAAAGCAGCATTAGGCTTCCTCGTTCCCCAAACCCAATCTACTTGTGTCACTGAGTTTTCTGGGCACAGAGATGGGGTCTGCCGACCCCCAGCACACAGCAGTGTCTGGACCAGACACCAGCCTGGAAACAGCCTCCAAGATGTCCTGCTGGTGTTGACATGCACACTGCTCATCTGGAGAGCCAACAGCTCTAAGTCACCACTAAGTAATGCATTCTTAAAAAACCATTGTATTTCAGTTCCCACCAGAGCCTAAATCCTACAGAGGAGAGAGAATTCCTTCCCCTGCCAACGGAATCCCAGCTACAGTCCATGACTGGTTTTGCACAGAAGCCTTCCCACACCTCCCTTCAGAGGCTGTCCATAGCCATCATCCAGAAGCAGCACATTTCCTGAGGGCAGAGCCTAAAACAAGGACAAGTAAACCTCAAGACGTGGCCTAAGCCTGGCTCAGCATGTGCAGGCTTCAGCCCCACAGCCCCACACAAGACCTCACCTGCTGCCCTGGATTGCTCTCTTATTTCTTTGCACATTTGCATTTCTGGGATTGACCTTAAGCACTCTGGATACTGAAATGGGCCAGTTTCAGTTAAAAACCTTATCTGTTCACTCAGCAGAGACAGCAGGGATGAGGAAGAGCCCCTTAGCTTTGGGAAAAGGGTGGCCTGGGACAACTTCTGGTGGTTAACATCAGATTACATTACTGTACAGCTGAAAGAAACTGACCACAACAAACCACTCCACTGGGAAGGGGAAGCTTACATCCTTTACTTGGAAATTCCCTTCAAATAGAGAAACAAGAAAAAAACCACACTAAAACAAAAAAAACCCTCCAAAATGTGGTTAAGCTCCATCCTGAAGCACAAAGAGGATCTGGCCTGCCCTGGCAGGACAGTTTGCTATGAGACCAGCTGAGGTGCCCAAACTGAAATGGAAACAGCTTACCACCTATTTGAGTGTTTGGAACCACCACAATGAGGTAACAGCTAATAAAACCTCATTTGGAAGTGAAACATTCTTTGCAAAAGCAGGGACATTTTTACCCTGCTTACAGTAAACAGAATCACCCTAACCCTAGTCTCTGCTTACCTGTGTAACAGTGAGACAGTTACAGAGATGACACCTCCACATTACTGCAGAACCCTACAATGCAGCCCCAGTGAGCTCCAAGGATCCTGGGGCAAGCACTGCCAGATGGGAAAAGCACTGGAGCACAGTGTACTGCTACCTGATGTCCTCAGGCTTTGCCCAGCACTGGATGCAGACACCTAGTGCATATGCTTTAGGCCTGAATTCGATCACAAACATCTCACTTGCTGTTCTGCCCCAGAAGGGCCTTTTCAGTGTGGGTCTGTGTGCCCCTCAGCACCGAGCCTCACATCAGAAGCATCCTTTCACCCTCTACAGGCAGTTCTGTACGATCTATGTGCAATTCACAACGTAAACAACCACACAAGTCACTTCCATGTAAGCCAAAGCCATTTTAGGCAGCATTGTGATTGAGCAGACACCCCAAGACCACACCCAGAACTCTCTGCTTTCCTATATGCTGCAGCTGGCACTTAACATGGAGAAGAGGAAAATGAGATCTGGAGCAGGAACCATGTCAGCATCTTCCAGAGGGCAGGAACAAATCCAGCTGATTTAACCTCTAGCTTTGACTGAGGTGCCCAGTGTGGCTGAGAACAAAACCCTTTCAGCTTTACCAGCTCTAGATTGCAGGTTCTCTGGGGCAAAGACCAAGTCACAGAGCCTGCAACACAAAGAGAAGCTGTTCTGGGCCTCAAGACACATGAGCTGGTATCAAGGGCAGTAAGTCCAGTTTGTATTTCCCCATAGCTGATCATGACTTCACACTAGTGGAAGGAAATGCTGGGATTAGGGAGAGAGGACAAAGAAGTTCCCTGCACTGAGAAACTGGAACATTTCACATCTAGGTCTTCTAGGGAAATAATAAGAACTAAATTTTGTAACAAGCCAAACTGCTAGGTACTAAGAGCAAGGCAAGTTCAAACATCATCTCTTTTACAGGCCACTGAAAAAAACAGAAATATTGATGTGTTTAACTGGAAAGCTGTGCTGAGCTTAAAGCCTCACGCTGTACTTGCTTACGAGAGCCCTTCGGCACTGCCTAGCTATTCCCCCTGCCACTCAGAACAATGCCAGATGATGCAGCATTCCATTCAAAGGTTCTGACATCCTGAGATCATCCAGAAATGGTTTAGCTCATCAGTTTAATAGTCTACTCTGTAATAGCAACACGTTTTTGCAGAGGACCTCACAGGTCATGACCTTTCTCACCTCCAGTAAATGGTGGAATTGGTTCACATTCCTCTGCCTTCTGAGATGCTAACAAACTACAGCTGGAGCTCGTTGAGCAGACACAGCTGCTGGCCCTTGCCTGGAGCCCACTGCCAGGTGTGCACACACAAATGCTAAAGCAGGGGCACCCACAGCAGCTTGCCCAGGCTCACCTCCAGCTGCCTTGGCAATCTCTCCACACAAGGAGACTCCACAGCCTCTCTGCAAAGCCTGGGCCAGGGCTCCAACACCCTCACACCAAACAAGCTTCTCCTCCTGCTCAGCTGCAACCTCCTGGCTTCCAGTTTGTGCCCCTGGGCACCACTGAGCAGAGTCTGGCCTCAGCCTCTTGCCCCTTCAGCTCTTGCTCAGCATTGAGCAGCTCCCCTGTGGGGCTGCTCTTCCCCAGGCTAAGCAGCCCCAGGGCTCTCAGCCTTTCCTCCTGCCAGAGATGCTCCAGTGCCCTCAGCACCTTCCTGTGCTCTGCTGGCCTCTCTCCAGTAGTTCCTTGCCTCTCTGGAACTGAGGAGCCCAGAACTGGACCCAGCACTCCAGACTTGGCCTGACTAGGGCAGAGGAGAGGGGGAGGAGAACATCCTTTGAGCTGCTGCTCACCCTCTTCTGAATGCACTCCAGGAGACCGCTGGCCTCCTTGGCTACAAGAACTGCACATGTCTAACTCTTTCACTATATTTTGCAAATGTTAAGAGCTCAGTATTCAAAACTGCCTTGAGAAATGTAACTACAAAGCATAAAAAAATCAAAACCAAACAAAAAAACCACAACAGCAAACAAACAAAAAAAATGAGTTCTGTAGGATGGCCTATAATCTTCTCTGACACTATCCTAAGTAACACCACTCTGGAACGTGGAGAACACATCCTCTTAACAACAACAGAATGGTTGAGTGGCCTGGAGGCATTGGCTCGATGGTTGGACTCGATCTTAGAGGTCTTTTCCAACCTTAATGATTCTATCAATTTTTATTTAAACAAAACTGTAATCAGAGGATGTGCACACCCGAAGTGGAGCTGCAACACAGGTATATTTATGACATCATTCTGCTGGATGGAAATGCACGGGGTTTAACAGCCTATCGCCTCGGGTCTGTTAACAACCACTGATGTACATGTACTCAGCAACCACTTACAGGTACTCAGCCGCCACTCTGCAAGAGGAAAAACGCAGTTCGCACAAATTAATGTAAACGTGCACTTGAAAACTGAAACACACAGAGAAAACCCGCAGCTGGTCTGCCTCCACTGACTGACGCTCCATGCTCCCTACACCAGGAGCTATACCCAGGGACAGCTTGGGTACCGAGCTATCAAGCTGGTTGTAGAAGCGCACACTGGTGTGCCGGGAGGAGCCGGACAGTGAGGCACTATCATAATTTTTCACGTTGCGAGGCGCATCACTAGCGGTCAGAGCAGGGCTGGCAGCCGAGGGGCAGGGTCACGGCCTCCCCCTTATCCCTCAGCTCCTCACCCGGGAGCCAGGGGATGGGAGCCAGAGAATGAGATGGGAGATAGGGAATGGGAACCAGGTGATGGGGTGGAAGATGAGGGAATGGGAACCAAGGGATGAGAGCCAGGGGATGGAGTGGGAGACGAGGCGATGGGAGCTAAGAGAGAGGGTGGGAGACGAGGGGATCAGATCCAGTGAATGAGATGGGAGAGGAGGAGATGGGGTGGGAGGCCAGGGGATGGGATGTTTCCCCTTCCCGACCTCCCCTCACACAGAGCCAGCTCCAGCCTCGCTTCCCACCGACGCTCAGGGCTGGGGAGAGAAGGGAGGTGTCTCAGCGGGCGCTGCTCGGAGCCCTGCTCAGTGAGGGGAGCCAGGCCAAGGAGCCGAAGCCGGAGCAGGCCCTTCGCCGCCCGGGCTCACCCTTTTCCCCTCATACACAGGCGCACACCCTCCCCCAGGCGCGGTCCCTCCCCAAGTCCACCCGGCGGCCGCGGTGGCGGCATCAGAGGCTCCTTGTCGCTTACCTCCGGCGGGGCCGGCGGCAGCCGGCGAGAAACTGACGAAGGGACGAGGAGAGGACTGACTGACTGACGAACGGACAGACGGATGCGTGGAACAGGCTGGGCGCAACCAGCGCCAAGCGGCAGCCGTTGGCGCAGAGCGCGCACGTCCCGCCGCGGGGGCGCGCGGGCCACCTCAGCGGCGCGCTCCCGCCGCCCCAACCCCGGGGCGCCACGTAACCTCCTCGCGGGGAGGGGAGAGGCGTGAGGCGTGGCCGGCGGGAGCGTGGGGTGCAGGCGAGCCGTTGGGTGGGAAACGGCGCGGGGGGAGGTGAGCGTGGGACCGCAGAGAGGTGTGTGCGGTGACACCGGGGCGAGGGGTGCCGTCGGTCCGCGGGGACGAGATGAGCGTGGGACCGCAGAGAGGTGTGTGCAGTGACACCGGGGCGAGGGGTGCCATCTGTCCGCGGGGACGAGGTGAGCGTGGGACCGCAGAGAGGTGTGTGCAGTGACACCGGGGCGAGGGGTGCCATCTGTCCGCGGGGACCTGCACAACCTTCAGGAGGGCTTCACCTGAGCGTCCTGAGGTTTAACAAGGCCAAGTGCAAGGCCCTGCACCTAGGTGAGGGCAACTTCTAGTATCAATCCAGGCAGGGGGCGTAGGGATGGAGAGTTCCCTGGGGAGAAGGACTTGTGAATGAAAAGCTGGCCATGAGCTGGCAATGTGTGCTCACAGCACAGAAGCCAGCTGTGTCCCGGGCTCATCCCCAGCAGCGTGGCTACCAGGTCAGGGAGGGGATTCTGCCTCTGCTCTGCTCTGGAGGGACCTCAGCTGCAGTGCTGGGGCCAGCTCTGGAGTCCTCAGCGCAGCACAGACATGGACCTGGTGGAGTGGGTCCAGAGGAGGCCACAGAAATGATCTGAGGGTGGAACCTCTCTGCTGTGAGGCCAGGCTGAGAGAGTTGGGGTTGTTCAGCCTGGAGAAGAGAAGGCTCCAGGGAGACCTTACTGCTGCCTTTCAGTGCTTAAATGAGCCTAGAAGAAAGCTGGGGACAGACGACTTAGCAGGACTTGTTGGGACAGGACAGGGGCTGATGGTTTGAAACTAAAAGAGGAGATTTAGACTAGAGAGAAGGAAGAAATTGTTTATACTGAGAGTGGTGAGAGCCTGTCCCAGGTTGCCCAGAGAGGTGGGAGATGTCCCATGCCTGGAACCATCCCAGGTCAGGTTGTTTGGGGCTCTGAGCAACCTGCTCTAGTTGCAGACTGCAGGGGGTTGGACTAGATGACTTTGAAAGGTCCCTCCCAACCCACTTCATATATCTGTCACCACATTTCTCCTTTGAATGTTATCAGTCTGCCCAGAGGAGGCTGGAAAATAACTTCTTTTAATGAAACAGTAGAATTGTAAAATCCAAAGGTGCCCATCAGGGCAGGTGTGTGCTTCAGATCAGCAGCTTCACTGCCCATTGCTGCTGTGATTCATGCTGAAGTTGGTTTGATGATGTGTTATTATTTACTTGAGTCACACTGTTGCCCAGAGGCTCTGGATGAGACATGATATGAACCAAAACAGGGAAATATTCTTACCCCAAACAATGTGCAGTGTAGAAAGGGAAAAAGAGGACTGAAGTGGAACATTGGAAAGGCATCTTAGGCTTTGCAAATGTGACTTGTTTTGCCACTATCCACGTTACTTTATTTTACTGTATTTTCATTTCTCTGCCAGATACTTTTTCATCTGCCAATCTGCTGACAAGAGCTTTGTTAAAAGCCAGCTCTGTCCCACTTGGTGTTGGAGCTATTTTGGGCTCTCACACAGTTACTGTATAACTGTCACATAAGAAATCAGGCTGGTTAACAGACTGTTCAACACAGCAGACAAAGACATGCTAGCATGTGAAGTAGTGTGTAGGGAAAAAAATTATCCTTAGAAAGATCCTTGCCAATCTCTTGTAGCAGTCCTAGGAAGAGACTGAGATCTGTTTATTCATCTGCAGCTCTGGGGACAGGCAGCCTGAAGGACTGCAGTTAGTGAGGTTGCTTATTTGCAAATCATAAGTTTAAATCTCTGAGCACAAACTAAAAAAAACTCTGTCCCTGTGTAACAGGGTTTCTGAGAGAAAGCAGCTCAGGGCAGGAGACACAAGCACAGGATTAAATACAGAGTGACTCTGTTACATGTGTGGAGAAAGACAGAAAGGTCAAATTTCATGCCTACCCATTCTGATGATGTCAGAAGTGCTGAGTCAATTCTGGATGCTCCCCAGGACTTGGGATACGTGGATGGAACCCAGACTAAGGGAGCAGATTCCCTCTGTGTTTCAACTGCAGCAGTTCTCTGGAGACCTCCCAGCCAGCACATCCTTTCCCTGCTCCACCGAGTGCCTTGGCATCCCCGTGGTTCCTGAGGGTAACTGTGCCAGCACTTGCTCTAACAGAGTATTTTTGTGCTCCTGTGATCTGATCTTTGCTGCTCATAACAGCAAGTGATTTCTTTAGTTGGGGGAATCTCCTTCCCAACACCAGACAAGGGCTAAATCTGTCACATCTCAAACAGCAATTTTAAGCTAGATCCTACTGTAAAATGAAGCCTGATCCAAAAGCAAGCTAGCTTCTGAGGTGGCAGACAAATCTTTATTGAAAAGGGGTAACAACTTGGTAAGTGACCATGATCTGGTCACCATCTGTGTCCTCCTTGAGCCATAGCCCACAGGTAGTTAAAGCAAGGTCTGCAGCTCTGCTGTGCATTTAGAGTCAGGAAGGGTTACAAACGTGATAAACAAAGCATCCACCAACTTATGTGTTAAAGCACTACAACTACTCCACCACCCATCAAATCTCAGCTCGAGCTTCCTACCCAGGCCACAGCAAGCTCCCATCCTCTGTCTAGCAGCAGCAGACTTTGCTCATGGCTGCTGCTCCAGGGGTTTCTTTCCCTGCCTGCTGACGCTTGCTGCGGGCTGAGGAGCTGCTGCTGCTGCCGCCTTTCCACCAGTCGCCTTTGCTGCTCGCTGGCTGCTCTTTGCATCCTTCTCTGTCTCCTCAGGAGGGACTGCATTGGGATCAGGTGTCTCTTCTGAGGCAATAATTTCTTCTACTTGTGGCTTAATACAATCTGATTTAGGAGAAGTAATACAATTCCTCTCATATTTACTGTGCTCAGCAGCACAGAGGTATGGACAGCAGGATCTCCCTTTCACACTGGTTATGACCTCATCGTGTTCTTTTCCTCCTCCCATACCCACATAAAGACTTTCAGTGTCAGAAATAACATTACTGCTTTGTACAGAGCCAAAAGCAAGCCCAAGCCCTTCTGGTCTCTAATTAAAAAGATTCAGAGGTAGAACCAGCAGAACATTTTCAGATGTAAATAACTGTTTCTCACCCAAGTCATCTAATTCACAGGACTGCTCAGAAACATTTAGGTTACCCATGCCAGCAAGGCAAGAAAGAAATGCAGTTAAAGATTTGTTCTTGCAAACAAGAACATGTGTTCTGCTCTTGGGAGCACAAAGGGGAAGGAAATTTGTGAGTAATAGATATATATATATATATCTCAGTGAAGTACATATATCACTGTCAGCAGTGATGTATCCTGTCTGCAGCCTTGAAACAAACAAAACCCAGGCAGAAATATGCAAAACATGTTCTGATACCTGTTGGAATTCAAGCCTTATTTGGAGGTAAAAGGCTCTACCTGAGGGAGTTGTGAGGAATAAATCCCTGCCCAAGCAGCAATTACATAGGAAGAGTCTAAAAGAATAGTGAAGATCTGCCATGCACAAGAATCACCAGAGAGCTCTTCACTTCCACCCCTGCTCTAAACTGGACAAAAAAGGGTCACTTATAATTCCCACTTTGCCATTCCATATAGACATAAAACTAAGAGAGTGACTCATCTCACATGGTGGCTATAGGATCAGAAGGTGCTAAAACACTTGGGTGTTTAGGGTCCCTGAATTAACAAGGCTTTTCTGGGGGGTAGCTGCTGAGACAACTCTGGCTTTGGGAAATAACCCATCTCTGTGGACAGACATGCTTAGGAGGGCTTCCCTCTGGACTCTTGACCTATGCAAATGCTTGTCATGGCTTGAAAAACTTCCAGCAGGCAGGTGAGCCACAGTGAGAGCTCAGAGCTCAGCAGCAAGGTGAGAGCAGAAAGTGCTGAGCTCAACCTCTCTCGCTGGCTCTAACCTGGCAGCTCATGTTTTGCATCTGCTGTTGGCCAAGAGCATGCAAACTGTGACCTGATCCTTTGGGGCCAGACTGCTAACTGCAGAGTGTTTGATCATGGAGTAAAAGACAGAAAGGTGGAGGTGCTCTTACCTTTCTTTCCCCCTTCCTGCCATCTGCTTGCTGTTGTTTTTTTCTTTTTAGACACAGCTATACTACTTGGATCATGTCCTTGGGCTGTGTCAGTCTGGCCTGACACTGAAATCACAATCACCTGAAGCAAAGCAAGAACAGAAAGGGTACAGGCAAGAACGTGGATGCATCACAATCTCATCTGGAAACCACCACAACTGAATCCCTGGAAGCAACAAGGTTTAGGAGCAGTTCTAACTCAGCTTCCAGGGACATAGGCATCTTCCAAAGCAGAGAGGAGCTACCTGGGGAATCACCTGCTTGGGTTCCCTCACAGTCCTGCCAAAAGGAGGGAGGCAAGAGGGAAGGTTTTGGAAGGCAAAATAGTAGAAATAAAGTGCTGCCAAAATGTACTAGCTGTTCAAAACATGCTAAAGCTAAGTAATAAACATCAGCCCTTGGGTCACAGTCTGCTTTGCACTCTGGAGGAGGGAAGAGGTGTGAAATTGTTGCTTTTAAAGTGGATAGCTAGGGAGTGGGACAGGTGATGTCAGTTTATTCAACCTTGAACTGGCTTCATGTCATACTAAGTGAAGCCAACAAATCCTCTGACAGTTGTTCTTTAAACTCAGCACACTTGGTGTATCTCACATTACAGAGATCCTCAAGACCCTCTTTGGAAATGGAGAAATTCAGCTTTTTACTGTGTCTGAGGCACAGCTGTTGTGAACTGAGGCTGAACTTTGTAACAGACATTGGTTCACTAACGTACAAAATTACAGCCTTAAACCTTACAATAATCCTTAAACCTTACAAATAAACCCTTAAACCTTTAAATAATAAGATAAGAATCCTTAGCCCTTTCTAGAGACTGGTTTAAAGAAACAGCTATGAACAAACTGCAAAAACCCCCACTCACCATAGATAACTGTGTCCAATCTACTGCTACCTGAGCCCTTGGGAATTCCCTCCTGCTTCCACTTGGCCTTTAACATCAGCTGCCAGCACACTTCAGCTGAGAAGGGGTTAAGTGAGCACTGGCTGTAAGCACTCGCTGGTGGCATCCCCGCAGCAATGCCAGTGCTGCAGCAGCAGGAGTGCCTGGGACACATCTCTCTGTATGTCTCCAGCAGGATGGACATGCCTGCCCACTCTGCTGCTCTTCCTCAGCTATCAGTGATCAGTAGCATGGTAAAAGAGCTGTCATGGAGTATTCAATCTGTGCAAGTGAGCTCAAAGATCTGGAGAAATGGTTTTTGTCTGAAACCTTTGCACCTGAAAAGCAACCCACCTTTTTTTTCCCCCCTGTGTTCCAGTGAAGATTCTTTTGGCAGCTTTGAACAGCCTTGACAAAACACATGAGTTCTGATCTCTGCTGGTGAGTTATAGATGGAACTAACAGAGGTCTCAGTCTCACAGAACACTTACCCAGCACCCTCAAATCCACACTCATGAGCAGCTCCATCAAATGGCAAGAGTCTCTGCTTGAACATGCAAAACCACTGTGCTGAGTGGAGGTGTGAGGTAGTGAAGGTCTGGACAGAGGTGTGAAGAGAGGCTTTGGAGTGAAGTGAAGATGAAGAGGGACCTGAAGGGGAGCTGGAGGCAGTGAGAGTGGTGAGGGCTCTCAGGCACCGAGATGCTGTGCACAGCTACCAGGGCAGTGACCGTTAGAACAAGACACAGTGAAATGAGCTTGTGACAGGAGGAAAGGAGAGAACCCAGTTTATTTGTGAACACAGAGCAGAGTTCATACATTTCTGCAGACACACACAGACACACATTAGCATCCTGGCCTCCTAAGCCTGATCTTGTGTGTTACAGTACTTGTACCCCAGCTGGGCAGATTGAACAGTATTCCTGGATGTAAGTGACACCCATACTAAGGCCTCTCTCCATTAACACAGCAATACCAAGGGCCTCCATGCTGACACAACCCAGCACTAATTTCTCCATGACACAATTCTCTAACATTCCATCTATGCTACTTGACCAAAGTTGGAACAAATCTAAGCTGCTGCTCAAAAATGCCTCCATCCTTTTTTAGCTTTCCCTCTACCTCACCAGTTGCCTTCACTGAGAGGATTCTTCTCTTCTTTCTGGTTTTGTTGTAGGGTCAAATGCTCCAGGAGGAGGTCAAGCAGTAGACCTGTGCCCACAGCCAGCATGCATCTGGCTGGGCTGAAGATGCTGCAGCTAGGTTCTGTGAGGTTAGCAGGAAGAAAACGTTTAGGAAAAGCCCTGCTTTCCCTGGCACAGTTAAGTGTGTTAGAAGCAAGAGTGAAGTGAATGGAAAAATCCCAGGCTGCCTGCTGAAGCAGAGAGCCATTTTCACACACAACATCAACCTATCATCCAAAAATCTCCCCAGACTGCTGCTTCCTAGCCCTAAATTCATGCTTTGGCTTTCTTCTCTTCCTTCTCTTCCTCCTGCTCAGCCTGCCTCTCCTCCTCGGGGATGTACACACTTACGGTGACGTCGCTGGTCTCGGTGCCGTACTTGTTCTTCACCACGATGCTGTACTTGCCCGAGTCCTGGGTGGACACTGTGGCAATGCTGAAGCTGACATTCTTCCCAGACTCAAACCTCAGGATGCAGTTGGCATCTGATGCAAATGCCTTTTCATTCTTCAGCCACGAGACCTCTGGGGTAGGGTCTCCCCAGACAGTGCAAGAAAGGTTAAGTGCCTGTAGGGAAAGCACAGGAGGGTTGCAGAGCAAGAACTGGCAAATATCTGCTGGGTTTGGGGGCCTGACTCTCCAAAGGTTCCAACTCCCCTCTGGCTTCCTGCCTTTAGTAAAGGGATGCATGGCATCATGACCAGGGATCAGTAACTTCTGTCAGCCTTCTGTGTCACAAAGGAGGAGCTCAGGTAATTCACACAGGCCATTACAGCCTTTCAACAGCTTATGGACTTCCCTCTCTGCTCTCACCATCATTAGCAGAGCTTTCTCCATGTAAAATGAGCTATTGTCTGCATTTGGGTGTGGGACCTGAAATGAGAGCTTGAGGAACCATCAGATGGATCTGCTCACATTAAACTCACTGTGTGTTATCCCAGAAGTGAGGTGTCCCTGCCTTTTAAGTCAGAACAAAGTGTCCCTGGAATATTTTCTTCAATTTGGACCCTTTTAAGCTGTGCCCTGACAACTCTTCCAACAGACTTGAATTGCTTTATGCACTCCTGTTTTTAGGAGTAAAAACTAAACTATTTTTAACTGAAGTCAGGAGAGGCTCTGTCCTTCCTTTGGTGTTTAGATCAGCATTTCCCTTTGATGTTAGTGATGTTCCTCAGGGCTGAACTGAGTCCCATCAGACCAAAGGATCTGCACCATCAGGGAGCCTGTGGCTGGAGAGAGCACTGGCAGCTGGGTACCAGAGAGTCTATTGTGCAGATAGTTGTTGTCAGCGGAGAAATCCATGGTTGGGAGATATCAACAGGTATCAGTGATCCTCTCCTCCCACCCCAGTGCCATGGAGATCTTCCCAAAGGGAGTATCACACAGAGAGTCAAAAGGGGAAAACACTCACATGAACCTTCTCCCTCTGGACCTCTCTTTAGGAAGGAATCCATTTATGTGTTAAGGAGTCCATTGCTCTGAACTTAAAATGTTATACAAAGCACAGTTTAACTTCTCAGTTGGGAACTGAGGAATTTGTAGAGAGAAGATGTTCTTCAGTGGTTCATGAGGAAAGGACTAAGTGACCCATGAGGAATGGACAAGCTTCCACTTGGCTGCAATCAAGTTTCTCTTCCTTTTTCTGTTTTTTTTTTTAAGGCTTTGGATAAAAACAGGTCAAAACTAGAGACAACTGGAGAGCACTCCCACCCCTGGCCCTATAGGCTGCCATGATCATATCTAGTGTGAGACATCTGATAACAGGCTACCTTCACCTCTCTGCTTCTTATCTGGCAGTGTGATGGTGAAGGTGGGACAGGAGAGAGACATCCAGGCTGCTGAAAGGAGCAGCTGCTCTGTGCCCCTCACTACTTTTTGTGCCATTCCCTGCAGATTATCACCAGCAGGGGAGCACAGGTGGCAGAGGGAGATGTGTCACTGTAGCTCAAGCATTGCTGCTCCTCTGGTGTATTAGCACAGACCCAGGCTCAGGGGTGGTCTGGGCCACGGTGCCAGTGGGTGACTTGGGGCTGCTCAACCAGAAGAATCTGCTCTCCTTTTCCAGCCTACCTGTGAGGGCATCTACCCCTGGCAGAGGGCAGAATGGGGAGCTGGTGGGCAGAAGGATGGAAAGTGTTGCTTCTAGGTCTGAAAGTGCCTGTCTGGCAGAATCCTCAGCCTCCCCTTTTAAAAATAACTCCCCTTACTCATGCCCAGGCCTTCACTGCAACAGCCACTCAGGTTCATTGGGCTGGTTGTACTCAGAAGTTCTGCCAGCATTCTCTGTCAGGTCACATTCTGCCCTAATGGGAACTGACACTTAGCCTTTTCCAATTATATCACCCTGCTGAAGAGCATTTATGGCTACCAGGGGAAGCCTCTTAGGCCATCTGGACCAAACACTGTTTGACTAACACTGGGTAAACCCTGCTTCATTCCTGCTCACACATATCCCTCAGCTCCCAGGGACAAAGCCAATAAATAGCATCACAGTGTTAAGGTGAAGTTGGAGATATGCATATGCTTGGAAGCTCAGTCTGAGGACACCAGTCTGTTCCTGTAACTCTGCTGTTATGGCTGCACTGCTGTTCGGAACCACAGCTCCCAACCACCAGCCCTCTGCTACCACGTTTACTGGTTTGTTTTTTCCCAAACCCCTTGATGATTGTGCAATCTGCAGGAGTTCCCCAGCAGAGCAGTGCCCTCCCCTCTCTGTAGCAGGAGTGCACCCAGCAAGGAGAGGAGCCAACACCACCCAGGCAAGCACTGCTCTCCCCAGCCACACTGTGCTAAGAGGCTCTCCCAATGCTCACCTACTGGATCCACAAACACCAGCTCAAGGATGTTTGTCTCGAGATCTGGGAGGTTTTCAGCCACTTGTTCAAACATTACAGATGTCCTTGCTGTCAAGGACAGTCTGTGTCTGGGCAAGATTTGGCAACATCTTTTGTACAAACTCATTTGTTACAATCACTCCACATTAGCCTTTAGTGAGCTCACAATCAACCTTATAGCAAGTCTCTTCTGGCAGAAATCTCCACTCTGGTAAAAACCACCCAGATTTATCTCTGTCCAGTGCAGTGTGAGAATCTTGTCTCCAAGCACAAGCATTGTTAGCTGAGACTGCAAAATCAACCTGTTTCTTTGTGTCTTCTACCTACAGTTACAACACTCATATCACAGAATCCCCATCCTTTTGTTTGCTTGAGAATTGAGGCACTAGGTTGGAAAAGACCTTACAGATCATCAAGTCCAACTGTTAACCCAACACTGCCAGGTCACCACCAAACCATGTCCCTCAGCACCACACCTCCAAGGCTTTGAAACCCCTCCAGGGATGGTGACTCCACCACTGCCCTGGGCAGCCTGGGCCAAGCCTTGACAACCCTTTGGGGGAAGAAATTGTTCCTCATGTCCAACCTAAACCTCCCTGGCACAACTTGAGGCTGTTTCCTCTTGTCCTGTCACTTGTTCCCTGGGAGAAGAGCCCAACTCCCATCTGGCTCCAACCTCCTCTCAGGGAGTTACAGAGAGTGAGAAGGTCTCCCCTGAGCCTCCTCTTCTCCAGGCTAACCAAGCCCAGTTCCCTCAGCTGCTCCTCACAGGGGCTGTTAAGGTTTACTGCTGCTACACCATTTATAAGGCAGCCTTGACAATCTTGCTGCACTGAAGGAAGTTCACAGTAGCAGACACAGAACAACTAATTACCTTCTAAAAAGGGAATTAAGCTTCCCTGGTACCCTGTTCCAAAAACATCTCCCTGTGAAACCTGTGCATGAATGTTTAAAGAGCTGGTTGCATAAGGAGGTTTGGTCTCAGCTCACATTGTCATCCCACTTTTATCTCAGGCTTAGGAACAGACACTGCCCTGAATGCCAAACCCCATCTGTGCCAGCCCATGGAATTCTGTGTGGAAGGCAAGGGATGAATAAATCATGGAGCAGATCTGAAAGGTGGCATCTTTAAAAGACAAAAGGTGACTGTTTTCCCATCAAGCTGTCAGGCTGCTGTGTAATTCAGCTCAGTTACTGTACCTTGCCCTCCTGGATGGTGACAACATCAGGCAGCCCTCCCAGGACCCGTGCACGGTCTGCAAACAAAGAAGGATCATTTGCTTTAGGGTCTCAAAATCAACCACCTCCCAAACACCTCTCTTCCCTCTCCAGTTCTTTCCTTTTATGTTATGCACAACCTGCCTCTGATATCTGACAGCACAGAACCCTTCAGCATTCCTAGCACACCATTTGGGCTCTGAGAAACGTCAGAGCCACAGCAGATGTGTTAATAGCTGGTGCCAGTCACTTCTAGAGGGGAGTTACAGCACATCTGCTGTGGCCTGCACTTGTGTGACTTCTGAGGGCACAGGAAAAATCAGTGTTTGAGATCTGGTGCTCTGAATTTATTGTGTCATAAATGACAAACATTGTGTTTCCCAAAGGAAAGGAATGGTACCTAATGAAGTGGTGGAGATAGGGTTTGAATCTGCACACAAAGGCAGACTGCAGGCTCAGGGACAGCAGTGCAATTCCAGCCCTTGTAGGTATCTGGGTGTAAATCAGAACAATATCTGTTTGGAAGCTCAGAGCCCCACAGGAACCTCACACAAACAGAAGAAGCTGATGACACACAGACTTTGGACACAAGCACAAGAAGCTGATGACACACAGGCTTTGGTGCACATCTTCTGGAACATGGATTCTGTTTGTGACATGTCTTGGTGGAGCCTGGCAGAGGAAGGAAATGACTGTACAGAATGTTCCCTCTACTGCTTTCTGTGAAAGATGTGCTCTGGAGCTGGGAGATAGTGGCCTGATGAGACCAGAAGCAGGACTGTGCTACTTCAGTCAACGTGCCAGGGGAAGGAATGAAATGCCCAGGGCAGGGCTATTAGTGATCCCTTTGCCCCCTCTCAACTGGGACACAAAGGGCTCACAGGACATAACCAAGCTCCACTCTGCCTGGAGCATAGAATCATTCAGGGTTGGAGAAGATCTTTAAGATCATGAAGTCCAACTGTAGATGTCCAGGAGGAGCCCAGATGTCTCTGCATATTCTTTCTCCAGTAACTTTTCAAATGCCACCTGTGCCCTCATCTTTGTACAGGCCTGGAAGCCACCTGCAGTGGGACAACTTCCTGACAGGTCACACTTTCTCCAGGCATTTTTCTGGAAATAGGGAGAATATTGAGCTTCATAATTCAAGTTGAATTCTAATGACTTATTCCTTGAATAATTGATACTTTTGGTTCAGTTGCTGTGTTGAGATTGACACACAGGCAGAAGCAGGAGGAGGCTGGGAGATCTGTTTTTAAGCAATGCAAAAGCTCCTGCTGCTTTTGCAGCCATTTCTGTATGCACTGCAGAGATGTTGGACACTTGAGAGAGCGCAGAATGAGCCAAGTGATTTCCTGCATCTTCCAGAACAAAGTGAATTTTGTGCAGAGAACATGCCTGAGAGATCTCAGCAATAGGGCTATTTTAGAGGAGTCTAACTAGCAATGAGACCAGGAGCTGGGACAGGAAAAAGCAACATAACCCCTAACCATGAGATGATTAGCTGCAATGAGCCCCAGTGCTGCACCACTCAAAGGTCACTCTCTCCTTGCTCCTCCTCAGTGAGAGGACCTGCTCCTTTCAGGATGAGCACATGCCTGTACACACACGTTCATGCCCTTTCTTTCCCACCACACAGCTCTCCTGGAGAGGAGGAAAACCTTCAGAGACACTTCATGGCAACCCCAGTGCAAGAAGAGACACTTACTTTTCTCTGCGATGGCAGCTTGCCTGGAGAGGAAAGAAACAAAAGCCAAGTTAGATTTCAGCTAAGGTTTCCTTAGAGCAATTGAAACGGAGCTTCTCTTTTCAGCTGCCTTCCCCCTGCTGGGGGAAATCTCCCTCATCTTTTGCAACATGCTTCTCCCTCCTCACCCAACTGTTGTGTAAGGGCTACACCAAACAAGCCACGTGCAAAACTCCTCCAGGCTGCTGCTGCAGCACCAGGTTGTGCTTCAGAGGAGACAGTTAGCTCCAGCAGAAACCAAGCAGATGCTGCTGTTATTATCTCATGGCTGGCATTAGCACAGTCAGAGAGCAGAAAAACTTACTTGAGTCTCTGGAACTCGGCAAAGGCTTCATCAAAGGCTTTGTAAAGAGAAAAGCTGGGTTTAGAGGTAGGTTCAGAGGCAAACCACCACAAGTGCACACTCAAAATGCAGAAATACATTCAAAAGATAGGAATAAATGGAACACAGAAATTAAAATGTAGAAATACATGTACACCAGACCTCCTGAAGGAAGTCTTAATGGAGGCATGTAGCTGGTATAAGCCTTAAAATGCTGAGTGGTTCAAACTAATAAAAGCCACCTTGTGTATGGCAGCTGCTGCATATATCTGTGGATGCATAAACACTCTTTTTTGGTCTTCTAAAAGACAGACTTTATGACAAAGAGGTTGAAGGCCAGCAATAGGCTGAAATCATTGCCCAAAACAGAGGGAGAAAGCCACAGCACAGATATGGGGCAGCTCTTGGCAGTGGTCTCCCAGTCCTTGTTAAGATCATCCTCCTCTGTCTACAAATGTTTGGAGCATGCACCCCCTTTACATGTGTATTTATTAATGAACTGTCTGGATGCACTACTGGAGCTCTCCATTCTCCCTCCTGCAGCCCAGCAGCTCATCTGGCACACCCTCCACTTTGGAGACACCTAGCTTATGGAACACAAGAGAAGTGTTTTCCCCAAGTGCTTCTCCACCTGCTCTGAAGCATCAACCTGATGGCCATGAGCAAACCAGACTGTTGTCTCCTTTGTAAATTCAGGCTCAGCTACCATCAGAGGTCAAGCTCTCCCCCTGTGAAAGGGAAGAACTCCTCTCTCTTCTCAGGCAGTGGAGACAGAAGGAGCAGCGTGGAGGTGGTGCCACACTGCCTTTACACAGAGCTTGCCCACCCGAAGTGAAGCTGTAGGGATGGCAATGGCTGGGGATGGAAACTCATCCATTTGGAAGGAGTTCATCTGTTCCCCAGGATCTGAGAGCACTGTCAGAGTAAAAGCTCAGAACAGTCAATCCAAATAGCTTTGGCTGCTCCCCCAACAGTCGAGTTGATGAAAGGTCCTGACAGGAGCCCTATTGTAGCCATCAAAGAAATGCAGGAGGAGAGCAACAGAACAAGCTTGTCCCTCACTTCCTCCCCCAAATATGACTTGGAAGGGTGAGACACAGAAGGCATTCAGTGCTCTGAACTGTTTGGAAGTGCCCATGGATGCCAGCAACACGAGGGGTTTGTCAGACAGCTGAGCCTGGGCAAACAGCAAGTGGCTACGTGGAACAGGAAAAAGCTGTTTGGAATTCATAGACTCACAGAATCCTTCAGGTTGGAAGAGACCTTTCAGATCCTGGCGTCCAACTGTTAACCCAACACTGCCAGGTCACCACCAAACCATGCCCCTCAGCACCTCATCTCCATTGCTTTTAAACCCCTTCAGGGATGGTGACTCCACCACTGCCCTGGGCAGCCTGGGCCAGGCCTTGACAACCCTTTAGGGGAAGAAATTGTTCCTCGTGTCCAACCTAACCCCCCCTTGGGGCAACTTGAGGCTGTTTCCTCTCTCTGTTGCTTGTTCCTCAGGAGAAGAGCCCAACTCCCACCTCCTCCAACCTACTTTCAGTGAGCTGTGGGATTTATGACCCAAGAGCAGAGGCTAGGGAAGACAAACTGCAGTGTCCCCCCTAAAACACAGCAGGCCCCACGACCCCCTGGGCAATGCATCTGCAGCAGGGTCCTGCTCTAGAAGTTCCCAGCCTCCCATGGTGCAGTGCCCAGACACAGGTGATGCCAGCAGAGGGAATGGCCTACCTTGTCCAGAGAGATCCACTGTCTTCTGGTGTCCTGTTTTGCCATCAAAGAGTTCCATTGTGTATCTGCCTTTGTCCTCTGGCGTTGGCTCGTTGATCTGCAGCCAGAGCTGCTCCCCGGTGACCCCGCTCCTCAGGCGCTCTGTGAACCGCAGCTGGGTGTCGCTGGGGAACAGAACAGCCTCAGCCTCCTGCTGGGTGAGCACAGAGCCCCGGGGGCTGCCCAGCTGGGATCTGTGCCTTGCCATTTACCATCAAACACAGCTCAGCAGAGGTGTATCTTCTGCCACAAAACCACCCACTTCTCAGCTTCCTAGCTAGGCAGCTCACTGCCCTTGGTGAAGCCAAGGATCTCTCTCCAACTGGCTGCTCCCTTAACCTTTTACACTGGGAAATCTGAATACACTAGAGGGACAAAGGACACTTTCTAGGTTAATTTGAGGTGCTGCAAGATGAAATGAGTCTTGAGTAAGACAGAGTAAGATTTGCTCTTAAACAGAGAAAAGAGAGAGAAAAGAAGAGAGACTTAAGAGGAGGGAAAAAGAGAATACTTCAGAGTTTGAAATACTCAGGCCTCCTGGTGACACCAGGTCAGAATGGGTGCCAAGAAAGAGGAAACCCTCCAAGTGCTTTCATCTTTCCCTGACAAGGCTGCTGGCTAGCCCCAGTGTCAGTAAGGACAGCCAGAGTGCTGCAGCACCTCCTGGGTGTGCTCTGCCTCGCTTCCATCAGGTTTGTTGAGGGATCAGCAACCCAGAGTCCATCCCAAAGACTAGCTACTACCATGGGCACAGGAAGAGAAACAGCAAGAACAGGAATAACAGATCTGGGACTATCTACATTATTGGCTTCTCTGGGTTTTCCAGCACATGCTGTTTGTGCTGGCTGAGAAGCCAAAGCCTTCTCATGGATCTGGATATGCAGCTCCCATTAATTGTGGGGATCTGGGAAGTCAAATTCTTTTAGTAATCTCAGTTCCTCTGTCTGTCTTGGTTGGGTTTGTGGTGCCCACAGGAGCTGCTGGCTGGGTTTTACTGCCCCAGGCACCTGCTGGAACCTCCTCTGCCTCCTAAACACAAACCCAAGCACTGGAAGATGTGTCTGCTTGTCCCAGCTCCTGTGAGCTGTGGCTTCTAGACAAGCAGAGCTCCAGGCCAGGTTTCTCTGCCCTCACAGTGTTGGCCTCTCAGAATGCTTGTTGGTCTCTCAGGTTATTTTAAAGTGATTCAGGGAAAGGTGCAAGTTCCACACAGGAGGTGGGAAGGGCTCTGAAGCAGCGTGACCCTGACAGCATTCCATGGCACGGGTCTATCTGTTTCATGAGGGCCTGGCACCACCAACACCTGACTCTTGTACTGGTTTCACATGGAACTAATTCACTGAAACTAACCCAGAGCAGAGAAGGACTCGAGAGAGATGAGGAGAAACCTGGGCCTCACCTCTCCCACACATCCAGGCTCTCTCTGAGTCTGTAAAGACAAAACTGCAGTGACTTTGGCAAAGCTTTGGTGTACTCACTTGTGCACCCAGCCCACTCTCAGATCTTCCACGTAGTAAGTGACATAGGAGTACAGCCTGATCCCTTCAGCTGTGCTCTGGATTTTCAGGTCTGTGGCAGAGAGGGCTGAAAGAAGAGCAGATGGTTTGATGGAGCCATGCAGCCATTCACTGAGTGTCACAGGGAGTCATTCACTGGGAAAGAGAATCAAGTGCTTACCAATCCTTCTGCATACTTCATTCATCAGATCTGCAAAAGCTGTGGAAATAAAACCCAGAGACTGAGGCTCTTGTGTCTGCAGCTCAAGCACAGTCCATAACAGGACAAGGACTGGCTCTGAAATACTATTTATATATGATATTACACTGGCTCTGTTATTCCCCAATTTCCAGACTTCTCTAACTGCAGCCTTGATGACTCCTGCTGCAGCTGAACAAAACAGGATCAGCTTCCTGTTCTTGCTTTAAATGCCACTGTTCAGTGGAGTGCTAACCATCTACATGCATTCCAGTGGACAGAGATTTTCCTCCACTTGCAAACAGAAGTGAAATTTATGTACCACAAGGAGTGGAAAGGCCCCTAAATACATGAATGATAAAGATGATAAGAACAGGAAACCTTTTAAGATGACTCAGTTCTATAATTTCTTTCTTTACTTGCAGACTTACACTACCAGGGCCCCTGAGGAAACCTCTTATCATCTTGCTTCACATTAGTCACTGTATTCTCCCCAAATTACACAGAAACCAGCTGCATTAAGCTGTATTCAAGATGATTTCTTGGGCAACCTGCTCTAGGTGACCCTGCTGGAGCAGGGGGATGGGACTAGATGATCCCCAGAGGTCCCTTCCAGCCCCCCACAACCATGTTGGGACTGAACTGAAAGATCTCCATTTTTTCAAGGAGATGATCTTGAGTGCAGAAGGAACAGAGCCATGTGTGCAGTTGCCTGTGTTTCCCCACACCCACTTGCAGGAGAGTGGTCAGTGGGTGGCTACCAGCCTGCAGAGAGAGGCTCTGACCTGTGTCCTTGAGCTCCAGCTCGCTGGTGTCCTTGCCTCTGTCATCCTTCAGTATGACTTCATAGGTGCCAGCATCCTTCTTAGAGAACTGCAAAGTTGGGACAGTAAAGCCAGTTTCAGAACAGTTACTGCAGAAAAACCTAGATTTTACTGCTGAACCTGGCTGATGACCTGTCCCCATGCCCTGGGAGGTGCCCAATGCCTGGGGCTGAGGCTGCCCTGCTCCTGCCTGGGGTGGGGGGGTCCTGGCCAACAGCCACAGCCCTGCCACTTCTTCCCTTCCCCAGCTAAAGAACTGGGAGCAAAGAAAGCATGTGGTGAATGCAGGCCACTTCTCTGGTGACTCCAAAAGGGTGGTCCTCTGAAAGCTAGACTGACAAATGCTTTCCCAAGGCCATTGAACATGTAAATCTGGTCTTTTTCTGTTGCTAAACAGACATGCAGAGGAAGTGACAAGCTTATTATCTCTCCTGTCATCATTTCCTGGCCATGGGAAGGAGCAGCTACAGACAAACATTGGCTTTAGCTGAACCACAGAGGTCTTGTGAGCTTTTCCATTTTTAACCCCCACTTCCTTTTCTGGTCATTGTGCTAGAATATGAGATTAGCTCTTATCATTTACCTGAACTCCCAACAACCAGTCTCAGCTGAGGGCTGCCAGGGGCAGTCACTCACCTCTGATATCAGCAGAGTGCACACGCCGTCCTTGAAGTCGTGTTCTTCATCTACCATTATCTCCCTGCTATCTTTGTACCACACAATCTGTGTTTCCTTCTTAATATTGGCCACCTGAGATGGATGGAAACCACAGTGTAATGAATCTCCACACCTGAGCAGGGGAAGTTCCCCTCACAGTGGTTAGCTGCTCTGAGTGTCTCCTCGCAGAACGAGCAGCTCTACAGCGTGACAGCAGTGAGCTACTGCAAACCTCCCTCTCAAACCCAGGGATGGGAGGGGGAAAGCAGCAGGGGTGGAAAGGGAGAGAAGAGGACTGCCAAAAGCTCCAGGGAGCCCAGGGAAGCAGTGGGTCCTGCCATGGGGATTTCTACACACAGGAACTGGTTAAAAAAGAGGAAGTCTGATGGTTCACACAGGCTGGCCACTCCTGTTCAGGTGCCCGCTCCTGACTGGCAGACCTGAAGGAAAACGTTGAAGCTGTTTTCCAAGGGGATGTGCTACAGACACCAAGCAGCCACCCAGCATGATTCAGAGGCTCCATCACTCCCCAGGATGCAGCTGGGAGTGCAGAAGCTCTTGCTGCCTCAGCAGTGGCAGGTCAAAGTGCTCAGTGCTCTCCTCACCCCTTACCTTACACTTCAACATCACGTTGCAGTCATCAGTAACTTCCCATCCCAGCTTGTCCACAAAGTGAGGGCCTGTATGAAATTGCAGGTACAATTTTAAAGGTCACTCCAATGGCATTTGTGACACACAACCAGAGGCAAGTGTGTTTTCCTTGAGAAGAAAACTGTTACTTACTAGTGTGCTTTTGTTTTTCCTGTGTCTGTTTCAGCAGGTAAGCAGCCACAGAACACAACAAACCCCACTTCTTTCATACCAATACACATAAACAAAACTCTCAACAGACTCTCATAAATATCCATGTTATCACCTTGCTTCCTGTGCCACTCCTTCCTCTGGAACTCTGCTTCATCCTTCAGCTTCTTGAACACTAGGAATCAAAAGCAGCAAGAAACAGAGGGTTAAGCACTGTGCCATGAAAGGCACTGGAACAGCTGCTGGTGTTCAAAGGAGTGGAAAGGGAAGATGACAACTGAAGTAACCTAGATAGAATTTCTCCAGCCTGCTGTGTAAGACAGACTATCTTACCATCCCCAATGAGGACCAGGCTGGATTGATTGGTTGCTTTTCCATCCTGCAGTTGGAAGGTGTAAGTCCCCTCATCCTTGTCCTCAAGTTTATCCATTATCATTTCAACAAGGCCAGTGTTCTGCTCCACCTTCATCTTGTATTTCTTCAGGAATGGAAAGTAAAGCAACAATTAATGGATGTGAGAGTCAGAAAACACTTCTCAAATGTTACATGTTGGGTTCAGGTGAAGTTCTCTTGTCTTTATTCAGACTCCCACTCACATTCCCACTATCTCCAGCTCCAGCTCTAACCATATAACTAAGAAATCTGTTAAAGGTGAGGCCTGTTTCCTGGTGACATGTCTGTGGTACAGTGACTACTGTGTTGTTCTAACACTTCCTTTAAGGAGCCTGTCCTCACAGCAGAGGGGTTTCAGCCCTTGCATCATTTACCTCCACTTTGTGATCTCCATCCAGAATTCATCTGGAGCTCAGAGCTATGGACAAAATCCTGCTCAGGATGCTTTTGAAGAAGTGTTCATTGCTCATGAAGATGCAGGAGTGTGGAACACTAGCTGGAAGTATACTGGAGACTAATATTCCCTTGACACCCATAAACACACACACAAGCAACACAAAGTCTCACCTCCCCATTGAAGATCTCCTTGTCATTAAACACAAAGTTGGCCTTTGCACTGCCAGAGAGCTTCTCAGCTTGCAGCCAGAACCTCACCTCTCCTTTCTCCAAGATCTCCACTGCCAGCTCAGAGGCAAGTGGCACAACTACAAAGAAGAAAGAAAAGAGTGAAGCATATACTTTGTCTGTGCCCCAACAACTATTTTCTCCTATAACCACAAATCTCCTTTCACACTCAGACACTGTAGGCAAGGTAAGTATCTTATGGTAGCTCCCACACACCCTCAGTCTCCCCAGAACATTTTGTTTTCCTCTGAGTAATGGAAATCCTTCACATCCACTTTAACTTTTTGTTCAGGTACCTTAACCAGCAGCACAAAACATGAGCATTTAGACTCTGATTTTGGAGCATACTGCTCATTCTGTTGCCTTCCATCACTTCTTAGGGGTCTTAGTGGCTGCTCAGGCTCTCAACACACTCTGTGCTCCGGGGAGTGCCTGAGCTGACTGGGAACTCTCCCTGGCCTCCACTTACACAGCAGTGTAAAGTCTGTGTTGTTGTGGTGTCACAGGGAACAGCTGAGGACAGTGACAGAGTGAGGACACAGCTCTCACACACTGCCCTGGCCTGGGCTGTTCCTTCAGCTCCATGTGAGCAAAGGCTACAGCAGCAGAGGACCGAGGCTGAGGGAGTGGCTGATGTCCTAAACAGCTGAGAATCCTGGAGCAGAGCTGCCAGCCCACCTCCTGTCAGACACAGGCAGGGGTGAGGACCCCTGGAGTCTTTCTGTCCCCTGCTCACCCCTTCCTTGCACCTATACCCTCATGTGTGCTTCACAGAGTCACAGAACTGCTTTGGCTGGAAAACACCTTTCAGATCATCAAGTCCAACCATTACCCAGCACTGCCACGTCACCACTAACCCATGTCCCTCAGCACCACATCTCCAGGGCTTGGAAACCCCTCCAGGGATGGTGACTCCAGCACTGCCCTGGGCAGCCTGGGCCAGGCCTTGACAACCCTTTTGGGGAAGGAATTGTTCCTCATGTCCACCAGGGAAGGAACAACCCCACAGGAGTGTGCCCCAGCAGAGCAATGCTCCCTGTGAAGCTGCCTCACCCAGTGCATTACTTTGCTGTAAGGAGCAGAAGGAATCCCAGGCCTTGTGTACTGCCTCAGCCACAAAAGCAGTGGAAGCTAGAGAGGGTGTGAATAGCCATCAGGCTGCACTGCTTTTGTCTCCCTGTCAGCTCCTCTACTTGACTTGGATGTCACTAACTATGAATATCTTAATCTGCCATGGAAGAGAGGAAAGTGTCTCAGAAGCTGCTAATGAAGGGGCCCAAAGGACTGTTTTTAGGGAAAAGGCCATTCCCTTGCCAGCCCAAAGGCACTGGACCAATCTGCATTACAGGCCCCCAGGAGGAAAAGTCTCATTTCAAAACACTCCCATGAGCACAGCTGAGAGCTGCTTTAGGCATTTTCCAGCCACTGTGCTTCCAAGGCTTTATACCCCTGTCTGTGCAGCATCACAAACCACCACCAGCACCTGACAGGGACTCCTGGGGCAGCTGGTACCTGGAGGAGCTGGAACAGGTTGTTTTTACCAGCACCCATACACAGTTGTGCTCTTACTCAAGCACGGTCTTCACCCATGGACTTACTGGCTGCAGATGTTTCTGAGCAGAAGGTACAACTCAGAGCAGTCCAGAAGCACCAAGCAAGCAGCATGGGAGAGCTCCTGTTGAAGCAGAAATGCCTAGCAACTCATTTTTAACCCAGGAATTTGTGTAATCCTCAAAGAGATTATCTGGAGACAGGGCTGAGGTTTTGTGCTGATCCATAGGAGTTCATTCCTATTTTCCTAGCCCCACAGGCACTGCCAGATGAATCTCAACCTCTGCTTGTAGCATGGTTTGAGTTTAGTGTCCTGGAGTGGCCAAAGCAAGTGAGAGAGTTTCCTCCTTAAGGATAGAGTCCACTGTGATCTCTCCTCTTGCCTGTGCCTCCTGGGAGCTCCTGGACAGCTAGCAGTGTGCTGTTACCAAATACAGGCCACATAAGATGACAGCCTGTGTCCTGAGGAGCTCATTTGGTGCCATGAGTTATGAACACAGAGTGTGGAGGAGAAGGGTTGGGGCAATTAAGGACATGCAGCAGCAGCCAGGTTTTGTGGTGACCAACTTTCAGCATGGAGGAAGGGACTGGGAGGAGCAGGAGTACCCAAGGGGGTGCTTGGGCTGCCACTGAGCTGGCAAAAGGTGACACAGAATGTGGAGAAGGGTAGAGCTGCTATGGAAAAGACAGAGAAGGAAATGAGAAAGAGGGATGATGTAGGGGAAAAAGACAGGACCTTGCTGCAGCCAGTTTGTGACTGGGCTGAGCTGGCAGAGGTGGCAGCAGGGTGTGCACAGAGCTGGAGATGTTAAAACATAGGCAAGAGTTTTAGAGTGTAGTGGGTGAAGGTGAGACCAGGATTAGGCCTGTGTAACAGGTTTCATCACACAATCCAGTATTATTGGTTTGGACAATTAGCCATCTTACAATCCAATGAAAATAACCAAGCTGTGCTACCACCAAGGCATCACAAAGCTATGGAAGGTCTGTGGACCTGACAAAAACACCATCCCAAGCAGCAGGAAGGATGTTCTTACTGTGAAGAGTTACAGGAAAGAGGGAGGGAATGAGTTTCAGCAGGAAAATGCTGTATCTATAGATCGTTGCAGCTGAATGTACCACAGTTGCTTGCTCTGTTAACCTTAACTCTAACTTCTGTTAACTCCAGCTGGAGTAAAGCTGGAGAAATTTCCCAGACAGGTTAGGTGTGCTGAGGAAGCACAAAGGGCTGCTCTGCAGAAGGAACACAGGCAATAGGACACTTAATTTCACCAGGTGCCCAGAGCAGCAGCCTGCAACGGAGCAGGAAGAACATCAGTAACACAATGTGCTGAAAGAAAGGGAAAAAACTGAAGGAATTTTGACTCAGACCCACTTTCAGTTGGGATGACTAGAGTGAGCTCCCTGCTGGCTGGGGGCAAGAGCTGTGATGCCTCACTGCATGCAAGCCTCCCCCCTCAGGCTCCTTTGTCTCACTTACCTGGGAACTTGCGGTCGTGGCTCAGAGCCAGCAGGCGTTTCATCTCTGCAGAGACACCACAGAACCAGGTGAGGGAGGGGGCCAGGGGTGGGGGGTGTGCCCTCTGGGCCTGGGAGGCAGGGCAGCAGGGAAAACAGGGGGGGAAAGCCAAGCAGGCATGCTGAATGGACATCAGACCTACCTTCCTCATCAATGGTGAGGCTTGAGGAAACTCCATCAGTGTCTGTGACAACACAGGAGTAAATTCCCAAATCATCTTCTCCAAGATCCTTAAAGGCAGCTTTTGACCTTTAGAGGAAGAAAAAAATATCAACACTTTGATAAGCTGATGAGATCAGTCTGAACCAAACCTCCCCTTTACATCCAAAGGAGAGGATAAAAACAGTCTTGTCTTAGCTTGTGCTTGCACTTCTTGGGCTAAACCTGCACGGTTGCCATTCCCTCCTCTCTGCTGAAAGGCTGGAGAAGCGGAGGAGGCTTACAGAGCACCACAGATTAGGCTGGGGTCATGTCACCACTCCTGCTTACTCCAGCACCACCAAAGACTGCAGGTGTGTTACATGGCAGAAGCATTTTGCCAGCAGCTGGGTGGTTTTATCCTTTGGGGGTTGAACATAACAACACCAGGCACAGCAATAATTTGCCCTGACTGACAGGCCAGAAGATGACAGAGCAGATTTTCCCTCCCTGTGCCTAAGCACAGCCAAAGTGCCTGAACAGGAGATGTGACTCATCCTGTGTGAGCTACCATTTCCAAATGGTCTTGCTGGAGAACAGAGTACTCATGAGGTAGCCTTCCAGAAGCAGAGGCAGATGGAGTTCTGTGATCAGACTTGATGTCTCCAACACAAGGATGTTGCTGCCTCCCAGGGGTTCTTACTTTCCGCCTTTGGTGTCAATGACCAGCCGAGAGTCATCCTCAATGGGTTCATAATTCTTGGACCAAACAAACTTAGAGTTTGGAGACATCTGGTCACATTCAAAGTTCAAGGAAATGACTCCATTGTCATCTACATCAACCACTACTTCCTTGGTTCCTGAAAGAGCAGAGCAAGGCAGTTCTCAGGGAAGGCAGAAAACTATAGACCCCGCTCGCTCAGCAGCTCCTCCCCATGCTCTCAGCTGGCACATAACCTGCTGCAAACGTTGGTTTGGTTCACAAGAACAGTTCTGAGTCTAACCCACAGACTAAAAGAGCTTCAATCAACTGATTTATCATAGAATCACAGAATGCTTTGGGTTGGAAGGGACCTTTCAAGGTGATTCTGTCCAACCCCTTGCAGGGGGGACAGTCAGCAGGGATATCTGCAACTAGATCAGGTTGATCAGAGCCCCAAACAACCTGAGCTGGGATGGCTCCAGGGATGGGACACCTCCCACCTCCCTGGGCAGCCTGGGACAGGCTCTCACTACCCCCAGTGTAAAACATTTCTGCCTTCTCTTCAGTCTAAATCTCCCCTTTTAATTTCAAACCATCAGCCCCTGTCCTGTCCCACAGGCCCTGCTAAAAAGTCTCTCCCCATCTTTCTTCCAGGCCCTGTAAGTCCTGCAAGGCTGCAGCAAGGTCTCCCTGGAGCCTTTTCTTCTCTAGGCCAAACCACCCCAACTCTCTCTCAGCCTGGCCTCACAGCAGAGGGGTTCCAGCACTATTTATTTCAGCAGCCTAAGCAGATGTGACAGTTATGGTATTTGCTCTGGAAAAACCTGAAGGGGAATAAAAGAAACAAAAAGAAGCACAAGCCTCTCGAAGTCTGAAACACTTAATAACCACATTTTCCATGCTAAGGGGCAGCCAGAGCTTTCATTATGCAGCAGGAATTTCTTATTCCCTCTAACATCAGAACTCTAAAGGGAATACCATATTCAATGTGGGTGTCTGAAGAGGTGCAGGAGGCAAAGGAGGAAGCCTGCACGTTGCCCTGGCAGGGCACCCCTCTGTAACTGAGGACACATTGGGTGGCGCTGGCCTTGCTCCAGGAGGTTGGTTTAATTGCTGTGCTGGGCACCCAGCCCTGCTGCCTCTGCAACATCAACCCTGGGCCCACAGAGGGAGGGAACGCTCACAATTAGCTGCTTAAGTCTCCCACCCTGTTTTGCCAGTTCCTGCACTCCTCCAGCTGGGTAAGGTGACCCAGTCTGTCCCTCAGAAGGCCATGGGGTGAATGCCAGTACAGAGGTTCAAGCCCTTCTCAAGTGATTGATGCAGGATCTGATTCTGCTTTGCAGCCAGATGCACAGGGACTCAGGGCAGTGATGGGGAAGGGTTGCTGTCTGCTCTTGGCTTTCCCCTGCTCCCTGGGAGATCCACACACACCAAAGTGCTTTTATCTAAGGTTACAGCTCAGAAGTAGCCTGCATTGGGTTTTGTCTATGTGTGGGGGGTTTTGTCATTTAATTTTAGAAGATAACTGTGAAAATTAAATGTGGCTTTCAGACAAGAGAAGGTGGATGCAGAGTATCTTGCCATCCAACCCAACCCATTCTGTGATTATCCATTTAGCTGGATAAAGACAATTGGGACCATTTGTATCAAAGCAAATACTCTCATTCAGGACATTCTTCACTCCTTGCCTGGAAAGCTCAGTCACCCTGTGATTATACACACTTGCTGAACACAGGAATTGTCTAAAGAGCCCTGAGAATATTTTGTGTCCACCCAGGAGGGGAATAAAGGCAACACTGACTGGGCAACACCAAAAGACTTGTTAACAAACTGCTATGATTGTTGTTGAGATTTGTGTGGTTTGAGGGAGGAAGGTGGCAGCCTACCCAAGAGACTGCTCTCAGAAACAGTTATTTTAATGAGCCTTTTGTCCTCTCTTAACACTTTTAAGAAGCTTAGTTTGGGGGCTGCCATATCTGCAGATCTCAGCTCAAAATATGGGTCAAGCAGATTTGCACAAGCAAATCATTTTCAGCTTCCCTCAGATTTCACTGGGCCAAGCCCAGACTTCCCTCTGATCCCTCAGACATTAACACCTCTAGCTGGTGAGGCCTGTGAACCAAACATTCTGCTCAGGTTCATCCTGCCAGGTGGGCAGTCATGGGAAGAAGCAGCTCTTCTGCCCTTCAAATGCACCAGACAAGCAAGATCTGCCCTCAGCTCATCTCCTCCTCGGTAGGCTTGAGAGGGGTCAGACTGCTGGCATGCAGCCTGCCTGTGAACACATCAGACCGGGAGCCTCCTCACAGGTGAGGAGAAAGAGGAAGGCTCTGCAGCAAACCTGGTGGTGTTTCAGCCAGCACCGGGTCCGTGGCGTCCGAGGGTTTCCCAACCCCAGCCTGGTTCATTGCGCGCACCCGGAACACGTAGCCGAGGCCCTGGGACAGGCCAGTGACCTGGGGGAGCAAACACAGGGGGGATCTCTTACAAACACCCTTCAGCCTCACACCCCTTGCAGATCAGTCTGGACACTGGGCCATCTCATCTCTTTTCTCTTTGTGTTCTGCTTCTTTTCCACTTCCTGAGGATCCCTGCCCTCTCTGTTCAGTTCCAGGGTGACAGGACCCATCTGCAGGGCTTGCCCCTTGGTAGGCACAGTCACCACTCTCACTGATCTCTTTGCAGGGGGAGAGTTGTTATTGGAACAGGATGTTTTTAACTCGTGTACATTGACCTCTCAGACTTGACAGCCTTTTACTGCTGGTTCTTGAAAATGACATTATCAGGGTAGTGAGTGCCAGCCACACCTCTTTAGGAACAGGAGGGCATTGAATTGTGCAGATTTAACTGCAGTGACTTGAGGAATCATAGTGAAAACAGATGAAAGGATCTCACTTTGGAGTTGTCTTTCAAACATTTTGAAAAGCAAACAAGCAGCAAGCCTACTTCAGATGTATGGCCAGAGCTGAGCCACTGCTGATCCCTTGTTTAGAACTCATTCCTCAAAATCATGTAGCATAAGTGCAACGAGCTTGGGTGCAACTGGCTGTGAAATCTGAGGAGGGGTTCATTAGAAAGAATCACCTCCTCTGGGTTTGTGCCCTCTGGTTTTGTGAGGTCATACCCATCCTGCCCTTTGAGCCCCAAGATGCTCAGGGTGCCCCTGGGTTACAGGAATAGAATCTGGATTTTGAAGTGATGTCTCCTATTTTTAGCTTGTCACACCAGTGCCTTCTGGGTCACTGCCTTGTCTCACTACACAGGTGTTACATGTGTGTGCCCTCAGCCCAACAGAGACTACATGGTCATGGTGCCATGACCAGCACAGGATGATGCCATCCAGCTTGACTTCCTCAAGGTTATACTGTTATACCAGTATTTGAACCTTCAGCTATTTACCTTCAAGAACTTCTTTTGAAGTGGCTTCTTGTTGACACTTCTCCAGTGCTCCTCTGTTGCTTCCTTTTCCTTCATGTCAACATAATAACCAGCTATGGGACTGCGACCAGTGTAAACTGGCTCCTTCCACAGCAGAACCAGAGAGTCCTTCCTAACTTCTGTGCATGTGACATCATGGGGTGGCCCTGAAAGGTAAAAAGTTGGAGTTGTGGTATCAAAATAAATCCCAAAGGGGCTAAAATGCTCAAGACTTCAGAACCCAGACACCATGTCATATGGGCAGAGCTGACACGACACGTGCAGCTCCTCTCTTATCATATCTAGTCCCAACAGAATCCAACCCCTGTCTTGCCCAGCAAACAGTTTGTTGAGACTGGTATCTTGACCAAATACTCATGACCAAACAGAAATGACAAATAATCTCTGAACTCAGAGAAATAAGTTAATGATTAAGCTAATGTGCTGCCTCAAGGACTGCTCTGAAGCCTGCTGAAGTCACTGGAGGTTGTTTTCATCCCTTCCACAGTGAGCATTCAGAAGCCAGCAGCCTGGCCTTGAAGTGGTACACTCAGATGAGGGTCACAGGACCTCATCCCTCTCTTCCCTGTACCTTGGCCAGGTGTTCATGTCTGCCATTTGAACTAGGAAGTAAAGTGGCAGACATGGTGCTGGAACTGAGCAGGAAAGATAAGTTAACAAAAGCTGCTTGTAAAAGACAACTGATTAAATAGGGGTTGATCAGGGGATCACTGCAAAGGTACCAAGTCAAACAGATGGACAGCAAGCCTGGATATGACCTTCAGTCCCCAGTGACTCCCTGGAAATGGGAAACACCCTCTCTGAGGGCACTGAGGACTCAGATCATCAGTCATAGATGGGCTGTGAACAACCTCCACCTCCCCCTCAGCATCCTACCAGGTACAGCAATGGTCCACTCTTCACATTTGAAGGGCTGGCTGGGCAGTGAGGGTGCTCCCACCCCAGCCAGGTTGGCAGCAGCCACCTGGAACTGGTACACCATGTTCTCCTTCAGGTTTTCAATCTGCAGGACCAAGGAGACAGTACTTATTAACTTGGGATTAGGGCTGTAGAAGAAAGGCACAATGACAATTGTGGAAGGCATGAGCATGCTTTGAAATGCCTAAGGAGATGAAAGCACTGTTGCCATCGTACATAAGGCAATCATAAATGGTTTGAGTTGGAAGGGACCTTAAAGATCACACACTTCCAACCCCTGCCATAGGCAGGGATGCCACCCACTAGACCAGGCTGCTCATGGTCCCATCCAACCTTGGGCCAGGGATGGGGCATTCCCAGCTTCTCTGGGCAATCTCTTTCAATGCCTCACCACCCTTTGAGTAAAGAATTTCTTCCTAACATCTAATCTAACCCTAGCCTCTTTCAGCTTAAAACCATCATCCCCTGTCCTGCCGCTACACTCCCTGATAAACAGTAACCAGCTTGGTTTTTTTCCCCTCTTTTATAAAGGGTAACTATCCTGGCTTCTCCTCTGAGCTGTGGTGGAGCACACAGCCACATTGTAAAGCCCTTCCCCCACTAATAGACACTTTGATACCGAGGGAGGGAGCAGACTATTGCTCAACAACATTAATTCATCTCATGATGGAGAGCAAGTTCACTTCAGGCAAGAGTTGTCCTCATAGTGGGGTGAAAATCAGTCCTGGCCTGGCTTTTCATTTGTAAAGCAGCTCAGTGAGGAGGTAAGTAGCACTGGGTCAAGAACTGGTCACAAAGCTGCTTGCAGATCCACCAAGCCCAGCAGGAATGTCATGTGTCAGGAGGGCCTGACTTACAAAGCATGAGCTGATGTCTAGAGCAGTGAACTCACAGGTGGCAGCTGGTGCCAGGCTAACAGATAAGAATACAAAGAACTTTGCAGAGAAGACTAACAGAGCTAAATCAATTTATCAGCATGGATATAGAACCATAGACTCACAGAATCATTTTGGCTGAGAGAGATCTTTAAGATCACCAAGTCCAACTGTCAGCCAGCACTGCCAGGTCACCACTAACCCATGTCCCTCAGCACCACATCTCCAGGGCTTTGAGACCCCTCCAGGGATGGTGACTCCACCACTGCCCTGGGCAGCCTGGGCCAGGCATTGACAACCCTTTGGGGGAAGAAGACACAAACCCCTCTGGACAGCAATGTGTACAGTGAACCATGATTCATCTCAAACTGTCTCTGAGATGAGTTTTGGGAACAGATTGCCCCCAGAGCACTAGCAGAGGTTACCCTCTTACCCTGTAGGCTCTCTCACTGACAGCCTTGATGTTGGCCTCCTTCCACTTGCCAGGAACCCCAGCCACCACCTGGCGGTAGCTGACGTAGTAGCCGGTGATGTCAGTCCCACCGACGGCCTTGGGCTGCTTCCAGCCCAGCACCATGGAGTCCCGGATGCTCTCCAGAACCGTGATGTCGTAGGGCGGCGAGGGAGCAGCTGTGCCGGGGAGAGCAGCACATGAGAGGGAAGCAAGATCTCAGGGCTCAGACTGCCACCAGCGGCCCGACTCAGCTGGCTCTCATCCTGCATCCCCTAACCAGGACAATTACATGGTCAAGGCAAGCTTCTGGAGTTGGAGCAAGAAATGCAGGAGAAGAGCTTCCACAGACAGAATGAAGTCCAAACTGCACAGGATTTAGCTTTCAGGACCATTTCTTTTGGAGAAGCAAGCTGATACACAGTGAGAGAATGTGTTGCAGTTGCAGCTCTGATGTAAGTGAGCAAGGCTGGCTTTAAAGCTGTGAAAAATGAGGAACTAAAACTAACATTATAGGAAAAGTAGAAAAGCAGGAGATGCAATGATTTGTTTTCACTTGCTGAAAGCAAATCCCTTCTCACACAGACAGCACTGCTTGTAGCTCCATTTTTCAAGCAGCCCCACATTCTTTCCTTCCCAGAATGGACTTTACCTGTTCATTCTGGGTTTGTTTGGTTTTAATCTTTGAAATTTATAGACTCTGCACATTTTATCATTGCACCCTTCACATGTTTTTACCTTAATGAAGGAGGTGTGATCATAGGCACTGTAGACTGACCAGGAATGGAATGTGTCTGTTACTGGAACTTACATTAAAACATCTAGGTCATCTAGTGCAACCCCCTGCAGCCAGCAGGGACATCTGCAACTAGAGCAGGTTGCTCACAGCCCCAAACAACCTGAGCTGGGATGGGACATCTCCCACCTCTCTGGGCAGCCTGGGACAGGCTCTCACCATCCCCAGTGTATTAAGTTTCACTTTCAGTAGCCAGAAAGTTTGTAAAGTGGTCTCTGACACCATTACATGTACAAAGATCTTAATGAGGAGTCAAGCACTAATTGAGTCTGATGGAAGATGCACCAGTGGAGAGTGTTCACTTCTGGCACAGATGAGCAGAGCCCACACCCATCTGAAGTGGATGGACCCAAGCAGTGAACTCTATTTATTTTACTATTAACTCTCACCTGAATCTTTCTTCTTTGTCACCTTTTGGTCACAGGGTCCAGACTTACTTGCCTGCTTAGCAGCAGCATTTTGTGTTGCAGATGTGACAGCGTCCTTAGCAGTTTCTCCTATGCCACGGCTTCCAGTGTTCCCCAGTTTGTCAGAGCTACTGGGCAGTGTGTCTCTATTACCTTTAGCATCACACCTTAGCAAAGCAGCTGTGCCATGGAGGGGCTGGGAGGCCTCATGCATGCCCTCCCAGCTGGCTGTGCAGGCTGTTAGTGCACCAGCTTTACCGCTCAGCGCAGGGCACACACCAGGAAGCAATCCTCCCCCTACAGGTACCAGAAAACAGCAGAGACATTTGGAATTAGAATATGTTCCTCTTTTCTTCTCCATTTCATCAACAGAATGAAGAAATGCATGCAGAGAACAGTAGAGCCCAAAGCAGGACAAGGGACAGCTTTCAGACACAGAAGGTTAAGCCTGGATTTACACCAATGTGACGTGCATAGAACACCTCCCAGCCTGCTCACACACTGCTCCACTAGCAACAGCCACTGCTCAGAGCAGAAGAAATGTGGCAAGTTAATAATAATCTTCATGTGCTACAGTTTTTGGAGAAAAGGAGGCTCAGGAGAGACCTCATCACTCTCTGTAACTCCCTGGAAGGAGAAATTTCTTCCCCACGAGGGTTATTAGGCATTGACCCAGGCTGCCCAGGCCAGTGGTGGAATCACCATTCCTGGAAGTGTCCTCAAAATGTATAGATGTGGTACCTGGAGACATGGCTTAGTGGGGAGCATGGTAGTGTTGAGTTAATGGTTGGACTCAATGATCTCAGAGGGCTTTTCCAACCAGAACAGTTCTCTGATTCCCATTATTTTAGCATTAGATCTTCCAAGTCCCACTTCTGGTCCTCTCATGATGATCTCTCAGAACAGCCTCAGGCCAAAGCTCTCTGCCTTGAGGTTGTGAGGTGTGATGCAGCTTGGACACAAATGAGAGTGAGGATGGTGCAGACACAGCATTTATTCTAGCCCAGTGACCTCATTCGTCTTCATGGATTAGCTCAGGCAGTGGCAAGCAGCAATAATTCAACAGCAAAGGGAGAACACAACATGGTTATGGAGGGTTTGCAACAGACACATTGCTCTGATTATGAGGATCAGGTATGGAAACAAAGCTCTTAGGGGCTGGCTGTGTGGAGGCTGGTGTGCATTAAAGGGGACAGATAGCACAGTATGGAATCAGAATGACATTCCACTTCCCAGTGAAACTGGCAGTGCTTGCTCACAGTGAGCACCTGAAGAAGACTGGATGGTGAAGGTGAACAGTCTACAGGAGTGCAGTGGCTGTGAGACCACAGGTTCAACAGGTAAAGGATTCATTGTGGACAGTGTTGTAAACCAAAACCATTAGTTACAAATAGCTGCTGAACACACCCCTACTTAACTTAAAACAAAACAATTCCCAGTGGAAGAGAGCTTACCAATGGCTGCTTTCACTTCTATGGGCTCTGAATCCTCTGAAAACTCACTGAGTCCTGCTGCATTGACAGCCCTCACCCTGAAGATGTACTTCTCCTCATGGATGAGCCCGTGGCAAATGAATCTGAAACAGACCAGGAAAGGAAGTCTCAGAAAGTGTTATGAGGAAAATGGCAATCTCCAGGGGCAAAAGAAAGCTTTCCTGCCATAACCTTCATTCTGGTTTCTGAAAACTGAGGGTAAACCACCAGCCCAGTCACTTACCTGAAGGTGAGGGAATGCAGAATGGATCTGAGCGCTGATGATTACCTCTAAGCCATGTCTCTCCACATGTACCACTCACCAACACTCCCTCCTTCTTAAGAGTACACAAGGGTTTGTGTTACCAGAGGCTCTGCCTCACTTCTGCTGCTACATAAACCCCCTAATTCCTAACAGGAACAGTGTGAAAATCAGCAGAGATAAGGTTTGTAGCTGTCTGTGGGATAGCCTTGTGCCATCAGTACAAGACACCTGTAGCACAGGTGTCCACAGTTCACTTCCAAACATAGATGAAGAATTGCAGTGCTCAAAACAATCACAAGAGCTATAAAAACAAATGTCTCCAATGTTTTATTTGACTTTCTTCCTTCTACACAATAACCTAAGTGAGACAAGCTCTTGCAATGACTCCTCTAGCCTCTGAAGATTACATCCTTACTCAAAACCAAATCTGGTTCAGATTGCAAAATCTTGATTATTTTTCTGCCTAGAGACTGAGCTTCATGCTGGTGAGAAATGTGAGTTTACAGCCAATATTTAAGAGCATTCATTCCAATCTTGATAATTGCAAGTGAAAGAGCAGTTAGAAAGTAATATCATTAGCATGACATGGTCCACATGTCCTCCTGACACTCCAGCCCAGAAATGTTTACAGCAGTCTTCCAAACACTATGCAGTTTAGTTTCCCCATCTGTCACTCCAGCCATGCCTCACTGTGCTGTTCCCCATCAAACTGACTGGCTGTACAACTGCTGGGACCAGTGAGCTGCTTCCCTTGCCTCCACCAGCACTGTCCACATTTCCTCCACCCTTCACTAACTCTTTCTAGTGGGAGGCTGATTACAAACTCCTCCTGGGCAAGACTCACTCACATGTTTTTATTACTTCTTATGAACTTCAGCTGCAAGAGTGACTGCAGCCTGCTGGCCAGCAGAGAGTGATTAACTCTGCTGATGGCTGCAGAGCACATCTCCCAGTAAAACAAGAACTGCTGACCATCATTTCCATGCTCTGAGACCCATTACCTCGTGCCTTTCACAGGATTATTGTTGCATGGCTCCCAACGACCTGATCCAACCACACTTGACTCAATGTAGTACCCAACCAGCTCCTTAGCATCTGGGGGCTCTGTCCAGGTGACAACAACTGAGGTATCTGTATTCCTGCTTGGCAGAACATGCCCAGGAGCTTTGGGGATATCTGTGGGAGGGAAACAGAAACACAGGAGTGACCAGCCAGTCACAACTTGCAAACCAAATAAGGATGACATTCTGTTCTTGATTCTGTATTGAGGCTGCATCATACCTCACAGCCTCAGAGCAGAGGGATGTGGCCTGGGGCAATTTCAGGAGACCATCCTCTTTAGCATGACTAGTAAGAGATTTAAGCCTCAAAACCCTCCTCTGATTTAAATTAGGTAACTGGCACAACAGGACAGGATCAGGAGTAGGTTCAGGCCTTTGGTGCTGAGGTTCCTCACCTCTTCAGTGCCTCTGATACAGGGCATTTCCTTCCAATCAGATTTAGATTATTCCCTTCTGCTGAACATCTGCACCAGAGATGTGATTTGAATCTGCCTCAGCTGTTGGGCTGTTTCTGCAGCCCACAGAATGAGCCAGAAACCAATGCCTCTGTCAAGCAGCAAAATGTGTCTGAACTTGTATTTGGGAAGAGTTGTTTTACTCTTCCTAAAGAACCTAGCTGTTGTGCACCAAACTGCTCTGAGAGCTCAGCTGACAAGAAGTGAAGAGAGACAACCTGGGAAGGGGGTTGAAACCTTCACTGCTGTTTGGAAACAAATTGCTAAGGCAGGTGTAGCTACTGATGCTTTCCTGGAGTGAACATCTGGGCTGCTCTTCCTGTGGAAACAGCCTCTGCATCCATCTGAGTATTAAATTCTTCACTTCTGTTTAATCTGGCAAAGAAGGGAGGCTAAATTCTGCTGATGTCTGGGCTTATTTTCAATAAAGACTCTAAGCAAACCAAAACATTTTTCTACCTCCTTGGGTTTTCATTTTCTTTCACTATTTGCAGTTCTTGGCAGCTGAATTCCCTTGGTTTGCATCTGTCCCTTGGCCACACAGGGAAGGGTCAGCAGCCCAAAGCAAAGGCGGTTTGGCTAAAGGGAAGAATCCCTGTCTGCTTCTGACACTTGAGGTACTTCCTGGGCAGACAAAACTGAAAGGACACCCTGGAGGGAGTTTGACAGAGAGCCCCCAGCCTTACCCAGCTTGTCATCCACCAGGGTGGCCTCGGTGGCTTCGGAAGGCTCGCCGACGCCGGCCGAGTTGCAGCAGCGCACACGGAAGCAGTAGGACCTGCCCTCGGCCAGGTCGAACACCGCGAAGCGGGGAGACCTCACCGGCATCTCCGTGTTCACCCTCTGCCAGTCCTCGGTGCCAGCAACACACTGCAGCCAAAAAAAGCCAGAAAACCACCCATGGAGCAGAAGTCCCTGGGAGCTGAGTGTTTAACCCAGCCAGGCTTCCCACCTGGCTCACCAACTGCCTGTTGGCTACGGAGAGCAGGGAGGCATGCTCCTTCCTGGGACCTTCCCACGGGATGAGTGGATTTCTGAGTGTCTAAACCTGCCAGATGCCCACCTACTCCAGAGATGCTGCACAAAAGCCTGCTGGCTTTGGGATCTCAAAGCTAAACTCCTCTCCACTGCAAGGAGTGATGCAGCCGGCTCTGGATCACTTTTAGCTTCTGCAGGCATTCAGTATCATCCCAGGAACAGAGCTCTACCATTGCCACGTTGTTTCTAGCTGCTCTTGTGTCACTCTAAATGTCTTTTGGGGTGGTTTCCAAAATTAATCAGGACCTGACCACTTCCCCCCAAAACTCATGCACAATTAATCTGTGACCTGGCTTTGTTTCTGTGGCTAGCAGCTCTGCATTCCATGATGACTTACACCATTAATGAGTGATTCATTTTTGCCTGTCATTTACACTAAGGATGATTTCAAGTCACAGTTCTGGTCTCTGAGGGATTTCAAATCCCAAGGAGAAGATTATCTGACTGTGACACTAGTGCTCAGCACTCAGTATGCAATGGGCTAAAGAGCTTTCTGTCATGGAAACTCAAAATTCATATATTCATCCTCTCTAAGCCTGTTGCTAAGTGAAACTCACTTATTTAGACCAGATTTTGTCAGGGAGATGAAAAACACATAATGGGAAGATATTTATGCCTTGCTTGATGACACCTCCAGGCTGACAGGGAAAAGCACTGATAGAAAAGTTTGTGAGCCATGAGCTACAGATAAAACTGGTGATGGGATGAAGAATTTTCTAGGCTAGCAGCCACCTGGAAACATCTCAGCAAAGCAGGACACTGACATGAAAACTGATCCTGCTCTAGAAAGGAAATCCTGTCACCTTTGTTGAGTTGGGGAAGCAAATGGAAAGTTAATGCAGAGGATAAAGATGAAAAAGCAGCTGGAGGAGACGGTGCTGATGCCAGGAAGCTCTTGCAGAATGCCTCTCTCCAAGATGTGAACCACCTGTCCCAGCAGACAGGCTTCGTTTGTACACATTGATTTTACATCTGCATTTAAATATATAGATAGACACATATAAACATGGGACTTTGCTCTGTGCTTTCTCACCACAGAAGGAGTTTGTCAGCCTGTCTGCTCCAGGGTGGGTCGAGACACAACTCATAAAGGGATAACACAGTGTGTGACACGTTCTGCAGCTACTTTCCTATTGCTCATCTTCCTTTTCTTCCTAGCTGATCTCAATCTACAGTGACAATTATCTTGATGATGTTCTAGTCCTGGCCTGGGTCTGGAAGTCTCAAGCAGGACTGAAATCAACTAGAAGTCCAGAAGAGATGGCAGATTGCCACCACAGGACTCTGACTTTGCCCAGTTTTACCTTTTCCACAAAGTACATGACGCCCTCGTGGCCTCGCTGGCCAGGAGGCTTCCAGCTAAGCACAACATAGTTCTTGGTGGCTTCAATCACTTGCAGGTCCGTAGGTGGGCCAGGAACAACACCCTCTGAAGGACAGGAAAGAGAATTGGGAATGAATTCCTTCATATTTGCATCAGGATTAGTCCCATAACTAAAATACAGAAAGATTCTTAACATGCATCAGCACCTGGTATTACTTCTAATGTAGAGTTAAAATTATTCTCAGTGCTGGTTTTAAATGTCCTTTCCTAAGCATGTTTATTTGTTAGGTCCTGACAAATGAAACCTCACCCTAACAACCAAGCTGTGAGCTATTTAAGGTCGAGTGACTCTCAGAACAACAAACTCTGGGTGTGTGCCAAGGTCTGCTGAAGCCACTGGGAGCTCTGCTGGTTGCTCAGCCAGCCTCAGGTTAGGCTTTTGTAGGCAAAAGGGCTGTGTTTACCTGCAGGCTCCTCCTCAGTGACAATGATCTGTCCAGTCCAGGGAGCAGAAGGGTGACCTGAAAGAAATGTCAGAGGTACCATGGAAATGGGAGACTTCAGGAACTTTCAAATAACAAGAAAATAGGCTCTTTTCCTGCTTCAAAACTAACAACTGCAAGAGGTGTGTGAGCTCCATTCTTGGTTATTGCTGTGACTGTTCCTCAGATAGCTAGCTAGTTACCCAAGCTAGTTACCCAAGCTGGTTGTAGGCTTACCAGCTTGAATACTGAGAGCAGCTCAGCAACCAATACAGCTAGATGTAATCCACTGAAACATCTAACCCCCTCCCTGAAATATCACTGAAGTCACCTAGGTGACATGCAGAGGAATTTGGCTCACTCAGCTCATTGTTTTCAGAGTTATCTTCAGCTTTATTTCCCATACCCTACTCATTTGGTTTCACAGCTCAGCCATTAAAGGAACAGCCAAATTCCTACAGGCCTCTCTTTGTCTCTTTTTAATCACTTTCCTTCACATTACCAGCTTTCAAATCATGGGTCACAGCCACAAACAGAAGCAGCTCAGCCTGACTCCCCATGCCCAAGGGATATGATTTGGGTGCCTCTCAGCACCTCACTGTTATCACATTATTGCAGTTATGCATTCAGCTGTCAACCAGGTCAATGCACCTTGGGAGATCATGTTTGCAAATGCTCTTCCCCACCTCCACATGCTTCCCTTTACATTGGCTGCTCTGTCTGGGAGATCTGAGCAGGAAGGAGCAGGTGGGGAGAAAAGGCGATCATGAGGAACAAGAGGAGGACACATAACAGGAGTAGGCCATCAAGACCAGCTTTCATCTCCTGAGACAGCTTCCAGGCTTCCCACTGAGAGGAAGAAGCCTCCCCCAGACTTCAGGCTTCACATGTCTGACTGAGCACAGTGTTCCCTGGCAGTGCCAAACCTCCTTCTTCCAGCCTTTTGGTTTCATTTTGAATGGGAACCTTGATCATTTGACTGCAGTCTGTAGCTTGCAGCGTTATGGCCGGCAGGACAAGCTGGGTCTATGGGAGCCCTGCAGCTTTGCAATGCCCCCTCACCTTGGACCACTCTAAACCTCAAACCTCAGGAAGGAGGAGAAATAACTGGGGGTTAGGCAGATGGGGAGAGAGGTGGATTGGGAAGCAAAGTCTCTGGGACATTGCCAGGCCACAGGAGAAACCTCCTTGTCTTGTACAATGTTAACTTTGAAGCAGAGAGCTTGGGACCTGCTGGGCTCCCCTGGAACTGTGCTTTGTCAGAGGACGACAGTCAGCCACCCCTGTCTGTGGCTCAGAGACCCTTCACAGGATCTGTTCAGCCCTTCTGTTGGCTGAACAAAACGAAGACTCATTAGGCAATTAGCTCTCCTGTGCCTTTTCCCTCCCTCCTGCAAGCTAGGAGCACAGTACTGGAGCCAGCCCAAGCCATTCCAGAAGACTGGGTGCAGAGAGCACCCAGACGATTCCCTCCTGGCACCGAGTATTTGACTTCCCAAACCTCTCAGGCAGCTTGCAACAGGGACACCTTACTTCTAAGCCTGGCTCTGTCAGCAGGATCCAGGGCAGCCACAGGCTCTGACACCCTGGAGGGGAGGCTGATGCCAGCCTTGTTGACAGCTCGGACTCGGAAGGTGTAGGAGCGCCCTTCGATCAGGCCGGTGACCGGGAAACGGGCGAACTTCACCGGAGTCTCGTTGCACTGGGTCCAGTGTGTGGTGCCCACCTCACACCTGAAACACACAGACAGGGGAGCAGTGCTGGGGTCACCTCACCCCCCCAGCAGAGCTTCACCACCCTAGGCCTGGGACAGAGTGGCTGGAAAGCTGCCTGGGGGGAAAAGGACCTGGGGGTGTTGGTCAACGGCAGCTGGAGATGAGGCAGCAGAGTGCCCAGGTGGCCAAGAAGGCCAAGAGCATCCTGGCTTGGATCAGCACTAGTGTGACAGCAGGGCTAGGGCAGGGATTGTGCCCCAGACTCCCCTCCCCCCTGCACTTCTTATTGTTGCAGGTTAAAACACACAAGCATGGTCTGCATGGGCCTTGTGAAACAACAACAGTAGAAGAAGCCCAACCCCCTTTAAGATAACCCTTTTGCTTTTTGGAGAGGGGCAGGGGAGATCTGGTACAGCAGGAGCCACAGCTGCCTGGTGAAGGAGCTGAACCTGTCAGCTTCCAAAGTCCTGAGGCCTCCTGAGGCTCACAAGGAGCAGCCCATGGAGGGCTGAGCTATGCAGTGTCTTGCAGAATCCTTCCTATACAGTGACATCAAGCAGCAGTTCATTATTGCCATGAAAGTCAGACCAGGTCCAGCCAATGTAAACCAAAAAAAGTCTTTTTTTTTTGGCCAGCAACAGTAAGAAAATAACAACTAACCATTTCTTCTCATGCTTTTCAACATGCTTTGAGGTTTCTGAGTGGGGATGAGCAGCCTGAGGTGCTCACTGACCTGTCGATGAAATACCCCAGGATGGGGTTTCCTCCATCCACAGCAGGCTGCTTCCAGGAGACAATGACATAATCTTTGTTGGCATCTAAGCACTGCACATCCAGAGGTGCCCCTGGGGCTCCAGGGACTTCAGCATCAGCATCTGCCACGATGGAGACACAGGTTTCCAAATGTGAACCACACTCCTTCCACCATCATTTACCTTTAAGGACCAAGCTCTGCTCCTACTGAGCCACAGACAGAAATTCCATTGCTGGCTTCAAAAGGAACTTCAATTCATATTGCTAGTGTTCTCTTAGGCTTTGGTTTTCTCATTGCAACATTTGCAAATGGTTACAGAGAGTGCAGCCATCCAGAAGGATATTGATAGGCTGGAGAGATGGGCAGAGAGAAACCCTCTGAAATTCAACAGCTGTAAGGTCCTGCCCCTGGGGAGTTAGAACTCTGCATCACAACAGGTATGGGGCTGATCTGCTGGAAAACAGCTCTGCAGAGAAGGACCTGGGGGTCCTGGGGGACAAGAAGTTGCCCATGAGCCAGCAATGAATCAAAACTATTTACCCACAGGATAGACAACACAATTAAATATCGTATCTCCAAAAGCTCTAAAAGCAGAGCCCAGTGTTGGGCATTGGGAATTCTGCTCTTTCCACAGCCAGGGGCTGGTTTGTGAGATGGGGTAGTCTTCATGGAGAGAAAAATAACCTTAGCAGGAAGATTGTATGATAGACTTTCAAAACAGGGAGGTTGTTTCTCTGCAGTATAACATCAACTTGTACAATTACAGGCAGTGTTTTGCAAGCCCTGTTGTGAGCTACAGCCAAAGAAGAGCTGACCTGGACAAAAAAAGATGTGCATACCTGAAGAAAGAAAGCATTTTGCTAGTAAATATTATTCACACATTCCATCTAAACCCCAGGCTTCCATCCAGTCAGCCCCTAGCCTACACATGAGAATATTCTTCCTCAGGGGCAGATCTTTGTTTCTCTTCCAGTGTATTTTTACCTGCATTGTGCATGAGAGAGAACACATGAAGTGGTGCACAAAACCTTGATCAGAACAGTGCAGTTTAGCTAGTAGTGATACTAAAAAGTGCATTTTTAAGTGACCATGTTGACTTTTCCTCTCTCTGACTTACATTCAGTTCTCTTCACAGGCTGAAACTGAGGAAGAATAGTGAAGTTAAATCAATAGCCTAAACCTCCTCCCCAAAATGCCAACAGGGTTTAGAACTCTTCTAGCAGGTGACAGCAGAGAGAGCAACTGGAAGCTCTTCTGCTAGAATCTATTAATGGAAAACAATTATCCCCTTTTCATTGGGGAAAAAAGCACCTCAGATGTCTGAGGTGGATTTTGGCAGCAGGTTTTCCTCCTTTCTCTAGTGGGCTGAGCTCACCAGGCAGGATCCTACCTCCAACAAAGACATAATTGCTGTACTCCTCATAGTAGTCTCCCATCACCACCCTCAGCGTGTAGAGACCTTCGTCCTCCTTGTTTGCATGAGTCAGGGTTAAGGCAGCTCGCTCCCCAGACCAGTGCATCTTCACCCACTTGGAGGGAGCAATAAGAACACCTAGAAATGAAGAGAATTCCATGAGGAGAACTAGGTGGACCTCCTGGAGGATGGATGCTAGACAGAGAGAACATATTGCAGTGCACTGGAACTGCACAAGTGACTGTTCCTGTAATGCCACTTTCTGTCTGGCAGCACAATCATAAACTACAGGTAACTCTGCTCTCATGCCAATTGTGTCTCCATTGTCAAAGTGTAACTGCAGATAGCAACAGCTTTTATCAGCTCTTGCACCACACATTTGTGCAACTGCTTAAGATATGTCTTGGCTTACAAATCAATGGTAAGTAGATGGGCTACAGAGATGGTGGAGCTGAGCAAAATGCTTTTAGTTCAAAAGGAAGAACCTCTAGAAGACATTCTCAGCTGTCAAACTGGGGTCCCACTTCACAATGCTAAACTCTGAAAACCTTTTGATTGAAAAAGAGAAAAAATTAAGTGTTTGAAAATCTGAGGTGGTGATGATGAAATCCTAACCCTCCCACATGCTGAAACAAGCAAAGATTGAGAGAAGAGAAGTTTGTGTTTCTTCCTGGCAAACACCTCACCATTTCGGTACCACTCGATGCCAGGCTTGAAGCGCTTGATGTCAGGGCTGATGACAACAGTGCAGCCCAGGCTCATGGTCTCTCCTTCTCTCCCAAAGGCCACATCAAACTTGTCCACAAACTTGATTTCAAACCTGGAGGCATAGCCATGAGGGGTAACACCAACTGTGTAAGAGGGAAAAAAGCCATCCACAGTATTCAAGTTAGGTTCTGGTTCTTTGTCTTTTCTGTTTCTCTTATTATTTCTCTTTTCCTCTCTGGTATTTTTGCAATGCACAGAACACAGAGCAGGAGACAGGAATGCTCAAGTCAACTACTCTGCTTATGCATATGCATTCCTAGCTTTACTTTCCAGGCCATGTTGTATGTATTGCAGAAGATGAAGTGTCTCTCTCTGACCAGTTTCACTCTACAGCCACGTGCATCATTACAAGGATGTTTCTGAGACAAGCAATATAGCCCCAGACCTATAGGGCAATGCCATTTTCTTCTGCAGCTGAGGCTAACACATCTGCAACTGCAGCACTCTGAAATCAGGCTTGCTTCCTTTCTTAAACAACATGGCCAAACATTCTGCTTAGGTCTTTGTCCTGATGTCACAACTGCAAAAGGATGTGTCAGACAAACATCTACTGCAACTTACAGCCCAGGTGCATGGAAAGGGCTCCAGAGGGCAACAGACTGGCATCAATTTCTCCTTTGTACCCTAGACAGAAAGAGAACAACTTCAGTCACGGTCACCAAGAGGGAAGGGGCTCTCTGAGCCACAGAACCCAGGCTGGTAATGTGTGTCTGAACAACAAACCCCAGAGGAGATGCTTTGCAAACCTACTCTTTACCACCAGGGAAGCATAGGCTGAAACTTCTCCTTTAACGTTCATAGCAGAGGCTCGGTACTGAGCAGTGTCATCAAAATCACACCTGCAATGACAGAAAAGGTTAGGCAGGACACTCCCTCCCTTCCTGGGCACTGCCTCTCCTCTGGCTTAGGTTAAAGAAACCCTCAGAAATCTGGGGGAAATCTATAATAAAGAAGTAAAAGCTTGGGAGACAGACACACTGGATTAATTATAGCCATCAGGTTATTCCCAGTGTCAAAGGGTTGAAAGAAATGCCACAGATCTGAAACTGAGAATACAGCAGAAACAGGAAAGAACTCTGATCATATTTATCTAAGTTACCTCTCTGTCACCTGTAATGCACTGTCTCCACTGGAGGGATGCCTAACCTGGAAGCTGTGGAAATGGCAGATACCATAAACTACTCTCCAAGGGCACCTACCAGCATTTGAACTGTCAAACCTAGTTTGTTGCTGGCTGTCAACTGAGTGATTAGCTCTCATGGTTTTTAAAGCCAAATGACTGCTTCCCAGTTGGAGGCTGAGCACTGCTAAAGATCTTTCTTGTGTATGGGCAAGGATGTCTCAGTTCTGTTCCTCATTTCAGTAAGAATCAGGAACTGTGCAGGATTTGAAAAAAACAGTTACATATTTTTACCCTGAACTAGATTTTTTTCATCTTTAACTGGACTCATCCAGCAGCCAAATGGAAAAGTAATCACAAACATCCCACATGTTTCTGACTCAGCCATAAACAGGATAATAACCCAGATAAATTCCTCACTTAGCTAAACTGCACATCCTCCAGTGAGGAAAACCAGAACTGCTCCAAGCCACAGCAGACAGCATTGACCTCAGCTGCACGAACTGGAGGTCTCTGACATCCCCAAGGGAGATGTTCACATCCTGCAGGTCTCCCCCCGCCCCGAGCAAGGCCTCAGCTTGCTCCGAAGCCCCCTAGCGCTGCCTTACGTGCTGATCTCCAGGGAGTGCAGCCCGTAGCGGCTCTCGATGGTGTACTTGCCGGGGTGAGCCTGCACGTCGATGGGCACGTTGTTCTTGTACCTGGGGAAAGCAAGGAAACAGTCACCAACACAGCTGCACAATTACACACTGGAAAAGGTCAAGTGCTTGCTCTTTGAAGCAGGACCTCAGTTTCTGTGTGTTTCTCCCAGATAAAATGCAGTCTGATCTCCTGGAAAGACAGGACATGTCTTTGGAGCTTAGCCTCTCTCAGTTTGATCCACAACAGGTAAGTTTTGGGTTCTAGTTAAAAGGAGAAGCTAGTCTCAATGGCATGAGAATCAGTTGATGTCAGCATGAACCTCATGCTACTGCTTGGAATGGAATGGAGGAGGCACAGGAGCAACATCTCAGAGCTTTGTGAATTGCAAACCCTGGCAATCCTGCAGCATCCTTACCCACTGAGTACTGTCCACATTTAGTTGGGTTTCTGAATCTGATCTGCTTTTCAAACTTCCACCTTCACAGAAGCCTCAGGCAGAAAGGTAACTTCATCCTACTGGCACAGCTAAGCTGGCAGAGGCCTGGATGGCTTAGACTGGCAAAGGAAAATTGCCTTGCTGGCAAAGCCCAGTGCAGGGAGGGGACTGCCAAAAGCTATGCTGGCAAAAACTCCTCTGCCCTTAGAGGGGGACACAAGGAGTGTTTCCTGGTGCAGGTAGGAAGAGTTCACTGCTCCAAATCTCCAGGAAGTCATCTGAAGGAATGGACCAGTACTGGCACTGCTCGTTTCTGAATGTCTATAAACAGCTTGAGACTCACAGGGGAGAGTTCAGTGGTTTGTGATGAAAGTATCTTCATGTCTTGCTTTGATGGAGCTTAAATAACCCTTTCTCTTCATAAGCCACAACAGATATCCAGGCAAAGAGCTTTGCTTCTTCATTTCAGACTTTAAATGTAAAGTATTTCCTGATACTCAGGCAGGAAAGGGAAGTGGACTGGTGGCAGTGGCTTCCCCCACATCACCAAACACATCAGGAATAAACAACTTTATTTTCACTAAGAATATTGCCAGTTTAATAGAGCTCAGGATGAAGCCATACCCACAACACATCTGCAAATTGCCTCTCAGCACCTTCAGTGCTGTGGAACAAAGAGTATTTCCCTGGCTACAAATATTTAGGCACAGTAATACACTGGGATTTTTCCCAGTGCCAAAGTGAGCAGCGGTCAGAAACCCTAATGCTTTCTATCCTGATCTTCCTTTCCAGAAGATGCTTATGGAGAGGGACTCAATGCAGAGCAATTCTCTCTTCTGGACTTGCTTGACCTCATTACAGATCTGCTACTGAATTATCCTGACTTAGAGCAAAGGATAATACATCCAGTAAGAGCAATCCATTTGCCACCACCCTCCACCTCCTCTGTGTAGATGGTGCCCTGCAGGGTGACCTGCCTGGGAACATCTCAGCATCTTTATTTTCCAGGTAGTGTGTCAAAGAGTTCAGAAAACAGAATGATGCCATCAGCTCCTGGTATTGCACTGGAATTCCAGAAGCACTTGGCCAATGCCCTTAGACACATGGGGGGACTTTGGGGCTGTCCTGTGCCTGAATAGGAGTTGGACTCCATGAACCTTGTGGGCCCCTTCCAACTGGGGATATTCTATGACCCTCTGATTCTATTTTGCAGGGAATATGAAACCCTGTGAAACAGGACTTGACTCCATAATCTCTTTAACTCTGCCCCAAAGGGCTGAGCAACCCTTGGATCCTGTTGGCAGCACCTGGTGCTGTACAGAAACTAGCTTCAACTGATGCATGTCCTCAGTGAAAAGACTTTCACTGCTTTTGTCTTCATGATCAAGGTAGCAAAAAGGAAATGACTGTGAATAATTGACTGAAAGAGCTGTCAGGCACTGGCCCAGGCTGCCCAGGGCAGTGGTGCAGTCACCATCCCTGGAGGGGTGCAGTGCATGTGTAGATGTGGCACTTGGTGACACTGTTTAGGGGCATGGAGGTGTTGGGTTAACAGCTGGACCTGATGATCTTGGAGGTCTTTTCCAACCTTAATGGTCCTGTATCTGCCCATGGAAAGAAGAGGGCTCCTCTTTCAGAAGGACCACTTGTTATTTCTGGAAAGGCAGATTCCAGCAGAGCCAAGTCATGAGCTAATGTTGGACTGCAGCCTCCCACCATCATTACACACTGATAGTTCATGCTTTCTGCTACTGGTTTCAAATGTCCTGGGTTTTCCATATGCTCCTTCCAAGGGAGCCAGAACAGCTGCAGCAGACACTAGGCTTTGCTTTGGAGACAGCTCATGAAGCTTTGTCATTTTTCAGGCACAGCATGAGAGGGTCTTCATGGCTTATACAGGGAATGAGAGTTTGGAACACACAACTGCCATCCCATTAGCCATGCTGAATGTGAGCTGACAGATCCAGGTCAGCACTGCCCTGCACCTCACAGCAGACACCTCCTGAAATGGCTCTGGACTCTGAATTTCTTCCATCAGTAGCCTGTGGCAAACTGAAATCCCTTTGGAATTCAGACTTACAGTAAAATGATGGATTCAGTTTCCCCATCCACATTTAGCACTCAGATGAAAGGCTGGTTCCTGAGGAGAGCAAGGGCTGACAGCTGAAGGCTTGCTTTAACCAGGCCAGGTTTTTGGGATAAGGTGAACCTCAACCCAAGTGAAAGTGGCCCAGCTGTCATGCTCTCAGTGAGGATCCAGGTTACAGAGCTGGATAACAGCCATGAGCAGAGCTGGTCATTCCTTAATCCAGGCCTGAAGGTTTGTCTGGAATTCTCTGTCAGAGGAGTGTCAGAACAGAGCACCCACAGCCCTGACACGATGGTAGAATGTGTCCAGGCAGAGCCTGCCTATTGGTGGACACAGTCTAAGGAGAGAGGTCAGGCAACCTCACAGGCATCAGCTCTGGCCCATCAAGGTGCCTCCTGGGGACACTTTTTATCCAGCCCCGAGACTAGGGGGTTTGAGACCCAAATAAACACAGAGTCCATCCAGCAGTTCAAGTAGGAAACTGCAGAACTTGAGTATTGCTTGAGATCATGAGAGAGGGGATATCCCCTTTGTCCCTGCCACCATGAGAGAGGGGATGTCCTCTGTTGTCCCTGCCACCATGAGAGACTGGATGTCCTCTGTTGTCTCCAGAAAGAGACTCTCCATAGGACTTATTCCCAATATTAATGCTTACTGCTGAACACAGGTTTATTCTTTGGTCATTCTGCAAGCACATACATACATTTGATAAAGACATTCAATAAGAATCTTTATAAATGAGCATCAAACCTCATTTAATGTTTGAAAAAGGTTATTACCTGATTATCTTAACAACTTGATGGTACCTGTGTAGCTTGAAACAGGTAAGAAAGATCAGCTCAGTAAATGGGGAGACAGTAAAACTCCACAAGTCACTGTTCACTAAGCTAAATTCAGTTCTAGCCAGGGTAAACTTTCAACCCAAGAGCCAAATTAGACCTTCAGTATGACTAAGAGGATATTTTGGAGTTCTTACAGGAAAGATTTAGCCTAAAGATCATCCAAGTGAATAGAAAGCTTCCAGAATCCAAAGCTTTCAGAAGATCTGGATGATCCTGGATCTATCTGCAGTCTTTGACTGCAGATTAATAAATAATTAGTAATAACTATTAATAAATAATGACATGGTGCCTGCTATCAACACCCTGCATCATGAGACTCCCATTCCATGGGGATTCAGTACAATCACTGCTCAAAGCCTGCCTAAATGCTTCAGGGACACCCATGGCATTAGTACTCTAAACAGTACCTGGAAAACCTTATTTTAAAGATAAAACTGATGCTAAATGAAACTGCTACATTTCCTTTGTCAGCAGACAGAATATCTCCATGGACAAAACTAAACCCAATGTACTCCTGCTGCTGTTACCCTAAGCCTTGTTTTGCCTCTTACTCTTTTGCTCTCTCGTTGCCCAGGGTGGCTGGGAAGGTGCCTGGCAGGACTCTGCACCCCAGCTTTTGTATGGAACTGGTACCCTCCCAGCAAAAATACCAGATCCCCTGGGATGGCTTCAGATCCTGGTCAGGTGGTGCCTTACCAGGTGACACGGGGCTCTGGCCAGCCAGCCACAGAGCAGTGGAACTTGACGTTTTGCTCCTCCCAGACGGTGTGGGAGCGAGGCTCGATAATGAACTCCGGAGCATGCAGGAGCTTGTCTTGGTTCAGCTTCCTCCTGAATGCCTGAGTCTCTTCTAGCTGGAGGAGGAACATCTGTTAGGAACTCCACAAGTTGTTAACTGCAAGTTATTCATGCACAAGAAGCATATACACTTTTTTTTTTCACCTTGTCCTTCAAAGTGCTCACCCTGTTTCCAGCCTGGCCCTAACAGATCTGTAGCTATGCTCTGAGCACTGTATCTTTAGGAAGTTGCACACTAGCAGCAAAGCTACCCACAGTGAGAGATGCCTTTGGTAATTCCCTCCCTAATTTATACCCTGTGATCCAAACTCTGGGCTAAACAGATTGGACAAGCTTGTTCCCAGACATTACCCTACCCCCTTCTTATTGGCAAGACACATTTGCCAGCACCTTTCTTCCCAGCCCAGCAGCTGCCTCGTTGTCCAGCTGAAGGCTGCTGTGCCATTTAGCTAGGTGTGGGCATCCCCCCAGAGCATTGCCCAGCAGCTGCCTCATTGTCCAGCTGAAGGCTGCTGTACCATTTAGCTAGGTGTGGGCATCCCCCCAGAGCATTGCCCAGCAGCTGCCTCGTTGTCCAGCTGAAGGCTGCTGTGCCATTTAGCTAGGTGTGGGCATCCCCCCAGAGCATTCCCCAGCACTGCTCTCCCTCCTTTTGTCCCAGCACAGGAGGAGAGTTATCCACCTGGCACCAAGGTAACAAGTCACTTGGGGTTTTTACTCTACCCTTCCCTGGTGTAAATCAGCACTCTGCTGTGCAAGGCACAAAACACACACACCCCACCCCCAAACCCAGAGCACCCAAAGAGGGCAGCCCAGGGGTTCACTTCTCCCCTACCTTCTTCTCCAGGGCCACACGCTCAGCAGACTCCCGCACCGTGACCTTCCTTGACTTCTGCTGGTGGTGCTCCTCCTGGGAGGCTGCCTGGGTCACCTTGCTGACACTGACTCCTTCCCCTGTGGCAAAGAGGTTCCTCTTGGCAACATAGGCAGCACTTTCCTTAATCCTCTCTTCCTCTGTGTCTGTGATCCCACTGAGGCTCACTTCCCTGAAACAATGTTGACAAAGCAGAATCCTGTTGGCAAGGCTGCCATGGCCCAGCCATGCCCTCTGCCAAACCAGCCAACAGCACTCCTCCATGGCATGCTTCTGCTGAGCCAGTCCTGGGTGTATTCAGAGCAGAAGCATGGAAGGGTGCTGCAGAGTGACTGTTAGACTCTCAGAAGACCTGGCCCTCCTCAGTGCCTCTCTGTAGAACTATGCCACCCACATTTTCAGTTGCACCTGGATTCTCCTGCTCTGCTTTTACATCTCCATCGATACAAAGGTTAGCAGAAGGCACAGCCACAGATCTTCACCTCCTGACTTATGGCTGCAGCACTGGCAGCACCACACCAGAGGGGCAGGAGATAACTGCAGGTGGGTAACAGTGCCCTCATTTGTGATATAAACAAAAAAACCAACATTAATGTCTACCAAGAAAAGCTCCTTCTTGATGGAAAATCCAACCCTGTAGTGTCTGCAAGGTGACTGCTCTTCTAAAGGATTTCAAGAAGGATTTTCTTGAAGCATCCTCCTCAGGCAGAAGTGATGCAAAGAACAGTTACTCTCAGTGAGTCCAGCTTTGAGTCATTATGCTCATGTGAACATCCCACTGCAGCCATGAAGCCCTGCCACTCTCAGGACACCACAGCTGCTATGGTAGTGCAGATACAATGAGAGCTCCTTGACCTAAGGAGAAGCACTGATGTCCTGCTGAGTTTAGTTATATTTGCCTGAAAGGGGAGCTGCTCCATGCTGAGCAAGAGCTCAAGCCTGGGGGCAAGAGACTGGGGCCAGACTCTGCTCAGTGGTCCCCAGGGACAGCACAAGGGGCAATGGGCACCAACTGGAAGCCAGGAGGTTGCAGCTGAGCAGGAGGAGAAGCTTGTTTGGTGTGAGGGTGTTGGAGCCCTGGCCCAGGCTGCCCAGAGAGGCTGTGGAGTCTCCTTGTGTGGAGAGATTGCCAAGGCAGCTGGAGGTGACCCTGGGCAAGCTGCTGTGGGTGACCCTGCTGGAGCAGGGGGGTTGGACTGGGTGATCCCCAGAGCTCCCTTCCAGCCCCTACCATTCTGGGAACCTGTGATCTTTGGGCTATGAAGTCATTCCAGTAAGGTGCAAGCCAGCCCAGCAGTGGAATGTGCTGTAAACTTAACTGTGCATAAAAATTGCTCAAAAGACTAAACCACTTAGTTCAGAGCACAGAGCTGTGACCTCTCCCATGCATTCAAACCCTGCCTTGAACTTTCTGTTTCAGGCTGCTTTCACAGGGTGATCCTTGGAAGTGTCAGTGGGATTCCTGGTTCCCTTCACTCCAGCACATCAGCTCCCCCACAAACACCACCTGAAGCTGCAGAGATCTGGCAGAGATGTCTAAAGACAATTCTGAAACCTCACTTTAATGAATATTCACCTCACTGTCTACATTCCATGTAAATGAATCACCAGCATCTTCCTTCAGAGGCAAGCTGGCATTATTTCCTCCTGAATTAGAGTGGTGAAGCTCTCAGCAGCTTCACTCTATGGACCTGCTCCTTAAGGTATAACAGCATCTTCTGGGAGCTGGTAAATATCCTCAGGCTAATACAGGACTCAGCCTAGTCATCTGCAGAAGTGCTCCCCAGATGCTTTTGATCAACAGTGTTTAAATATTTAGATTTGTTAATCATTTCTTCCTGCTATAATCTCCCCACATCAAAGAGGAACACGTTCCCCAGACTGATGAGGGCACCAGAAACAACAGAGAGAAGCACTGAAGAGTTGATTCTGCAGTCAAGGCTCAAGGGTCTCAGCAGAAAACACTTCCCAAACAGAAACTAGAGGGTCAAACCCCAAATGGCACACACAAAATACTACTGAAAGGGTATCTGCCATCTGCAGCCCTTTGGTGTAGGCTTGTAGGTGGTGGCAAACTGCTCCCCAAGCCACATCTGCTGTCTCTAGTGGCATTAAACCCATCTCTGGGTGCTTTGTTATCTACAGTACTGGCTGTCCTTAATTCTAGGCTGCAAGGATTAGGCTAGGTGTTGAAGAACAACAGTTGGGAAGGGAGAAATCCCAGCAGGGAGCCTGAGGGCTCTGAAATGGAACCAAGCAATGGAGACGGTGACACAGCACTGAGGGTCACCCAACAAACAGCATGGGCAGCAGCTCCAGTGAGGCTGTGGAGAGCTCACCTTTACAGAGAACTGCTCCTTCTGGAAGCTCCCTGCCCATGGGAAACACCACATCAGTTTCACAGGGACCTCTGGCAGTGACACACAACATGCCCATGGGTCAGTGGGCCTCAGCTGTTCTCTCTCCAACAGAAATATCTGTCAGGAATGTGGCAGCCAACTCCTGCAGCCCTGGCAGGAAGCCATCACCATGATGTCAAGAGAGAAAAGCCTAAAGCTGGAACCCCAACCATTTCACACCATGCTGTGTTGGGCACCCTAACAATCACTGTATTCCCTTTTGACATCTTTAGCTCATTAATAAAACCACTCTCTGGGGCACTTCAGCAGCACAAAACCACAGCTTCCTGAGCTGCCATGTGCAAAAAGCAAGGCTGAGAGCAACAACAGCAAGAAGAGCAACACCAGTGGAAGAATCCAGCAGTATTTTTAATGTAGGATCCCAGAGTGCTGCAGGGACACAAATAAATGAAGCTGCTCCACACATCACACTGAGCCAGGCATTCCTGCAGCCAGCTTACGGTTTCACTCCAGGCCCTCCCTGTGCCAGGACAAAACATGAGCACATGGCTTCATTGTTGTTGTGTTTAATGCTTGGTAAGAGACACTGAGCTACAGAACAAGTCTTCAGACCAAAAGAATAAGCTAAATAATGTGGACAACATGCCTGAGCAGCCCCCAGGAAGCAGCTTACAGCCATAACTTCATTTCATAGCCAGCAGCTCGGGCAATGTGTTCAAAACAAAGCCCAGGCACCAAGGTTCATTCACCTGACCCTGGATGATCCACATCTGAACTGCTGCCAGGGAGGTGATCTGGGTCTCTGCCACTGATGTGAAGTGTAAACATCCACCTTGAGACCCATGAGTGTAAAACCATCTCAGCTAATGCCTTGCTACCCCCTGGTTTACCCCTCAGCTGCCAAAGCCAAGGCAAGGAACATACCGCCCTGTGAAGATGGGCACTGAGTAGTCCAGGGCCTCCTCCTCCCTCTGCTCAGGCACCAGGTTCTGCTTTGCTCTCTTTGCTTTGGGACTCATCCTGTAGGACTGATCTTCAATCATGAGACTGGAATCTTTCAGTCTGAAATGCAAATAACACTGTTAAATTCAGGACAAACGCTGTGAAGAAACAGTAGAAAATCAGATGGAAGCACTGCAGATGTTGGCTTTCTCTTTTGATAAGCAGACAGTGTCCTCTTTAACAGCCATGGCTGCAGAGCTACTGAGCACATAGCTGAATGTGCTTGTAACAAACTCATCCTCACAAATACAACACTGACATGACATCTAAACAGAGAGAATAAACAACATTCCTGATGGCAAAGCACATCTAATAGCTTCTTGATTTGCTTAGGGACTGCCAGGGTCTGCAGACTCACTTGGGGTGGATCCTGAAGTCACTGAGACCACTAAGTAGTTCTGAGGATTGTATCTGAACTCATCACCTCTCTTTCCCCAAAAGGTACAGTCCTGAAACCACCTGGGCCCAAGCAACATGTTGCTGTGTAAACATATTCAAAGTAATCAGAGACTGAGGGCTCTCTACAGAAACCCTGGGCAGGGCTCTGGTCAGTGAGTGGTGCTGCCACTCCCACTGCTCCCCTGGGCCACCCAGCCCTCGGGAAGCTGGATTCACTTGGTGATGTGGGTTAGCAGCATGGTGGTGTTGGGCTGATGGTTGAGACTTGATGATCTTGGAGGTCTCTTCTAACCCAGATGATTCTATGACAGTGCATCCTTTGGTCAGCCCTCGTGTGGATGTGCTCAGGACCAGAAAAGCACCTTTCTGGATGCCTTCTCCTCTCTCTGGCAGGGGCAGCTGTAGGAAGAGCTGTGGTGCTGCCTTCAAGAACAAGGGCTGGGTCCCAGTGCTTTGGAGTGGCACAGGAGAGGAAGCAGTCAGCTATTGGAAGCAGAGCTGATGAATGTGAGCTGGAGAATGGCTGTGTGTGGATCCCACAGCTGCTGCTCTCAGGTTGCTAACACAATGCTCTGACCCATTTACCTCAGCCTTTTGCTCCTCCAGAAACCTGAGCTGGACTAGGCATGCCCTGGTGAGAAGTGCTGCACTGAATAATGCCAGTGGTGCCTTCAGACCAGTTTCCTGCTCCAGCAGAAACATGAGCATAGAGAAATGAAGGTTATGGAGAGAAATAGCTCCCTTGACAAATCCTGCTGGCTGCAAGCAAGGCCCTAGGGACATCCTGAGCCAGAGTCTGCTTGCTGGCTGTGGTGGTGAGCTGCCAACTTATCTATCTATGGAAGTGGCACTTTCCCTTGAACCTGTTTCAATCTGCCACTTCATCATCTCCCCTGTGCTCACAGGCCACTCTGTGTCCAAAATCACTCCCTGTTTACTCTCTGCACACCCTTCACTGCTCTACACATTGTTACATGCCCATGTCTGCCTCCTCCCCAAGGGAAGCACCCCAGGAAGTGTCTCCCCTTCTCCCAGCAGCAGGTATTCCACACTGCCCCCCTGAGCTCCTCACTGATACCTGACCCTTGGCTAGCTTCAGACTGTGCTTGTTGAGAGGAGGTGACCAGAACTGCCCCTGCTATTCCAGCTACAAGCACCCCTGGACTGCCACACTGCTTTCTGCTTCATCCTCCCTTCTCCCACAGCCATTCCTGAATTCCCAATTGCTCCATGGCCACAGCAGAGCCCCCAGCTGGAGTCTGCAGGGAGATAACCAGAGTCACTCCAACATCTGCAGAACTGCACTGCATAGACCAAGAGCTGGGACATTGGAAGGAGCAGAAAATATTTCTCCTTTCCAAATCCTCTTCTCCTTTGGGTAGAAATGCATATTCCAGTGGAGCTGCTCTCTTGGGAAAACAAAGGGATCACTGCTTCTATCATGAGGTTTATTCCCCCTTCCTGTGCTACTCAAAGCCTGCCTACAGCCATGATTTAGGAAGCCCCAGGAAGGACTCTGCTTTCTTGAAGCAGACTCTAAAATCTTGCCCTTTATTTTAGCATGTTCCAACCTTTTACCTGATATGTGGAACAGTATCTCCCCAGAGGAGAAGGAGCAGGGTGTCAGTGCTCTCTAGTTTCACAGGGAGGAACAGGACCATGACCTTTCAGCAGCTTGCAGCCTCACTTGATATGCCCAGCTAGCATATGTATGTTTTTTTCCAGGTCAGACACTGCCTTCCCAGGTGGGTGACCCAACCCTACTGTCCTCGTTTCTTGATGGTTTTCAGCCTGTTACAATACCAGCACCTGCACTGCCCTAGTTTCTCAGTGGAGTCACAGAACTGGGAGCTGGGGGACTGCAGATGCTGAAGGGACAGAGGCATTGCATGTGGAGATGTAAAAGCCAGACTGACGCTACCAGCTCTTCCCTTTAGCCCAACAGAAGAACGACCACCAGCACTGTGCAGGGCCTCTGAACCTCCCAAACAGAAGAGTCTGCTTTCATGTCTTGTTCTCAGACAGAAATACTTCAGCATGTCATCACTGCCCTGCTCCTGTGCCTGGAGGGACAGGTCTCCCAGAGCAGCTGCACCCAGAGGGTGCAGGATGTGTCCTCAGAGTGGATCACAACACCCTGTTTCCTTAGTCACTCCACCCCTGCATGAAAAGGCATCTGTAAGCTCCTTTGCACCTCCAGAAGATCAGGTACCTTGTCCTTAGCATGCTTTTGCTAGTCCCCCTCAGTTTGTCCCACCAGACAAAGGGATCTGTTTAGCACCACACAAGGCCATTAGCCAAGAGGCATTTTCCAGGCTCTTCCTAGCAGCTGTTTCTTTCCTACTATGCAATGTCTGAATTTACTCACTGTACAGAGAAGAGAGTGGATTGCAAACCCAGTTAGAGGAAAGGGGACAAAGAATGGATTTTCATCTCTTTAAAGCCAGACTCTGAAGATTAGAAGTGCACTGTGGTGACTCCATTCATTTTGGGCTGCTGGCAGATTTGTCAGAGGCCCAGGCAGCACTGCTGGCAACAGCCACACTGCTCCCTAACACAGCTTCCACAACCCATCTGTTAAAGGGGAATTCTTTCCACATAGCAGATCTCACTAGAGCAATTTCCATACTTGGCTATGATGTTTGGAAGCCACCTTCTTAACCCTCACCTATAACAAACCAAAGGATGAGCAGTGCCAAGATCACCATCTTCTCATGTGTCTTTAAATGCATTGTTGGCTCAGCCCTGTCCTGAGCCTGGTCACAATGGGATGAGGTTCAACAAGGCCAAGTGCTGGCTCCTGCACTTGGGGAACAACAACCCCAGGGATGCTCCAGGCTTGGGGCAGAGACTGGGAACTGCCCAGAGGAAAAGGACCTGGGGGTGCTGGTTGACAGCAGCTGAAGCTGAGGCAACAGAGTGCCCAGGTGGCCAAGAAGCCAACAGCATCCTGGCGTGGAGCAGCACTGGTGTGGCAGCAGGGCTAGGGCAGGGATTGGCCTCCTGGGCTGGGCACTGGGGAGGCCACAGCTGCAATCCTGGGGTCAGTTTTGGGGCCCTCACTCCAGGAAGGACATTGAGGTGCTGGAGCACATCCAGATGCTCAGCACCATGTCTCCACATCTTTCTAACCCCTCCAGGGATGGTGACTCCACCATTGCCCTTGGCAGCCTGGGCCAGGCCTTGACAACTCTTTAGCTATCCAGGGAGAACAAATTTACACTGCATTTAACCAGAGTCATCTTATTTGTTCTACTTCACCCTTTGCAGATTGGGCTGCAAACCCCAAATAAATAGCAACACAGAGGCCACAGGAAATTAGGTTAAATATTGAGATTATGATTCAGAGCCATCTTCATTCAGGTATTATTAAGCTTTTTTGGAAGGGAGATTTAAACCTCCTGAGCCTTTGCCTCACACAGCGGCATGGAGTCTCTCAGAGCTCCAAGACAAGGACAGAATCACAGCCAAACCCAGAAGTTACAGCTGAGACACTCTCATTACCAGGTCCTGCAGTACAAGCAGCCTTTCCCTTTGTGCTTCTGGCCAAAATTCCACCTTCATCCTTAACCCTTGAAGGATACTCTTGTTTCTGATGGACAAGTCTTGTTCTGCTCATACTCCTCAGCATTTTCTATTCATTTGACAGCAAGCAGATGTTTTGGGCTGTAATTTGCTGATCATTTCCTCTCCTGCTAACAGCTGCTCCCCTCCTTAATACTCCCTTAATTTCTGTAAACCTCTGAGATACACCCAAACAATGTGAGGCTATGAGGGCAACAGTATTCTGCAATGTATTGCTTGAGAGATATTTATGGCCTTGATTAAACAAAAAGTGACAGCAGCTAAGCATGGCTGCTCTTCCAGTGCAAGATGAACACTCCATGGAATCACAGGAGCATTTTGGTGGGAAGAGACCTTCAGGGTCATCAGGTCCAGTCCTTGAGGGTATCCTTCCCTTTGGAATCACACACTTCAACCTCTCTACAGTGTGAGGATTGGAATTCCTCCCACCACTCAGCACAGAAGTGAAGCCATTAAGCCAGAGAAGAACCAAGAGTTATCTCGACATTGCTTATTAAATTCAGCTCCACTACTGTGGCTGGGCACCTTGGGAGGAGAGGTGGCCAATGCCCAAGCAGTTTGGGGCACAAGTATGTCATCATTCAGCCACATCAGCATCCTCAGTGCTCTCCTTACACCAGCCCAGCCAGCACACCAGCAAACTAAGCTGAGCAGAGTCCTTCCCACTGCCAAAGCCAAAGGGAAACACCAAGCCTGATGGATACATTAAGACCAAGTCCCAGAGACAGTTCTGTGGAAGAGGAGGAGAGTTCTGCCATGGATGTCAAGGGGAGGTGGCTGGGCGCTTTGGTTTCAGAACGCTGGGGTTTACTTACCCAAGACTGTAGGCTTCAGACCCCAGCCTGTAGGCTGCAGCCAGCTTGTTGATGGACTCAGAGCCATGTCTGTAGGAGCTGAGGGACTCCGAGTCAAGGCTGTAGGCAGCAGCCCTGTGGCTGTGTGCGGCAGAGTGCTGGTAGGCTGCCGACTGGAGGTGGTAGGCGGAAGAGCCGTGGCTGTAGGCGGCCGAGGAGTGCAGGCTGAGACCCGCAGAGCCCCGCGCGTAGGCTGCGGAGCCCTGGGCATAGACGGCAGCCCTGCTCTTGGCCTCCTGCTGGTACTGGCTCACAGTGGCCTGCAGAGCCTTGTGGCGATAGGCACGGTCGTAGTGCTCGTGGTGCCTCTGGTAGAAGGGCAATGAGAGCATGGCTGTCTCCTGCCTTTGCCTTCTGCTGCACCTTTCTGGGTGGGAGGGAACAGGACAGGGTCTGCAAGAGAGCAGATGACATAAGCTGTCAGAGGAACTCCTGAGAGAGCGTACCAATAACAGTCACAGAAACACAGAACTGGTTAGGCTGGAAGAGACCCTGAAGATCCTGGAGTCCAACTGTTCCCCAGCACTGCCAGGCCAGCACCAACCCATGGCCTCAGCACCACAGCTCCAGGGATGGGGACTCCACCGCTGCCCTGGGCAGCCTGGACCAGGCATTGACAACCCTTTTGGGGAAGAAATTGTTCCTCATGGCCAACCTGAACCTCCCCTGGCACAGCTTGAGGCTGTTTCCTCTTGTTCCTTGGGAGAAGAGACCAACATGAAAATCCAGATAGTTTTTCTTTGTTTTTTCTGCTTCCTAGATGCCAGCCCTTGGCCTGTTCTTCAGTATTTAGTTCCGACAGTGAGCCAACCAACTGCAAACTGTTCTCTTTGCTAACTGCTCAGGTGCTCACCCTCTGTAAAGTATGAAATCATTATTACAGCAAATGATGAATAAACCCCAGCTCAATCTTTCAGCTTTCTTACATTTCAGGGCTCCCGCGGGAACTGCTATTTGTGTGGTAACAGATCACCTGCCTGCAGACAGCCAGCAAGGAAGGAAGTAATTCCGAAGTCTGTAACCATGTATCAGAAGTTGCTGGTATCCTCACCACAGTGAAACTGTAACTGCCAGAGACAGTTCATGCATTTACTTTGTTTCCCTCTGAGGAAGGGGAGGACTGGGCGTGTTAACCCATTGCTCTTGCAGCAAAAGCTGATGTACCTTGGTAATTCCTTCTTTCCCTGCTTGCTATTTCTTCATGCATGTCTAAAGAATGCAATTATTCTGTTATCCCTGTCTGTAACACCTGGCAGTGTTCTGTGTTATCTGTTTCACTTTGGGAGCTGCCAGCAGCACACAGCTCCTCTTCATTTCCCTAGTTTCAGATTTCTTTTCCATTTCCCTCCCTTGCTTTCTCTCCTCAGAGCTTGCCATGGAGATCTCTGCTGGGCAAAGTGAGGGTGTGCAGAGGAGTGTTGTCTTGCACACTGAGAAAGAAAGAACCTGAGAAGGTCCTGGTTTCCTTCTCCAGACTACTACAGTTGTCTCCCTTCACCTTCACCAGCTGTATGGCAGCCTTGGCTGCCTTCACCACAGCCACAACAGCCACTGAGTTCTGTCACTCAGGGATTCCCAGAGCCTCCAGGCTCCCCAGGAAGGAAGATGATCCAGAAGCACAAAGCACTGCATGTGCTGCCCTTGGGGGGAAGTGGAACAAGGCATTTCATTTACATCTCCTCAGAGCAAAAGAACTAGCAGTGCACTTGAAGGCAGCAGATTTCAGCTGTGCAAAGGCAAACACCTTTTTTTTCCACACATCAAAGGTCTGGCCCTCCCTGTCCTCAGGACTAAGAGGAGGAGTAAGAACTGAGGCAGGAAGGCAGGAGCTGAGCACAGTCAGCTCTCCTGCTGGAAAGCCAAGGCCAACACTCAGGCCATACAAGAGAAAACTCCTTTTAGAGGCATTTTGTCACACTATAAGGTGGGGTTTTTATCTCCTCTGAACCACCCAGCATAGCTCAGGGGTCAGGAGGAGTCACTTGCACTGCTCTGATCAGACACAGCAGTGTGACACTGTTGGAGGTGACAAGAAACTCTGAACCTCTGAAGAATTTTGCTCCTCTTTGGAGCACTGACTTCCATCAAACCCGCACCACCTGCACCTCCATGCTTTGTGTCAGGGTGAGGGCAGCACTCCCTCCCCAGAGCCATGCAGGAGTTTGGCTGAAGAATATTGGTGGCCATAGCCAGATGAATACACAGGGTTTGGAGCTGTGTGTCTGCAGCTCTTGAAGAGAGCTCTTAAAAGGACTACAAGTGACATCTTCTGCTCTGCTTGCCAGCCTGTGTCATGCTTTAAAGATCTGCTGCACCAGTCAGGGAAAACAGGGAAATACAGAAAAACCAGACACACTCCATAGGAAGGAAGAAACAAACAGCCCATTTCCTTCAGCTCAGCCAATGCCTTTACAAATAACACTCCATGCAGGCAGAAAACACTTAGGCAGGCATTCTCTAAACCCAGAGGAGGTTACATGACCAATTCCTCCTCTACCTCAGCAGCCCATGCTCCATTTGAGAGTGCTGTGACAACAGGCAAGCTGAAGCAAGTGAAGCCTTGCACCGCTTTGCTTTGTTTCACAGCTGAACCCTCAGATGCTTTCAATTCACCTCCACAAGCCCCTCAGATAATTGCTGAGCTGAGAACAAAGGGAGCTGCTAACAACTGAGCAGGAATCCAGCTTACACACACCTGAGCACACAAAGCCTCAGCCAGAAAGGAGCACTCACCTGGGCCCAGCAGCAGGGCAGCCAGTGGAACAGCTCTGGAGTGACCCACAGCAGCAGTGAAGCCAGCAGAGAAAGAGGTAACAGGCAGGAGGGGAAAGGATTGGACTTCAAGGTCCTGAACAAAAATAATGCCTGGAGTCAGTGGAATGTCAGAGCCCCAGTCCAGGCCTTTTATGGCCAGGGGGGTGATAAATATAGCAGTGACGAGGAAGAGAGGCAGAGACAGACACTGATACCCTCTGCTGTCCCTGGGCAAAGGCACCATGGCAGCAGCTCCCAGCTGAGAGCTCTCCCCTCTAAGCACCTTCACTACCTTCCCTCTAAAATCAGCATTCCAAGGCAAGGTTATTTCTAGGGTTTTTTCCTTAGTTAAATCAGATTCAGAAGAGAAAAGGAAGCTTGTGTGATGAACCAGAAGGTCCTGCACTGACCTCTGCCATGCTACAAGGACATGAATGTTTTATGGCTTCCTCCAGGCCAAGCCACAGTGCCTGTCGTGCAGAGATCCCACCTTCAAGACAGGCAGCTGAGAGAAGCAGCTAGCAGCACAACTCCAGAGGCCATCCAGTGTGTTAGCCTCACCACCCAGCTCCTCTTTTTGCTCTGCTGACAAGGTCTCATAGGAGAGGTGGTCCAGAAAGCCAAGCAAGAGAGGGATGCAGGCAAGTGACAACAATTCAACATCTTGTTCCTCTGCTCACTGCAACACCATTTGTGCAGGGCTCAAGTGGGATATCAAAACCCAAAAGACATTTTCTGGCTGTAATGACACCACTGAGCCCAATCCAGTGTTCAGATTCTGTGCTGACTCTGGTTATTCTGCAGACAAAAGGGGGATAGAGTGTGACAGCAAAACCTTTTGGGTACTTTCATGATTTTGGCACTTAAATTTACACACTTCTATCTGGCTTTCAAATGAGATAATATCCACAGCTAATTTGAAACCACTTAACTCCTATTTGAATATCAAAGTCCATGTTTCAAACCACTTGGAGCTCTGAGAGCCTCAGAATCCCTGTGGCACTGTGAATCCAAGTTAGTCACACCAGCCCTGGGAGACTGAGCCTCTGGAAACGTTAGTCCTGCCTAATTAGAATGACACAGTGCCAGAGACCACTTGTTCTTCTGCATGGGGAGGCTGGGAGATGAATTTAGAGCCTGACACAGCAGAATGAAGAGCTTTCTAGGCTGCCTGTCAGTTGCAGTTTGGTGAGCTACAGCATCCCATGACAAAAGGTTGTCCCTTGACAACCCTTTGGGGGAAGAATTTTGTCCTAATGTCCAACCTGAACCTCCCCTGGTGCAGCTTGGGGTGGATGTTGAATGCTGTCCCATACTGTGTCTGCCATTCTCTGCTAAACACCACACAGCCTTCAATGCCTCCAGTACCTTTATTCCAGCAACAATGGACAGTGTCTGGAACACTCACTCTGTCCAGTTCTGCTCCCTGACACCTGACTGCTGAAGGAGAGAGAGATTTATACATTGATAGAATGATTTGGGTTGGAAGGGACCTTACAGATCACCTAGCTCCAACCCCCTGCCAGGGGCAGGGATGCCACCTACTAAAAAAGGATGCCCAGGGCCACATCCAGCCTGGCCTTAAATACAGCCAGGGATGGGGCAGCCACAGCCTCTCTGGGCAACCTGTGCCAGTGCCTCACCAGCCTCTGGTGCTCAGACAACCCCAGGCAACCCCAAGCCAGAGGTGAATAGTTGAGCTCCTGTCACCCAGCTGCACAGCTTTCAGAAGCAGATAATGTGCTGCAGAATCAGAGTTCATACTCTGGCCAAGAGGTTTGCCCAGGGAGGTAGCCAATGCCCAGTCTGAGGCTGCCCTGGTGCCCCCCATCACCCTGCTCCTGGGCCTGAGATGGGATGCAAATGGTAGCTACAGGGGACACATGGACTGCTTGTGCTGTGCAAAGCCTGGGCCAGTCTGGGTGCTCAGCTTCCCACCTGCAGTTATTTTTCCTTTCCTTCTCTAGCCATTAGAGATGGATGTTGGAAACAAATCAGTGTCCAACTGAGCTCAGAATCCTCCTGTTAAAAATCTCTGCCCTGTTTCACACCAGCTGCTCTCTCTTCCACACTCTGTCACTGCTCAGTCTCTGTGTGGAAACTGCACAAGGACTTGAGCTGTGCTTGGGAGTTTGACAGGCATGTGGAGTACAAATTTATTCAGAATATGCAAATTGCTAGGGGGAAACATTCTCTCCCTCTGACTCTGTTGCTCTGCATAAAGCACAGCAGAGCTGTGGGAGCTGGAGAGAGACAAGATTCAACCTTCCCCTCTGAAATCATCACTCAAAAACCTTCCTGATGTGCTTTCAAAAGAATCAGCATGTCAGAGTTGAGCCATGGCAGCTCACATCTCCAGCCAGGTTATATTTTAAGCATTACTCATCTGAATTTATGGACAAGCCTGGAGTTTTCACCAGTTCTGACTTTCTTGGGCCAAAGCTGTCCCATGTAGCACCACACTTCCATAGGACTTGCCCAGCTTTCCATCTCCCATTCTAGGTCCCTATCTGCTGCTTTTCAAACCTCACCTCAGGTGTCCCTGCCAACTCATGTACATCTTTTCAGCTACCAGTGCCCCCAAGTCCTCCTCTGCAGGGCTGCTCTCCATGAGTTCTCCTCCCAGTCCACACTGGGATATGATTTGCTGTGCATATGATTCACTGTTACCAAGCTGATAGCAACCCAAGGACCAAATGCCCACAGCAGAAAACACAGGGTGGGTCTTTGTTTGCTATTTATAGTCCCATGCAAAACCAGAGGGGAAGCAGTTTGTCCACTCCATGTGTCTTCTTTTCTATGAGATGGCCCAAATTTGAGCCCATCTGTTGACCATCTATCACCTCCTGGCAGCTCTTTCAAGTTCAGCCACAGTTACTGCCCTTGCCCCTGCAAAAAGGATTGACTCAGACATCATCCTAGCCCTGGCCAGAGGCCCAAGAGAAGTGAAGTTAGCTCCAAGGGAGAGCTCAGGCCACATTTATGAGGTTTTAGGAGTTAAACTTTTAGGTTGTTGAAGTTGCAGAGGCTAAACTTCTTGAAAGCTTCAGATTCCAATGGGATTTGGGGGAAAACCTTTGCAATTAATCCACCCTGGGGAGAAATAGCAACATTTTGGGACTAGAAACAAATTATTCTTAAAGGTTTGGGGCAGTATTTTCTTGGCTGAAGAAACAGGTTCCACCAAGCCATTCAGAGACACCTTGGCATTTTTAAAGCTGCCTCTATCATTACCTCTGCAGCTCTGAAGGTGCCATTAAAATAAAACACAAGTGATAGCAGATTTCTCTCACTTTGCCTACAGAAAAACATCCACTTATTATTCACAGTCCTTCACATTTCCCTCTCCCCACTCCAGCAGGGAATCACAACCAGGCACAGCTGTGTAATGGCTGCTGGAGGGTTAGGAACAGCTGATGATGTGCTCCAGACATTCCCAGAGGAACAGGGTTTTTTTTTGCTGCCAGGTTGCTAATGAAGAGAGGAACAAATGACACTGAAGTGAGCAGTGTCTGCTCTTGTGCCTGCCCTAGCAGGGGTTCCCTCCCCAGGAGGAGGTGGGAGCAGTGGGAAACCCAACCTGCAGCAAGGAAGCCAGAGTCCTGGAGTCACAGAATTGTTTATGTTGGAAGAGACCTTTAAGGTCATCAAATCCAATCATCAGCCAGTACTGCCAGGTCTCCACCAAACCATGGCCCTCAGCACCACATCTCCAGGGCTTTTCAGTCCCTCCAGGGAAGGTGACTCCACCACTGCCCTGGGCAGCCTGGGCCAGGCCTTGACAATGCTTTCCATGAAGAAATTCTTCTTCATGTCCAAGCTAAACCTCCCCTGGCACAACTTGAGGCTGTGTCCTCTGGTCCTGTCACTTGTTCCTTGGGAGAAGAGACCAACTCCCCCCTGGCTCCAACCTCCTCTCAGGGAGCTGCAGAGAGTTAGAAGGTCTCCCCTGAGCCTCCTCTTCTCCAGGCTAACCAAGCCCAGTTCCCTCAGCTGCTCCTCACAACCCTTGTGCTCTAGACCCTTCCCCACCTTCCCTGCTCTTCTCTGGACACACTCCAGCACCTCAGTGTCCTTCTGGCAGTGAAGAGCCCAAAGCTGAACCGAGGATTGGAGGTGTGACCTCCCCAGTGCCCAGCCCAGGAGGACAGTCCCTGCCCTAGTCCTGCTGCCACCCTAGTGCTGCTCCAAGCCAGGATGCTGTTGGCTTCTTGGCCACCTGGGCACTCTGCTGCCTCATCTTCAGCAGCTGTCATCCAGCACCTCCAGGCCCTCTTCCACGGGGCAGCTTTCGAGCCACTCTGTCCTAGCCTAGAGCGTTCATGGGGTTAGTTAGGAAAAGCACCCAGGATTTATCAAGCACAGGATTTAGCTCCGGTTCGATTTAATGTCACTTTCCCAAGCTCCTCCCCTGCCTGCGGCAGTGTCCGGCCCCGGCTCCGGGTTCCAGCTCGGTTGAGCAGCTCCCCTTGCCGGCGGCAGCCGGTACAGGAGCTGCCATGGACAAGCGCGTCCAGCTCAGGGCCCAAGTCAGAAACCAAGGTGAACCGATCAGACCTCTGGCCTCTGAGGAGGAAGCAGGCTAAGTCACCTTGAGGGCGATTCTAAAGTTATTTAGGTGTTCAAAGACTGGAACCCCATTGCTGTTTTGGAAGTCTGCAAGTAGAGCCCAAAGCTGCTCACCCTGCTGAAAATCCTTTTGCCTTTCCAGCCACATCTTACAGGTGTCCTTGGCTGTGTAGTTCTCCTGGGCTTCAGTTTCATCTTCTGTGAAGTGCAACTCATGATGCTCTTGCACTGCCTGAAGAAGTTTAATGAGAGCTAATGAAGAAGACTGTTACAAACTAATCATGTCTTTTTGTTTCTTTCTGGAAACAGGATTGCCCCTCATGAATCACTGCTGCTGTATCTCTATTTGTTAAAGATGCCTGAAACTACCTGAGTCTCTCAATTCCTCCCTGCTTCTCAACACAGATAAAAGGCTGCACACACCTTGCCACGTTAAGAAATGATTCAGACAGAAGTCCTGCAAAAGGTCAAGGTGAATGCCAATGAGGTGAACTCAGTGATGGTCATTTAAAGCATAAGCTAAAGTCCTCTCTGCTTAGTTAACAGATTAAGTCTTATTCATAATGTTAAATATTAAACTTGCAGATACTTATATCCAGACACTTCAGACACAGCCCACACACAAACACCTATTCCAACAGGTCTGCCTGCATACTCATTACACCTGTATACTTACTGCATGCTGCATACTGCCTACATACTCATTATCCACACTTCAGTGTTTGATTGTTCTTTTGTGCATATGTTTTTTATTATTCCTACTTTTGGGCAAGCTAAAAAGTAGTATTTCAGAATAGGTCACAGAAAGAAACATTCTTATAAATTATTGAGTTATTACTGCACTGCCCTGGAGAGTCAAAGACAATAAGGAATACCATTTATGTCTGACAGAAAAGAGGAGACAAGGAACTACTGGAGAGAGTGCAGCAGAGCACAGGAAGATGCTGAGGGCACTGGAGCAGCTCTGGCAGGAGGAAAGGCTGAGAGCCCTGGGGCTGCTTAGCCTGGAGAAGAGCAGCCCCAGAGGGGAGCTGCTCCATGCCCAGCAAGAGCTGAAGGACACAAGCCAAGAGGCTGGGGCCAGACTCTGCTCACCCCTTGGGGTGGCCCTGGGCACCAACTGGAAGCCAGGAGCTTCCAGCTGAGCAGGAGGAGAAGCTTGTTTGCTGTGAGGGTGTTGGATCCCTGGCCCAGGCTGCCCAGAGAGGCTGTGGAATCTCCTTGTGTGGAGAGATTCCCAAGGCAGCTGGAGGTGAGCCTGGGCAAGCTGCTGTGGGTGACCCTGCTGGAGCAGGGGGGTTGGGCTGGGTGATCCCCAGAGGTCCCTTCCAACCCCCGCCATGCTGGGATTCTGTGAGGCTTTCTGAGGCGACGGCAGCTCTAACAAAAAGCGGCTCTCAGGAAGGGTACTGACGGCAGGCAGGAAGACATCGTTCACTCAGCCGGAGCCACGCCCGGCCCCGGAGATAAGGCTCCCCCCATCCCCAGCCGGTTCCGCCCCGGTCCCCGTCATCCCCGCCGCTGCCTTACAAGGGCAGACGCTTCGCTCTCTCTCCGCCCCTACCCCAGGAATGCGGTGACCGCAGCGGGCAACACCAACGCTCCGCTCCGCCGGGGGGGAACAAGCCACATCCCGACGCCGGGGCCTTGGCTCCCCTTCCCCAGGGGGGCGTAGAGCCCTGGGAAGGAGCCAGACCCGCACGGCTCCTCCGGCACAGCTTCTCGGTGTGCCTTGTGCCGCCTGCTCGCCCAGGCCAGGAGCGCGGTCGCCACTGCCCGTCCCCTTCCCACCTCTGGGCACGGATGGTCTCACCCACGGCTTCCTTCCTTGTTTCCTTCCTTCCCCTGCCTCTCGCTCGCTGTCCGGAAGGGCTAGAGCCGCTCCCCGCCGCGACCGTACCGGGACCCTCTCCCGCAGCCCCCAGGTAAGGCCAGGTCGGCGCCGAGACACGGGGAGCAAGTTGCTCAGATCCTCGAACAATCTGACCTGGGATGGTTCCAGGGATGGGACATCTCCCACCCCTCTGAGGAACCCGGGACAGGCTCTCACCACCCTCAGTGTAAAAAAATTCTGCCTTCTCTTCAGTCTGAATCTCCTCTTTCAGCTTCAACCCATCAGCCCTTGTCCTGTCCCAACAGACCCTGCCAAAAGGTCTGTCCCCAGCTTTATTCTAGTCCCCTTGAAGTCCTGCTAGGCTGCAGTAAGGTCTCCCTGGAGCCTTCTCTTCTCCAGGCTCAACAACCCCAACTCTCTCAGCCTAGCCTCACAGCAGAGGGATTTCAGCCCTTGCATCATTTTTGTGTCCTCTTCTGGACCTACTATAACAGGTCCGTGTCTGTCTTGTGATGCGGACTCCAGAGCTGGCCCCAGTGCTCCAGCTGGGGTCAGTAAAGCTCTTACAGACAGTTCATGGTGGTTTTCACTCTGGAACTTGCAAGCAGAGGCTTTGTTGAATCACAAGGACTGGATTTTTGAGGCAAGTTTGACTCCTGGACTAAGGTTTAGTAACACTTACTATTCAGTATTGGGTTAGTCCCTCAAGACTAGCTGAGGTTGCACAGGGTGGTGATTTAAATCTGCTCTTCATTGAGGTTTGCACAGGTCTGCACCCACCATCTGGTGGCTGAGTGGTGCTGCTGGATGCTGTCATTGATCCCATGGGCAGAACCTGGCGTTGAGCTTTGAGGTTGACTTTGGAGTCTGATTATTTAGAAGGTGACTATTATAGCTTTGTTTAATAAATTCCCACAGAGTTAGCAGTGTTCAAATACTCACTACGAAATTTGATGTCGAGGTTTCTTGGGTGTGGTTGATGTGTTGTGGGGTTTTTGTCTGTCTGTTTGGGGGTTTTGCTTTCTTTTAATGCTGAGTGACAGCCATTCACAGTCACTATAATCCCCCTGGTGGCACAGGAGGCTGGTCCCCACCTCTCAACAGATCAAACCTGCACCACTGCCAGGGGGTTGCACAGTTTCATATCTTACTGTCTGGTTCAAGCTCCCTAGTTGCTCAGTTTTGTCTCCTCTTGGTGTTTATCCCTTTCCCAGAGGTAAAGAGCATGAGATGACTCTCTGTGCCGCTGCAGTTCGGTATCTGCTGCTATTGCTAAGCTAAGCACATGTCCAAGCAGCACCACAGTGTAGTTAGCTCTCTAGTCCAGTGGGTGCAATTTGTTCATGTTTTTAAGAGGTGAAAATCTTCCTAAATAAAGGTCATGTGTTTGCAAACACCTTATGGTAAGGCTTGCAGACAAGAGCTTCCTTAAGTTTCTGAACAGTTTCCAAAACAGGGCCCAGACGACTGATAGTATTAAGCACCAGAATAAACCTGTCATGACTTGTACTCTCTAACCTGACAGATCTCCACTTTCTACCTACTGAAATCCTCCTCTTTTCAGCCCATACTTAACTTACTTCATTTCCATGATAAAAGCATGATTATTGTTCTTTTAAAGCAAATGACCTGGTGGATTCACCAGATGAAATCCTTCTCCTCCCTAAAATCAGTGGCTCCAGTGCTTGACTCAGCTGAGGTTAGTTGTGGCTCCTTGTCTCACCCCCTGCTGTACACAGATAACCCACAGTGTAAACACCTGCAACTTTTTCATCATCACTGGAGCTCTCTGGGTAACTGCACTGTTGGCCTCCTTTTGCTGAACATGAAACAATTTATCCTCCTCTCTCTAACATAGTTCCCCAGAGCTCAGGGCACTATTTCATAGAATCATTCTGGTTGGAAGAGACCATGAAGATCATTATCTCTAGTTGTTAACCAGCACTGCCAGGTCACCACTAACCCATGGCCCTCAGCACCACATCTCCAGGGCTTTGAAACCCCTCCAGGGATGGGGTCTCTACCACTGCCCTGAGAGCTGCAGAGAGCCAGAAGGTCTCCCCTCACCTCAGTGTACTCTGAATGGGCCATATCCTGACAAACATGAATTATTTCAGAGAACTGTTCTTAGCAGCTATTGTTGTGGAACTTTGGCTCAATAGTTCAGAGTTTAAAAGTAACTTGTATGTGTTCCTGCAGAGGTGAGGGAAACTCTGAAGTGATGCACTGCAGCTCAAGGCAGACTACCTTTCCTGTCAGCTGTCCTCCTAAATATGTAGGTGTCAGGAGGTGGCATTTGTTTGTTGAAGTGTTGTTGGAGGCCAGGCATCTCAGATAGCTTGTGGTTAGAGAGTGCAATGAGGAGAACTTCAGTGGCTGAAGGATGCCCAGTTAGATTTCAAGGGCTATTTTTAGTGGTGCACATAATGGGTTTTTTTAGACAACGTCAGGAGAACGTTGCAGGATTAAGAGTGTGGAACTGGCAGGGGAGATCAGTCACACTCTCTGCACAGGCCAGGAAGGACCTAGCCATGGAATATCCTTTCATGATCCAGATGCTTGGTACAGCATGTCAGGTACCTGCCACAAAGGAAGGTAAAATGTCTTTCCTTCTCCAAAAGAACTAACTGCTTTTTGCCTGAATATTGATTAACCATGCAAGGGACTCACTGTGCTTAACTTAACACTCTATCTTCTAGGGATGACTCCAAGTTAGTGACTTCAGTCTTGCTTTTCAGGAGTCTAACAGGAAATACCATAGCTCTGAGCAAGCTATCTGAGCAGCAGTGGGAACTGGTGGCACTGATTAGAACTGCATTTCCCACCAGATCATTTGTTACAGTGTAAATTTCAAAATATTGGCACTTTTGTGACTCCACTGAAGCTGAAATTTGCCCTTTTCCAGGAGAATTGCTGCAGGTGCCCTGCAACATTCAAACTCAGTGATGGAAGGAATCTGGCTTGCATAACATTTGGGTGTAATAAAGGATTACAGCAGTGCTGATTGCTGGCACTGGATGAAACTAAAGCTCAGAGGTGTACAGGGCTTTTAGAAACAGCATTAAATGGGGTCAGGAGCAGTGGTGAGGTCTTTATGTTCTGGTGAGTGACTCAGCTCTTTGTACCCTCAGCCAAAGCTGAACACCAAGTGCATCTTCCCAGCCAAAAGGCAGCAGTTAACCTAAAAGCCTCCCTCCTGCCCTGATTATGCTTGTGTTGTAAGGTGTCAACTACCACGTTTATTTCTTCACTTGTCAGCTCAAGGGAGACAGTGAAATGAGTGTATTTGTGATGCATGAAACTGCTTCTGTGAGAATGTACCAATGTTTTCTAACAGAAACAGTCTCTGGATGTTTAGAACTATGATGTCACTAACCCATTTCAGAAAGCACTTGCTGGCATTGCCAGTTGTACTGTGTAAGAGGACAGCAGGGCAGTGCTTCTGAACCATGTCCCTGTCCCTTTCCTCACACACACAAGCCTCTTGCTGACACTGAGGAGAGGCTCTCCTAGGGGTTCTTTGGCAGATGCCTCTCCCAGCCCAGAACCATCTAATGATCTTCATAAACATGTCAGCCTTGTGTCAGGCTCATCCTGTGTCCTGAGGCCTGTGGTTCCTACAGCAGCTACTCAGAGCCCAAAACACTGCTTTTTTCCCTGCCTCCCAAATGTCAGTTCAGCAAACTGCTGGATTTACCAACCACCCCATGCTATGCTAGGTTAGCAGCCCACACCCTGCTACGTGGTGGGGCTGCAGTGCCTCCTGAACTTCCATGGTGGAAGATGCACACAAAGCACTGCATCAGCAGTGCAAGTGCTGTGAGTTTCATTTAAATATCTAGGGTTCCCCTCACTCCAGGAAGGACACTGAGGTGCTGGAGTGTGTCCAGAGAAGGGCAGCAAAGGTGGGGAAGGGTCTAGAGCACAAGTGTTGTGAGGAGCAGCTGAGGGAACTGGGCTTGGTTAGCCTGGAGAAGAGGAGGCTCAGGGGAGACCTTCTGGCTCTCGGAAAGGAGGTTGGAGCCAGGTGGAGGTAGGTCTCTTCTCTTAAGGGACAAGCAATAGGACAAGAGGAAACAGCCTGAAGTTGTGCCAGGGGAGGTTTAGCTTGGACATGAAGAAGAATTTCTTCATGGAAAGCATTGTCAAGGCCTGGCCCAGGCTGCCCAGGGCAGTGGTGGAGTCCCCATCCCTGGAGGGGTTTAGAAGATGTGGAGACATGGTGCTGAGGGCCGTGGACTTTGTAGTGTTAAGGTTAACAGTTGGATTTAATGATCTTAGGGGTCTTTTCCAACCTTCATGATTCTATTTGGTTTTTAATGTAGCCTGCTATTGGCCTACAGAGCCAATCCCTGAATCCTGAAAGACATCATGCTTGATAGCAAATGGTATCTGAATGAGAGAAAATTGAGTAGAAGATACTAAAATAGATGTGTCCTTTGCTTAAAAGATGGAATTTGATAATCCCTAGCCCATCTCTTGCCCAAGGACTTGTGATCTGATTTAATGAGGCTGAACCTTGGCTATGTTTGTCTCCCCAGAACCAACAGCCAACATGTCCAGCAAAAGGGCCAAGACCAAGACCACCAAGAAGCGCCCTCAGCGCGCCACTTCCAATGTCTTTGCCATGTTTGATCAGTCCCAGATCCAGGAGTTCAAGGAGGCCTTCAACATGATTGACCAGAACAGGGATGGCTTCATTGACAAAGAGGACCTGCACGACATGCTGGCCTCCCTCGGTAAGTGGCTTTGCTCCCCGGAGCTGGCCAGCAGATGAGTGCTGGAGCCTGGGAGAGCTGAGGAGAGGTGCCTGGCTTTGGGTGCTGCTGTTCAGGGGACTTGGGAGTTTGAAAGCCAACCCCAAGTGAGTCTGAAAGCTAACTGCCTTCCCTCTGCAGGGAAGAACCCAACAGATGAGTACTTGGATGCCATGATGAACGAGGCTCCAGGGCCCATCAACTTCACCATGTTCCTCACCATGTTTGGGGAGAAGCTGAACGGCACCGACCCGGAGGACGTGATCAGGAACGCGTTCGCCTGCTTTGATGAGGAGGCAACAGGTACCTGGGTGAAAGAACAGTCTGCATGTGGTACTCCTCCTGCCTTCCCTAACAGGGAACACTTGTATTCAGAGAAGCAGTGATGAATTCTTCTGTAACTCTAAAATTCTGGTTGCTCCAAACTAGAAGTCCTAGCTGCATCCTCATCAGCTGAAATCACCTTTTCAGACACTATAGAACTCAAGTCTCAATCTGTGGGTGCTTTGGTTCTGTTACTCAAGACAGGGGAAAGCCAAAAAGATGATGATTGGGAAAGCTGCACTTAAAGGAGAAGGAAATACAGGAACCTTGTGTGACTTACAAGAGTGCTGAGAGGAGTCACAAAGCATGCCAAAAATGGATTGTCTGTAAGCAGTCTAGTCAGTCTCAGTGCTGCCACTGAGTTAAGATCAACTGAACTATTCCAGGCTTCCCTGTGATTCCTGCTTGTCCAGTTCCCTCCCGATGAGCCCTTCAGTGGGTGTCATTAGGAGTGCTCAGGTCAAACAGATCCCGCCTGTGGAAGGGCCGGTGCCACTGGGATACAGCCCTGCTGTGGGGAAGAAGGTCCAACATGGACACTTGCTAATTCCTGGGGGCTGGGAAACAGCACAGGCACATCATCAAATGGCCTTTACTTGCAGTAGGGAGACCTTGCAGAGGAACCAAGAGGCTTGACTGAATGCTTGTAATTATTGGGCAGTTATAGGCTTTAATGGCGCTGCTTTCATTTGGCAACCAAGACTGTGGAGATCTCCAGCGAGAAATTATCACCCACCTCTTAGCAGCTAAATGTATAAAGCCTCCTTTGTTCTGATGCCCTCTTGCACTGTGTTCCAGGGTTCATCCAGGAGGACTACCTGCGTGAGCTGCTGACCACCATGGGTGACAGGTTCACAGATGAGGAGGTGGATGAGCTCTACAGGGAGGCACCCATCGACAAAAAGGGCAATTTCAACTACATCGAGTTCACTCGCATCCTGAAACACGGAGCCAAGGACAAGGATGACTGAGGAGAGCCCTGCATACCTGCAGATTCTCTCTTCTTTTCCTTTATCTTTATTTTTGAGGGTTTCTTCCTGAATAGAACTTGTTGCATGCATTTAGCTTTACAGCTTTTGCCTTTTTCAATGTATTTATCGATTCCAGGCCATTTTAGGCACATTTGCACCTATGTAATCAGACTGGAAGTGGGGAAAATACTGCAAGGGAAAAGGATATGGGGACAAAGATCCCTGGACTTGATAGCCCAGGAAAAGAATCTCAAATCTTTCTGGTTTAGCTGGATTTTTACATTTTTGTAATAAAGACCATTTTGAAATAAAGACTGCTATCTAGATAACCCCCCCGACTCATCTGTGAGGGATGATGCTTGTTAGGCAGGTACAAATGCAGGTGTTAACTGTCCTTTGCTTGCAGTTGCAAATCAGGCTGGAAAACTTGTTTTCATAGTGGTTTTGTTGAGTGCTGCCCAGTTCTGAGGGGAGCTCCCAGCACTGGCTGCTGGTGCCTGTACAAAGGTGGCTGTGCAGATCTCCCTCCTCAGGTTCCTGTACTGGGATCTGACTGGTGTCAGCAGTTAGCCAAGGAGATGCTTAGGGAAGAGTGTTACAGTGACCTAATGGCCAGCAGACTACATTTCTCCTCCTTGAGCAGATGTCATGCCTGGCTTTTATTTCCTTTTAATACTGATCTTTTTCCAGCAGTATCTTCAAAAGTCAAAGTTTGCATCCCTGTTTGCTAGCTTTCTGTGCTGGCAACAAGTGGGAATGAAGCATGTTTCTCCCCTTCTGCTGAAGGAAGCTTGAGCAGAGGGAGCTCTCTAAGCTGCAGTGTCTGTGCTGGCACCAATTAAGAGCAACACAGGGCCAGAAAAGCTACAAAAAGCTGTATTGTTCTGCTGCTAATGAATCTGCAGGTGAGCAAAGTCATTCTGGGAAATTGGCCTGCTTAACCTTGGACATGCTGAGATCCCTCTGGCCTTTACATGCTCCTCAGCTACCTCAGTAAGACAGCTTGCAAGCAAGCCTCACTTGTTCAGAAGAAGCTGTGCTTGATGCTGTTGTCTCAACTACCAAGAAGACAGGTTCTTGTAGTTCTTAGCATGACTCTGTCCTTCATGGATCTCATTCTCTTGGCTACAGCAGGCATAAGGGGAACTGATCTTACCTCCATCTGTAACCAAGTGATGACCTCTTATCCAGAAACCATGCCCTGAGCTATTCCATGTGACTTAAAGACTCCAAGGAACAGGAATTTTGCTTCAGCAAAAGGCCTTGTAGAAGCTGAGACAGTATAGATGGTGAGAAGGGTCTGTCTCCTGTCCTGTGTGCTCGGGGGTGGGGACAGGGAACTCCTGTACTGATGCAGAGATACCTACTGGGGAAGACAGATCATTGAGAGAGAACTTCCAAGGATGACTGAGTACAGCTAACAATGAGTACAGTTCAGGTTTCCCCAGTGCTTGTACTGTAGACCACTTAACCTGCAAGAGGGCACAAACCCCTTAAGCACTGGAAGGCCACCAGACCTCCAGTCCCAGCCAAGAGACCATATAAGAGCAGCAGATGTGTTCTGTAGCTGGGCAGGGAGAGCTCAGACAGCTGAGGTTGCATGCTGAGGGCTGGAGGGATGTGTCACCAATAATCTGCTTCCAGAAATAAACACAACTTGGGTCACTGAAACAGCTTTGGATTCTGATGACTTAGGCTTAGCATTTTGCAGTCAAAATCTGGGAACCTGATCTTCTCTCCCCAGGGGTTAATACACAATGGTCTCCAGGCTCCACATGACTAAGCTTATGCTGAAGCCCCATTTTCATAGCCTCATGAGCACATTTAATAGCCTCCCATCCACAGTGATGCCTAATGCCCTGTGCAGCACCACTGAAGAGCACTGATTTACTTTCCATGACCCATTTACCCTGATTTAAGGCTACATCTGCAAAGGTCAAACCTAAGCCAAAGAGTTACTGTAGCTGCATGAGGAACCTCTGAAGAGCACAGTGTTTGTGCAAGGTGCTGCCAGAACATCCTTGCCTGCTGATTTTCCCCCTCCTTTGGCTCTTGCTGGAGATTATGCTGCTCTGCAGTCTTTAAAGCACTGCTCTGCTGCTCTTTATGCTGCATTTAAGCAGGTAAAGCCATCTCTTATCACACAGGAATCAGATGACCACAGCATTTCCCAGCATGAAGTCAGCCTGATATACTAGCTCAGCAACTGCTGTCAGAGAGGCATGTACACTGGAGCAAGGATCTGTTTCACCACTGACCTCAGAGCTATCTTTGGATCACTTGTTTCTAGGTTCACAGTCCTGTGTTGAGACACAAGGTGAAACACAGGGGCCTCATCCTGCCACAAGGCAGCAGTAACAGCACTCCTGAGTGTCCTGCCCAAAAGCTGGAAAATACCTGAACCCTTGATACCACATATTCGTTGTGGCCTTTTCTTGCCTGGAATGCTACTGCCCTGTTATTTAGGGAGCTCCTGGGAAGCTCTCAATAGCTGTCCTACCCCTCTGAAGGCATTCAGACAACACAGTACAAATGTGTGAGCAACAACCCAAGCAGTGCCAGGAACCTTTTGAGTACCAGCAGTTAATCTGCTGGTGGTGTTGCCAGTGGAGCCATGCCTCTACTTTTGGCTTGCTGACTTCAGTTTTCAAACTCTTCTGCCATTCCCTGAGAGCCTCCTCCTTCAGAAAAATGCTTTAGGATGACAGTGACTTGGACACAGTATTCCAGAAGCAAGGAACAATAGAGAGGCAAACAGAAATCAGTAAATGCCTTTCAAAATGCAGCACAAAAAATAAGTTACTGTGAAATGCTGCAAAGCAGTACTGGGGAAAAAACAAATTCCAATGTCCTTCGTGGAGTGAGGAACCCAAAACTCAACCCAGTACTCAGAGAGCAGCCTCATCAATGCCCAGTACAGGAGGACAGTCACTGCCCCAGTCCTGCTGGACACAGTGTTTGAGATACATAGATCTACTGGAAGATTTTACAGGTGTAGTGAAGAGGGGAGCAGGCAATCCAGCTGCCTCCTGGAACTCCTGACCACTCACTGCCTGAGGACTCCTCTGCCACGCAGCCATGACTCAGTCCCCTTGTAAAGCAGCCCTGTGCTCTGACAGAGCTCAGAGCTCAGCTACAAACACCACAGGATTAGGCAGGTGAGGACTAACTTTAACACATGTGCCTAAGGGAGCAGATGGTGTGGCAGCAGCAGTTATTTTAGCATTCCTGTAAGCTGCCAGGAATCAGTTTTGCAAGGTTTTTTTAACCCTTAAATGTCCTGACTTGGGCTATTTGAGGGTATCCATGAGCACAGCCTCACTACACACTGAACTCCACTTTGGGTTGTTTTTTTTCCTTCTGTTGTGGGCACAGCTCCTCAGGAGTTAGAAGACAGCATCTCACAGTAGTTCCCAGCATACTCATGTCAGGGGGTGTGAAATGTCCCAGCATTTGCTACAGCCAGACATGAATAACTTCAGCCCTGACTCCTGACTTCTCCTTGTGCCTAACAGATACTGGTTAGTTTTTCCCTCTATCAAACCCTCCCTCCTGAATTGTGAGCTAACCATCTCCCAACACAACAGGTTTTACACTGCCAACACACTCCCACCCCACAAGAAACATCTTGGTTTTGAAACTGCTCCACCAGCCAACCAAACCTGTGCTAAGAAAACTGTTAACAGCTCACCCTGTGTCCCCCACTCCTGGATAAATCCACTCCTCCTTGTTCTGAAACACCCTTTCAGGACTCTGGCCAAGCACTGAGCATGTTTCATATTCTTCCCTATTTGTAGATGCATATTTCAGACAGATACAAACACTGATTTGGCAGATGAGGAGGGGCACATATGTACATCCTTAGGTTCATCAGAATTAATGACACCTGCCTGAGAGGCTGGAGGCCTCATTCTCTTCTTACTAAGAAGACCTTTTCAACACTTGTTACATCTCCAACAAGAAGAGGAAGCCCAGAGGAAGAGATTTTGAAAATTATGATTCCAAGTTGCAGAAGAAAACCAAACCAAATCAATAAAACCCTCCAGAGATCTGGCAGGGGAGACGTCACAGCATATAGTGTTTGTTGAAGGCACCCAAGGAACCACCAGACACATCCCAGTGGTGCTCCACCTAGAAATGCAAGAAGCAGCAAGAGGACACAGCTGCTGGGCTTCCCCTCCTCCACTTGATGGACCATTTCTGACTTGCTAAAATAATCCAGGTGAGACCTGGACAATCTTACCAAAGCATGGTCAGGACTTTGCTCCCTGCTTTCCACACACACACCTTACAGCTAGGGCACACAGACAGAGGCAGACTTCTGCCATCAGGCAGTGTAGCTGTTCCTGTAGCAGCTGTTCCTATCATGACATTCATAAAGAAACAGAACCACAAAACTGTTTTGGTTGGAAGAGATCTTTAAGGTCATCAAGTCCAGCTGTTAACCAGCACTGCCAGGTCATCACTAAACCACCTCCCTCAGCACCACAGCTCCAGGGCTTTTCAGTCCCTGCAGGGCTGGTGACTCCACCAGCACACAGCACAGACTGATTCTGCTTCGTTAAGCAACCAAGTTAACCACAAATATTTGCACTGTCATCACGACCCAGCAGAGGAGGGGAACTGGAGGGAATTCAATGGAAGGAAGGGAAAGCTTTACTGTACACTGCTTTTTGTCTGTCACAGCCTTGGAACTTCAGTGTGTCACCTACAATATTGAAGGCTTTCAGACAAGCCAAAGAAAACAAGCCTGGAAAACCTTTCAACAGCACCAAAACATTCAAGCATTTTAGATGGCAAGGATAGGGAAATGTTACACATTTTATTTTTAATATACATTAAGTGTGTTTTATACATTTTGCTTAAAAGGATATGAATGAGAAAGAAGGCTGGAGCAATGAAGGGAGAAGTAGCAGAGAGAAGAAAGCTAAAGGAACTGTGGTTCAACTGAAAGGAACAAGGGAAAGGATTTTAAATTAAGATCTCAAAGAACTATTTTCACCATTAAATTCTGACACACAGTTCAGTTGTTGAAGATTATCCACAGAGTGCTCTAATAACTCTATCACCATCTCAGTGTTTCCACTGCCTTTCTACCCACTCACACTTTGCACACCATTACCCTGAAACTGCCAGCCATGTCTAGTCAGTAGAGAGGATTTTCTCAGACCTCATGAAATAACTCCTGTAGTTCGAGGGGAGGGCAGGAAAGAAAGTTGGGCCTTTGAGAGTCTCATTCCAAGTTTGGGATGGGCAACTCCTAGAGTATATATTAACTGCATCATGTACAGTGCTTAAATCTGATTAATTTATTACCTTTGTAAACATAACTGGCAGTTCCAGCAAAAGCCAATTCATTTTGGAATCTTTTTGTCTACCAAACACCAGACTCTGCTCAGTGGTGCCCAGGGACAGCACAAGGGGCACTGGGCACAAACTGGAAGCCAGGAGGTTCCAGCTGAGCAGGAGGAGAAGCTTGTTTGGTGTGAGGGTGTTGGAGCCCTGGCCCAGGCTGCCCAGACAGGTTGTGGAGTCTCCTTGTGCGGAGAGATTCCCAAGGCAGCCGGAGATGACCCTCGGCAAGCTGCTGCCGGTGCCCCTGCTGGAGCGGGTGATCCCCAGAGGTCCCTTCCAAGCTGTGACCCTGCGATAGCACCTTATCCTCGTTAATTAAGACAGTCGTTACCAAGTCGTCAGACTTCATTTACCTCGCCGCTAGGACACCATGAACCTGTTAACTCCACGGCTGCAGGCTGATTCTCCCGGAACACAGCTCGAATCTCCATTGTCAGCAAGCCACCTAAGGGAAAAACTCCAAGCACAAACCTAGAACTCGCTGAGCCAAAAAAAAACTCCTCAAAGAGCTTCCACCCCTCAAACTCCCAGCCCAAAGGTAGCCTATAGTCTCCCGCAATCTCCAACACACTAGAATTCATTCCTCCTCACCGCGGCTCTGGGTTCTTTTTCACCTCAGGGCCCTCCCCCGGGCTGCGCCATCGCCGCTGACACCGGGGAGGGAACGGAGGAGCATTCCTGCGGAGGTGTCACCCAGAAAATAAGGCTTTAAGGGGCCAGCAATCCTGAGGATAAAGCCCTCGCTGCTATTTCACTGCCTTCAGCTGCTTTTCCCTCTCTCAACCACCCTATATCGGGTTCACTACCACCATCACCACCACCCCGGGACGCGAAATGGTTTCTCCGGGAAGTACCACGTTTGCCTCCGCTTCTCCTCCCTTCCGTGGCTGTTCCCGTATCTGGAATCCCCTGGGAAACCGCTCTTGGGGTGAGGATGGGAGGGCTTGGGTGCTGCCGGCTGGGTGGGAGCGGGCTGCGGGGAGAGGGCAGAGTTGGAGTAGCTGCTGTTGAGGGGAGGAAATGGCGCTGGGGGAGCTCCTACCGACAGACACTCTCCGTCTGTTGAGGCTTGAGGCTCCGGACCGACGGCAAGGACGAGCGGGGACATTGCGACCGGTGGCGAGGTCGAGAGGGGGCGTGGGTACCGACGGCGATGCTGTGGGGGTGTCCCCCCAACACGCACCCTGGTGCCATTTTCTCTTCACAGGGAACTCTTGGACTCTGCTCGGCCTTGAAGGCTGGGGCGGGATGTGGCTTTTGGAGACAGATCAGCCTTCCTGTGGGGCTGGAAATATATAGAAAATAGTAATTTTAAAACCAAATAAATCTCCTCAGTGCTCGCTGGAGAGCTGAGTGTTGTGGCTGCTTCGTTTTCCACACAGGTCCTAGCCTGGGGCAAGGGTGGCTGCCAGGGTGGTTTTGGGTTGTAGACTGATAGACTGGTTTGCGTTTAAAAGAACCTTTCAAGGTCATCAAATCTCATTCCCCTGCCCTGCAGTCAGCAGGGACATCTGCAACTAGAGCAGGTTGCTCACAGCCCCAGGCAACCTGAGCTGGGATGGTTGCAGGGATGGGACATCTCCCACCTCTCTGGGCAACCTGGGGCAGGCTCTCACCACCCTCACTGTAACCAATTCTGTTCTTCTGTCTACTCTAAATCTCCCTCTTTTAGTTTCAAACTATCACTCTCTGACCTGTTGCAACAGGCCGTGCTAAAAAGACTATCCCCATTCCTGCAGGAAGGTTTCCCTGGAGCCTTCTCTTCTCCAGGCTCAACAACCCCAGCTCTCTCAGCCTGTCCTCACAGTAGAGGGGTTCCACCCTCAGATCATTTCTGTGACCTCCTCTGGCCCTGCTCCCCCAGCTCCATGTCTGTGCTGTGCTGAGGACTCCAGAGCTGGCCCCAGCACTGCAGTTGAGGTCCCTGCAGAGCAGAGGCAGAAACCCCTCCCTACCCTGCTGGCCATGCTGCTGGGGATGCAGCCCAAGACATAGTTGGTTCCTGGGCTGTGAGCACACATTGCCAACAACAGCTTTTCAGCCCCCAGTGCCCCCAAGTCCTTCTCTATTGGACTGCTCTCCATCCCTTCATCCCCAGCCTATATTGATTGCCCCAACCCAGAATCACAGCGTTGTGTGGTTAAAGCTGAAAGGGGCTGCAGATAAATCTCCCCCATCTATCCCTCCCACCTGCCCTAAAGGATAAATGCAGCCTCCCCCAGTTCATTTTCTAGTACCTTAAGCTTGCTCCACAGCACTGTAGGATGGAAATCTTAGAAAGTTTGGCAACAGATAAATTAAATGACAGTGGCAATGATGAAACAGACCAAAGCATGGCTATTGCTCTGTGTTGGTCAGACCCAGGCTCAGTTAGCCTGAGCTTTTCAGGTGAAGGTACCTTTTCCTGAGCAGTTTTTCTTGAGAAAGAGCAAAACCTGTGTGAGTAGGTTGCTTTCTCTTTGCTTAAGGGAGTAGGCAGCTGAAGTCAGCTTTCAGGTATGGCAGACCTGGAAATAGTATACTTCAGGTAGAAGTAAATGCATAAAGTAAATGGAGGTCAGGTAGAACTGATTGGTATGAGCAGACATACAGCTGGCACAGTTTTCTCCTAGTTTTGGAGTGTTTTCATTAATGGAAGGCAAGGCAAGGACAGAGATACCATTATACAGAAGAGCAACTACTAACTGCTGTCAAGAGTAGGTGCTGCACAGCTTGTTCAGGTGAACTGAGTTGTGTTTCTCCTTCCCCCACAACCTGATACTGGACACACAGTTACCTCCATGTCCCCACAGAGCTCTCTCACAGGCTTAACAATAGGTCTCAACACCTTGCTGTTCTCTTTTAGTCTTGAGACCAGTCCCAGTTCCCTTCTTGCAGGTGCTTGTATCAAGATGGGATCCCAGAGAAAAGCTGTTCCTTTGAAGACTGAACTTCATGTTTAACTTACATCATCTAACAGTGACTTTTGAGGTGTCTGTGACAGATTCCTAGTGGCAGACTTAGGAATCTTTCATTTGTTTGTTTTTCTGCTTCTCTTTTTCCCTTCTTGACTAGGGAGATACGTTCTGACAAAAGGAAAGGGAAGTGTGTTAGAGGTGTTTTCCATCTGGTGGTAAGGTGAAACCTTGGTACAGTTTCAGTCCTGACTCTGATGTTATTGTATTTACCATGTTTGCTGTGTTCTCCCTAGTGTCCAAAAAGCAACATGTCCAGCAAAAAGGCCAAGACCAAGACCACCAAGAAGCGCCCTCAGCGCGCCACTTCCAATGTCTTTGCCATGTTTGATCAGTCCCAGATCCAGGAGTTCAAGGAGGCCTTCAACATGATTGACCAGAACAGGGATGGCTTCATTGACAAAGAGGACCTGCACGACATGCTGGCCTCCCTCGGTAAGTGGCTTTGCTCCCCGGAGCTGGCCAGCAGATGAGTGCTGCAGCCTGGGAGAGNTGCCTGGGGGGGGGGGCAGGGGTGGGTACTTCCATGTTATTTGGGTTTCTAACTAGCATGCTGCTTTGTGCACCTTTTAAGTGAGGTATGAGACAGCAGTCCTGGGTGGCATGTTCACTGGGTCATGAGAATGTGACTTCCTACGGAGTGAGAGTCAACACTGTGCTCTGGTAGTGCTGCTCTCTGGGAAGCCTTGCAGAGGAGTGTGTTAACTGGGCAGCATGTCTGTTCCTCACCCTGCAAACCAAGATGCATTTGCTCTGAGGCAGTGAGGAAGTCAAATTGTTAATTTTACTGTGGCCTTGGAAAGGTAACAGCTGTGAACAGTTTGTCCTCCCCCTGCAGCAGATCCGAGGTGCATCTGAAGCGCTGATGTTAATATTTCAAGGCAGGCTGTCCAGGTTGCATCAGCTTCTCTGAGCCCTCCTCTTGCCTGGTGTCTGTTGTGGCTCTGGTGACAAATGCCATGTGTCGTGTCCTCAGCAGCAGCTCAGTTGGTTTTCGGGTTGCAGGGAGGGCTGTAGCCTTAGTGATCTGGAGATAAGAACGGGGTGGGGTCTGGGAGACAGACGTGACAGATGGGGAGAGGGGAGAATGCAGAGCTCTGGTTTACTGCATCAGGCTCTCAAGGTTGTGAGGTTAGAGTTTATGCTTTTATGGGTTTATTTGCATAGGCTAGGATCCTGGAGGAGGGGGGAGCAATCAGGGAGGATTCCTTCGGGCAGTTCTGTGGAATTACAGGGTGATTTGACATGTTGTGAAGGTTTCTTACTAGAGATTATGTACCCTCTGTGCTGGAGCTGTCACTGCACCGGTGACTTCCCTCCCAGCTGCCCACAGCTGTATGTCAGCCTAACCTGTGGCCGTGTGCTCAGAACCTTCCCCCGGATATTATTCCTTTTCAAACAGCTATTTCCAGTCTGTGTATTTTTAGCACCTTTTGCCTTTTCAAAGAGCATCCCCTTCCTGCTGAGGTGGAGGTAAACAGGCTTTCTGTTGGAAAGGCCTTTTCAAATGGTAATCGACTTCCTCCCTCTCAAGGGAAATCTCTTTACCGTCTCCTGGAGGAGGAAGTTTTGTTAGGAGGTTAATTATTTTCTCTCCACAGGTAGTCTGACTCACTCTGCTACAGGGTTTTTTGTGCCCACCAAAACAAGAGCCTGTGAATTAGGACAGAAGGAGAATGATTGTGCTGCCAGCTCTTTTGAACTGTAACTGGTTTGTGTAAACAATGAGTGACTAGTTCAGGCCCCGTGTACCGATAAGATTGATTTTATTATCTCTCAGCTCCCTGTGGTAAATGTTTTGGTCTAGTCTAGTCCTGGGATAATTTGAGGATAATGGTTCCACAGTCTCTTTTGTGTCCTGTGCCATCCTCAAGCTCTAAGCAGGGAACACGTGGTAGTTCTGCTGGTTTATTGATTTTTGATAGTCAAAATAGGGTCTTCAAAACACAAGGTGTGATGAAACCCATGTTGTGTTTGCCTTTCATTCTCAGCTGTTGGCTTCTGGTTGGTTTGTTCCTTTTAAAAATGGGCAAAAGCATTTCCAGTTATGTTGAAAATTTATCTTTTCTCTCTTTTTTCTTTTCCACTTTGTAATCTCCATGTGTATGTGTGCTATGGGCCTGGTTCTCTAGCTCTGTGGTAGTGAAGCTCTTCTGGAAGAATAATACAAGTCAGAGCCTCCTGATTAGGATAAGGTGCTTGTTGGGTTCCACTTACACTGCCTGTGTTCCCAATCTAGGGCATATTGCTTCAGCATCCCTATTGCTGTACTGTGAAATTAGTATCAAAGTTAGAATCACAAAATTATTAAGGGTGGAAGAGACCTTTAAGATCATCCAGTCCAACTACTAACCCAACACTGCCAGGTCACCACTAAGCAATGTCCCTCAGCACCACATCTCCAGGGCTTTGAAACCCCTCCAGGGATGGTGACTCCACCACTGCCCTGGGCAGCCTGGGCCAGGGAAGAAACTCATAGAATTGTCAGAGTTGGAAGGGACCTTAAAGATCATCTAGTTCCAAATTGTTCCTCATGTCCAAGCTAAACCTCCACTGGCAAAACTGGAAGCTGTTTCCTCTTTCCTGTCACTTGTTACCTGGGAGAAGAGAGCAGCCCCCACCCGGCTCCAACCCCCACCTGGCTCCTACCTCCTTTGAGGGAGCTGTAGGACGTGTAGAGCTGTTACTAGGACACAGCAGATCAGGGTCTCTTCAAAATCCATATGAAATGCACCAAACTTCCCCTCCTTCTCTGCATCCAAGGAATTTCTCTGGAATCCCAGGAAGGATGTGTTTTGGGACACGTGTACCTCTTCCACGTGCTCTCAGTTCATGACGTGTCTTTCCCTGTGTCTCTCTGCCTGCTTTTGAAGGCTCAGCCAAGGCCCAGCTTCCCTCCTGTGCTTCCCTCTTGTTCCAGGGTTCATCCAGGAGGACTACCTGCGTGAGCTGCTGACCACTATGGGCGACAGGTTCACGGATGAGGAGGTGGATGAGCTCTACAGGGAGGCACCCATCGACAAAAAGGGCAATTTCAACTACATCGAGTTCACTCGCATCCTGAAACACGGAGCCAAGGACAAGGATGACTGAGGAGAGCCCTGCATACCTGCAGCCTAGCTTCCTCCCACCCACATCAAGTTTATTTCTCAGGATCTGTTTATTCTTTTTGATTTCTTGCTGGGACCTGTTGCATACACTCTTAGCCTCCCAGCTGTGGCCTCTGGGGCTGCACCTTGGTGAGATGGCTGGCACTGGGCAGGGCGAGGGGGCAGCTGGCAGGGGCAGAGTGGTGAGCGTGGGGCCCCAGCTCAGCAGGCCAGTGCAGCTCAGCTTAGCTAGATCAGTGTCACATTTCTGTGGTAACTTTTCACATCAAACTCTGCTAAATTAAGGACATCAGTAAAACTTTCATGCTACAAGTGGACTGTTTATCTGATCATGCCTGTAAATATTTTGGCAACTGCTTGCAGTTGTGTCATTATCTTTGCCTTAAAAATAAAGTGTAAGTCACTTCAGCAAAGGGATGTTTGTGCTTCACTTGCTGCCATGTGTAGGTGCTACAAAGAGATTCTCACCCTTCAGATTTCAGCAGATAGGAAATGAATGATTTCTGTCCAAGATTTGCACATGAAACATTTTAAACCCTATGGATGTCCCTGAGGGAGTGTGTGACCACCTTTGTGCCTCCATTTCTGGCACCAAGCACAGTATCGATATTGCTTTCTGAAACTTCTGTGGTGAACTATTGTGTGTGATTGGAATGCTTGAGTGATCCAGCCTCCTCCCAGTCCTGCAGGACTGACAGTGCAGAACTCCATACATCTTATTGCAACCAGGTATCTCATTTTCTTTCTTTTCTCTTTCCATCTTGTTTCCAGGCAGAGTGAGAATGCAGCTGGGTGAAGAAGGAAAGCGTTGCTGTCCTTGTCCCTTTGCTTTTCTCTCTGAAAATGTTGTTCTTGCTTTCAAAATCAAGCAGTTTTCATCTATTTTTAAGAGCTTCTGGCATGTGAGAACTCCAGAATCCAGCATGGTAGGGGTTAGAGGGGACCTCTGGGGATCTTCTAATCCAGCCTCCCTCAACCTGCCAGTCACACTCCATGCACCCCAGGACACCACTGGCCTTCTGGGCCACAAGGGCACATTGCTGGCTCCCAGTGAACTTCCTGTGCCCCAGCACTCCCAGGTCCTTCTCTGCAGAGCTGCTTTCCAGCAGGTCAGCCCTTAACCTGCCCTGGATACAAGAGCTTACCCTTGCCCTTGTTGATCTTCATGAGGTTCCTCTCCCCCAGCTCTCAGCCTGTCCAGGCCAAGGAGCCATTTCTCACAGTTCTATCCTCTGGTGCTGGCAGGATGGTAAGCATGGCAGAATTGCTGCAGTCCTCCAAGGGAACTTTGTCATCAGCTGAATACTTGTGGTTCTGGTTTTTTGGTCTTGGGAGAAAGGGTGAGCAGAGCTGCTTCTGTCCCTGCTAGGAATGACATTGTCTGCCAAGAATTTAGGTTACAAAACCAAGACATGCCATTTGGCTGAGAGTGTTTTGCTGTCTCTTGGCAGGCTGCCCTAGTGGACTCAGCTTGAGGACAGTCAGCATTTGTTTCAGAAACACACTTCTTTGGTGACTAACCTGCCAGCCTCTCATCATTTGAGAAAGACACCACCACACAAACCCTTCCCTGGTACCGGTGAGACAAAGCCCTGAAGCTTCTGCTCTGCCCCAGCCCCAGATTTGATCCCAGCAGATCAGGTTCTCCTTTCAAAGCCTGTATGAAACAACAAACTTCTTCCCTTTCCCCCGGCATTCCAGGGATTTCTTTGGAAGTCAGTTCAGAAAGTGTCACAACCCAGAGCCCTCAGCAGGTGGCAACACAGCTCCGAGCACAGCTCACCAGCGGCTCAGAACATAGCTTTTCTCCTCTTGTTTTTATTGGAGCCCCGCAGAGCTCATTCGGTGCCGCTCACGGAGAACATGATCTCACAGAGCGAGAACCGGGGCTCTCCGGGTTCCTCAACCTGCAGCTTTCTGGGCTCCTTAATCGGAAACTTATATGGCAGAAGGGAGCAAAATGAGGTTATCTGCAAGCTGTTGTGACAGTCATGTAAGACCTCACCTGGAGCACTGTGTCCAGCTCTGGAGTCCTCAGCACAGGAGAGACATGGACCTGGTGGTGTGGGTCCTGACGAGGCTGCTAAGATGGTCTGAGGGTGGAAGCTCTCTGCTGTGAGGCCAGGCTAAGAGAGTTGGGGTTGTCCAGTCTGGAGAAGAGAAGGCTCCAGGGAGACCTTCCTGCAGCCTTGCAGTGCTTAAAGGGCCTAGAAGATAACAGGACCTGTTAGGGCAGGGGATGAAGGTTTGAAACTGAAAGAGGGAAATTTAGAGTAAGACAGAAGGATAGAATTGCTTACACTGAGGGTGATGAGAGCCTGGCCCAGGCTGCCCAGACAGATGGGAGATGTCCCATCCCTGGAACCATCCCTGGTCAGGTTGTCTGGGGCCGTGAGCAACCTGCTCTAGTTGCAGATGTCCCTGCTGACTGGTGGGAGTTGGACTAGATGCCCCTGAAAGGTCCCTTCCAATCCAAACCACTCTGTGATCTCTCTGATCAGCTGCATTAGGAAATACCTCAGTGCCCCAGCCCTTATCCCCTCTCCTCTTTCTGGTACTTTAATGGATGTAGGAACACACACATGGTGTCTATCTGAAGAAGGCTGGGGTTCAGAAGGCCTTGGGGCTGCCCTTGTAATTCACACCAGCCACACTGCTCCTGCACTGCCTTTCTCCAGATCTCAGGAAGTGCTCTCATAGTCGTCAAAGATCAGCTCAGGAAAAACTACCCCAAATTCAAATCTGTGTTTGCCTAGCTGTGTTTACATATGAAAGACTAAGAGCTGTGATCGGAACTGTGAGCTGTGGAGGCTCGGAGGGAGGCAGCTGGTGTTTGTCTACAGCAGCAAACTGCAGTCCTCACACCCTGGCTGGGGATTGCTCTCGGGCCAGGGCTGTGCTGCTGCACAGCAACGTCTGGGTGCCATTTGGTGCCGGGCTGAGGGGCTGCAATTAATTCACTAATGCTATTGTTCTTCCCCTTGCCTTGGGGAGAGCCTTTGGCTCCTGCTCTGGAATTTAATGGCATTTGATGCTCACAAAAAAACACGCCAGGGAGATTGATCCAAACAGGGAATTGAGAGGCCTGGGATTCCTCTCACAAAGAAATGTTACAGCCCTGCTCACCTCTGGTGCAGAAGGTGCCTCAGAGCTGGGTTGTCTGGAACCAGTAACACTGGTTTTACAGACTCAGTGCAGCTCTCAGTCCTGGCAGACTCCTCTCGGTAGGAGCCCTGCAGCCTCTCCAGGTGCTCTTGCTGAAGTGGGGCACCAGAACACCCAGAACACCACTGGGATGTTTTCCTCCTTGGGTTTTCTGTTTTCTTTGCTAATCCACGTTGTTTTGTAGCTAGGTCACTCGAGTGGAGGGCTGGAACAGCGTGGCCTTGAATCCTCTCAGCTGGAAGAGGGAACTAAAAGTAGGTCTGCAGCATTCAGGCTGAATGTTAACTCACCAAACAATTGACTGAGGGAGGGTGGAACCATCACCAGCAGCTGTGTTTCTTATTGTGCTTGGCTTTCTTTTTAATTTCTTGGCAACTGAAGGAGCCTAGGCAATTATCCCAGCAGAAGGGATTAAAGAGATCAGTTCTACCTGAAGAAAGGCTCTTTCCTGCTCTTCAAGGTGTAGTTCCCAAAAGCCACAATTCACAAGTGGGGGTGGCAGCTGGTTTCCTGTGGTTGCAAAGGCAGCAGAGCTGAACTCTAAATGAGTTTTAGCTTACAAACTGTTTCCTCTCCAGGACTGTTTGTAAATGCTTTCCTCTCCAGAGCTGGTTGTCTGCAGTGGAGCCTCACCAGGGAACTGTCTCTCACATCCTGCATCTGGCCTCACACCCCCAACACCCCCTGTCAGGGTAGGTAATAAGGTCTAAAGGTTGTCACTGCCCTCACTCTGCTTTAGCACTGTGCACTGATGTGGCTCAGCACCCAGTGATCCTAGAGCAGCTCTGCTCCCTCTGTACCAGAGCAGTCACTTTGTGTGCTGTGCTGTCCCTGCTTGGGAGTTACAGCCCTAGCTGCTGCAGAAAGAGCAGTGTTTCTTGTTGATGCAGTTGAATCATAGAATGGTTTTGGTTGAAAGAGAGCTTCAGCATCACTGAGGCCAACTGTAAACCAGCACTGCCAGGTCACCACTAACCCATGGCCCTCAGCACCACATCTCCAGGGCTTTTCAGCCCCTCCAGGGATGGGGACTCCACCACTGCCCTGGGCAGCCTGGGCCAGGCCTTAACAACCCTTTCAGGGAACAGATTGCTCCTCATATCCAACCTGATCCTCCCCTGGCACAACCTGAGGCCATTTTCTCTTGTCCTATTGCTTGATCTCTGGGAGAAGAGACCAAGTCCCCCCTGGCTCCAGCCTCCCTTCAGGGAGTTGCAGAGAGATAGAAGGTCTCCCCTGAGCCTCCTCTTTTCCAGGCTAATCGCCCCAGTTCCCTCAGCTGCTCCTCACAACACTTGTGCTCTTCAGCACAAGATTGAGCAGATCCTGACTCAGTTCACTTGTTTTAATAGTCATTAATTTTGGTGCCTCCCTCCCCTGGCCAGGAGTGAGCACCAGATGTCCCTCGGACAGAGCTGCCTCTGTCAGCAGCACCAGTGCTGTCAAGCATTCCTCGCTGTCATCCAGACACCACGGGGTGGGGCTTTGGTATGACAACATCCTAATGTCAAACAGAGTGATGCTTGGTCTAAAAAACCACGAGTCTTAAGACCACTCCTGTCACCAGGGTGGTAGAGTCCACCCAGGGGGCCTTGGTGTGACCTCTGTGGGCCATTTCCCAGTGGCAGGGATGGTTGGTTTTGCTTTTTAGATGACCTCAGCTCATGCTGACTCAGCTCTGGTTCCACTCTGTGCAGCCCAGGGCTCCAGTGTAAAAGCTGGCTGTGGCAGCACTGACTAGCTGTGAAAGGCAAAGCCAAGAGGAGCTCCTGCATCACCCTCCCCAGATCAAAGTGTCATGGGAACTGAGGCTTTAAAACCTCTGGGAAGAGTTCACAGCACTTAGCAGGGTTGTGGACCAGCCCCAGCAGACTCCTCTCCCTCAGGAGGCCAGAGCTGCAAATTAAAGACACTTGCAGCTGGAAACTTCCAGTGTCACACTGACCTGCAGAAAAGGAAACAGTTGCAAGGAGCTGCAGAGAGCCCACAGTCCTCACACGCTGCTCCCCCCACGCAGCCGGGAGATTTCCTGAGGGATCTGCTCAGCTCTTTCTGAGTTCAAAGCTACAGGGCTGGAGGCAGTTAAAAGGGGAGCTGACGAGTTCCACACTGGCGAGATAAGCTCCTGAACTCTGCCATGCATTGCTGGAAGAGAGTGAAAATGGAACAAAATTACTTGTAGTTGGTGCCCCCCATGTTCCTTCAGCTGACTGAGGGATAAGTTCTTGTGTATTCATCAGAACCTGAGATGTCTGTTGTGTAGAGCACAGACTGGAACACTGTCACTGCTCTCCTTTTGGCAAACAGGAGTCTAAGCCCTTCTACTTCTGCCTCTCCTGCTAATGAAAGTAAATAACAAGGTAACAAAGCAATTTTCAGTTGTCAGAAGGCAACATTTCTTACAGACTTTGCCTCTTTTTGTAACTAATTGCTGGAGCATATCCAGAGAAGGGCAATGAATCTGGTGAAGGGTCTAGGGCACAAGTGTTGTGAGGAGCAGCTGAGGGAACTGGGCTTGGTTAGGCTGGAGAAGAGGAGGCTCAGGGGGGACCTTCTCACTCTCTCCAGCCCCCTGAAAGGAGGCTGGATTGAGGTGGGGCTGGTCTCTTCTCCCAAAGAAGAAGTGGAAAATGGCCTCAAGGTATGCCAGGGAGGTTTAGGTTGGACATGAGGAACAATTTCTTCACTGAATGCCAGGCTGCCCAGGCCAGTGGTGGAGTCACTGTCCCTGGAAGGGTTCAACCTGGGCCAGTGTCTCATCACCCTCAGCACAAAAAATGTCTTCTTTCTGTCTAGTCTAAATCTCCCTCTTTTAGTTTAAAACCATCAGCCCTTGTCCTGTTCCAGCAGGGCCTGCTAAAGAGATGACTCTCCAGTTGAGATCCCAGTTGTCAGCCTTCTCCAGAGCCTGGACACCCATGCCTAGTCAGCTCTTTAGGGAGTCCCTTACTTTGCCACCTCAGAGCAGCTCTTCCAGGGTTCTGTTTCAAATCTGATATTTCACTCTCTCCCCTCCTTCCTGTCCTTTATGCAAACACTTAAATGCCTTCCACATGTCAGGGGCCTGCACCTACCCCTTCTGTCACAAGCTTTCCACATGCTTGAGGCCCTCAGGGAAGGAAGGCATTGCCTTCCCTGCTTTGTGTACCACACCTGGGGCCTCACCTCCAGATAAGATCCAAAGCAGCTAATAAGCTGTAAGGCTTTACACATGTGGAGGAGTTACAACTCAAGCAGCTCCAGGATTAAGGAGTAATTCAGTGGCAGCTTTGAAAATGCTGCTGGGACCTCAGATATTTCAGGCTCTTGGCTGGAAATGCAAATCACAGCATTCCCAAACCCCAGTGTGGTGGGGGTTGGAAGGGACCTCTAGGGATCATGTAGGTCAGACTCCCTCCTAAAGCAGGTTCCTGTGCACATCTCTGGAGGCACAGGAGCAGGGCAGCACATAACAAGATGATCATCTGAGGGCAGGGGATGAGTGTGGTGGGGAAACAGGGTACTCTTCTGGCTGCTAGTCTTACTAGTGATGCCTGAAGCTCTCACCCTGTTTTCAGGGCTGGTAACTGTGCCTCTTCCCTCACTGATCACAGCTATTGCTATGGAAGAGCAAAGATCAACCTGAGGGATGGTGGCTCCTTGTTTCCACACCCACTGCCAGGGCTCCAAGGGTACTTTACACCTCCGTGGCTGCTCCTGACTTCTCCTTACCTGTGACAGATTTAGGGCTCGCACACACCCTGCCCAGGAATGTTTTTGTTACCTACTGGTGGTTTTGAAAGGGACTGTAAAAGCCACAAAGCATTTGGGAGATGCTGTTAGGAACAGGTTAGGGTGTGTTGATTTTAGTTCTGTCTCCTCCTTCCAATTCCTCCGTGCCTCCCTTAAACCTACCCACAGGCTTTCCTTCCACAGGGAAATGGTTGGGCATTCCCTCAGGCTCACCTAAAAAGGCCACTTCAGCAACATTCAGAGAGTTTCCAGTATTTACTTTTACATACCAATACCTAATTCTGGCTCATTTCCTGACTGCTATTCTTAGGGTTTGGGGTTTTTTAAAGGTGCAGTTTGCTGGAGTTTCAGCCTCTAATCAATACCCCACCCATGACTCTACCCTTTGCCCCATGTTCTCTCTGCAGTTTTCCCTTGTTGCATCTCCTGGCCTCTCTGCTGTATGCAGATGATAGCTGGGCATGTTCTTACACAGCCCACAAAGGTTTGGTTCAAGCTATTGTTGCCAGAAGCTATGGAGAAAAAAAGCCTGTACAGAATCTGTTTAAAATAGAAGTTGGTTGGGGGCAGAGGGTGAGAAGGTTTCTCCCTGGAAAGAAAAGCAAGGTGCCATGAAGGGATCTGGAACGAGGGTTCCTTTGAGTGAATCTCAGCCACTTAGCTGGCTGAAGAGGTGAAACTGCTCTTCCCCTACAGTAAGTAATTAAGTTTCAACACAGAAAATTAAATTGCTCGAGATTACTACACAGCTATCAGAACAATACTCCTACTGTCTTGATGCTTTTACTGCTTTTTTGCCCCTGGCATTTGGTAGGTAATCAGCCAGACAGTGTGAGAGGTATTGATTAAACACACTGGGCCCTTTGCACGGGGCACTCCTGCTCTGTGGCACTTGTACAGTCTCTTATTATCATAGCCAAAGCAATAAATAAGCACAGAGTTAAGAGAGAAACGTTGGGCAAAGCCAATCTCTCCTGGAACCCACAGCCAGAAGTAGTTTGGACTGCTGATATAAGCTATGTCCTCACTGGGAGAGAGACAGACAGACTCCTGAGCTGACTTCAGGAGGTATTTTGCTGAGCAGGTTTCCTCTCAGTGCACTGACAAAAGCTGGCAGGGAAGCAGCTCCCATGCCAACGCTCCCAGTGCTCCCCAAGCTCCAAGTAGATCTTTGCTCTCTGTTCACACAGCATCTGGCAAAACAGAGGGGTGAAAATATTGTCTCTTAAGGCATTTCCATCACAAAAGTAACAAGCACTTTTTCAGTGGGGTGCCAAAAGCTGTTTGAACAGCTTCCACCAGGCCCTCTCCAATTCACCCCAACAGCATCTCCACCTCCGCCTTCTCCTGGGCTCATTTGGCAGCTCTCTGCTAGCAGTGGTCCAGATAACAAGCGGCAGCCAAAATATTCCAAGGCTGCCTCATCCTTCCTTATCCCCCAGCCTGGTGGCAAAAGGAGACAACTCTACCTTGTTTTGCTAACCACAGGCTTGTGGCTTCTGTTGTCATCCAGCTGCCAGTGGTTGTTCCGTGGCGCTGCCTGCCCAGCTCTTGGCGGCGGTAGGGCAGCCTCAGGAGACGGTGAACGCCAGCGCTGGCACCTGCTGGTGGCTCTTCTGGAGAGAGAAGCTGTTCCTTTTGCCAGCCCATGGAGCATCCCATCACCAACCCACTCAATAAATGCTATTAGACATCATCTGGCCACCAGATGGTCTGCGTGTGTCTGACAGTAGCTGAGCCACAGCCCTCCCAGCAGTCAGGTAGGGAGCTCCCAGCCTCAGCAGCTATCTGCTGGAGCAGCAGTATGGTTTCCATACTGGCATGTGGTGAAGAGAAGCAGGGAAGGCTTCCCATAAAGTACCAGAAGGATTCTGTTCCCTTGTGGGAGCACTGAAGCTCCTGCTGACCCTTTTAAGTGTGGAGGAAGAAGTCACCTAGCTGTATAACCTCAGTTGCCAGCCACAGGTCTGCACCCTGGTGTATCTGCAGCTCTAATGTTCCCTCAGAGAATTCCTCTTGAATGGTTTGGGTCGGAAGGAACCTTTCAAGGTCATCCAGTCCAACCCCCTGCAGTCATCAGGGACATCTGCAACTACAGCAGGTTGCTCAGACCCCCAAACCTGACCTGTAATGGTTCCAAGGATGGGACATGTATTGCCTCTTTGGGCCAGGGTTTCCCCCATTAAGAGAACTGCCAACAGTTTCTAAGGCTGTTACCACAGAGGCTGATCTTCACAAAGTGCTCCAAGGAGGAAAGGCCAGGAAGAATGCAGACCTCTGTTGCCAAATACATACAGAATATGGAGGAAGAGGAGGCCTTCTAAAGGCTGCTTCACATCACTCTCACACCATAGTTGTACAACGTGGGTGTTTATAACAAAAGCCAAAATTTCCCTCTTCCTTTTTTTATGCAGCTTGCTGCAGCCTTCTCCTTATCACTGGAGGAAGACATCACTTCTGGCTCCTGCCAAATCCTACAGCAGGTGTGGGACTCATTGCCTTCTCCAGGCCTAATACCCTCACCAAGACTTCCAGTTCAGAGAGAAAATCACCAAAGTACTTGGCCACATTTAGTTATCTTGTGTTTGGATGTCCAAACCTGTGACTTACATGAGCTGATCTCATTTCACCTCACACAGCCTTTATGATGCCTTGCAAAAGGAGTCCATCCTCTGCTGGCTCCTTGGATGGACAGAGGTGAGGCGTGCGTGCAGCTGGGGTGGCCGGGGTCAGCATGTCAACAGGCAAAGTCCTTCCACCAAGAGAAAGAGGAAATGAGGTCTGATGCAATTCCTAGTGTAGCACAAATTAGTGAGCTACTAAGAGCCCTCCAAGAGGCTCCCAGAGAGCCTCACACTCAGCCTAGGTGATTGTAGCTGCAGGTGGCTACCTAAGCATGAATCACACTGGTGAAGGCAGCGCTGAGGGCTCAGCAAGGCTGGTTTTATACACCCAGGAGCTGAATCCAGCTACACTTTGTTAACCTTACTGCCAAGACACTCTCAGTCCTTGTGCTAACAGCTAACCAGAGGACAGCATGTGATCACTCTTCCAACCACCCTGGGCTGGGACAAGCTCTATTGGCCAAATCCTAGTCTGCATCCACACAAGTAAATCCAGTTCTCCCTCCAGGTTGACAGGGACATTTTGGCCCTGTGCCTGCAAATCACTTTTTAACAACTGAAGATCTGTTTCCATCCCAAAGTGTTTGAAAGGAACTTCTGTTTTTAAGAACATGAAATAGCTAAGGCAACAGATGACTTCATCTACCAATGTCCAATGTAAGCATGGACACACAGAAAACTTCCAGTTCTCAGTCTATAGTGAATTTAGGCCTTGGAGATCTGGATTTTCCCTAGAAGACTCTAGACTACTTCTAAAAGACTCTAGATGACTTTTCTAGAAGACTTCTAAGCCAAGCTATCAGCTTCATTGTTCTCTCCAGCCTAAAGCCACATGTGGTCTACAATGTGATGATGTCTTTGGGTCTGACTCACATCCTGCTCTTTGAGAGTCTGAGTCCAGCGATCACCTGCTGAAGGTCCAGAGCAAGGGGGGACAGCGTGGAGCTAGGTCAAAGCTCAGAGGCATCACGTGCAAAATCACAGCTCAGGAGATTCATGCCCTCTACATGCTCAGTCTCTAGAGCCTCCAGACAGCAAGCAGAGACCTGGCTGCAATTTCCTTTTAAGCTTGAGAAGGGTCATGGCTCTTATACCAGAAGCTGGCCCAAGCTGCTCAAAGAGGCTGTGGAGTCTCCTTGTGTGGAGAGGTTCCCAAGGTAGCTGGAGGTGACCCTGGGCAAGCTGCTGTGGGTGACCCTGCTGGAGCAGGGGGGTTGGACTGGATGATCCCCAGAGGTCCCTTCCAACCCTCACCACACTAGGATCTGGGGATTCTGTCATTAATAAAGGTTCAAATTAGCTTCAACTGTATATGTTGCAAACCCCAGAAGGATGAAACAAAAGTGCTTTCATGATTCTCTGGCTGCAGAGGCAGTGCTTGAGCCTGGGCAGGAAGCAGCCAGCCTGTCAAGATGAAAGGAGTGATTGATCCTGGAGAGCACAGAGGGGACCCTGCAGCACAGCCAGCTCGGGAAATCCGTGCCATGGGCACCAAGAGTGGTGATGGAAAGCCCAGACCAAACGGTGCAGGGGTCTGCAAGGGATGGGAAGGCACAAGAGCCCACTGGAGTGAGACACAAGCTGGCAAACTGGGAGTAGTAGAAGCTGGGGGTGGGGGAGAGGGCTTGGAAGGAAGGAGAGACCTTAGATTAACACAAGAATCCAAATACTTTATGTGGGGCTTGGGAAAAGGCCAAATGGGGAAGAGAGGTGAGTGGAGAGGTGAAGGTTACAAACACTGAGAATGGAACAGGGATTATCAGTGCCTTCTGAGAGCAGTGAGTGGCAGAAATGAGTGTGCTGCTGGGAGCACTGTGGAACAGCCTGGCATCAGTGGATCTGACAGGTGAGGAAGGCTTGTTATCTTCATCTTCTCTACTTGAGAATCCCAGATTACTTGGTGCTGTGATACCTTGAGGCGTGGAGAAAGTTCCTGGTCTTGAAAGAAGACACCAACAGGCCAAATATAACTGATCATGTTCATAATGGCTAGAGGAGAAAGGTTAGCAAGGGGGGGAATGAGATGATGAAATCTGGCTGAAATAGGAACAGTATGTTCAGAAAGTCACTAGCTAGTTATGTTCTGGTGAGAGGATGGAAAAACAGAGAATAAAGGAGCATTGGGACCTGACACAGCAAGGCTTCAACAGGAGAACTCCTCCTCCCTCCTTGGTGGCTGACCAAACATCAGCCCTGATGGGCTCTGCTGGCTCCCTGCTGCTCCAGACAGGGACAAGGACTCATCCTGAGGTGAGAAGTTAGGTAGGCAGCAAGTGCTGCCCTTCAGAGAAGGGAACAAGCTAAAAAGGCCACAAGGGAGCTGAGATGAAAACCAAAGAGCTCCTGGCCAGGTGCCCTCCAGAGGTCATAGCACTCTTCCTGATTAAAAATAAAACCAGTTGATTTACATAGAAATATTTTGTGGCAAGAAGAGGGAAAAGACACATTCTATGAAGGAGGTGGGCTTGATGGCACTGGGGGTGTTTGTCTGAGTGGAACAGTAAAAAAGCAGCAAAGAAAGAGGGTGTTGGAGCCCTGGCCCAGGCTTTGCAGAGAGGCTGTGGAGTCTCCTTGTGTGGAGATTGCCAAGGCAGCTGGAGGTGACCCTGGGCAAGCTGCTGTGGGTGCCCCTGCTGGAGCAGGGGTGTTGGACTGGCTGATCTCCAGAGGTTCCTTCCAGCCCCTGTCATGCAGGGATTCTGTGGAAACAGTTTGCCATAGAAGCTATGCCCCTCCAAAATTAAAATAAGGCTTTTCTGCCTAGTCAAATATTAAAACATTTCACTGTGAGTTCAGTCATCTCCCAAAGCTGCTCTCTCATTACTGAGAAAACTTTTGACTTGCACATTAAAATGATGATGAGTGAAAATAATCTTGATCAATCCCTCATGGATCATCTCCTCCTGTTTATTCAGATGTTAAACTCATATCTTTTCCTTTTCTAATTACAACCATCATTTTAACAGCAAACTTGCATTTCATGTTACAGGAGCCCTTTAATCATAGAATAATCAAGCTTGGAAAAGACTTTTAAGATCATCAAGTCCAGCCATCAACCCAGGTCACCACTAACCCATGGCCCTCAGCACCACATCTCCAGGGCTATTCAGCCCCTCCTGGGCAGCCTGGGCCAGACCTGGACTACCATTTAGGGAAGAAATTGTTCCTCATGTCCAACCTAAACCTCCCCTGGCACAACTTGAGGCTGTTTCCTCTGGTCCTGTTGCTTGTTCCTTGGGAGAAGAGACCAAGCCCCACCTGGCTCCAGCCTCCTCTCAAGGAGCTGCAGAGAGTGAGAAGGTCTCCCCTGAGCCTCCTCTTCTCCAGGCTAACCAACCCCAGTTCTCTCACAACACTTGTGCTCTAGACCCTTCCCCACCTTCCTTGCCCTTCTCTGGACACACTCCAGCACCTCCATGTCCTCCTTGGAGTGAGGAGCCCAAAACTGAGCCCAGGATTCCAGGTGTGGCCTCCCCAGTGCCCAGCCCAGGAGGACAATCCCTGCCCTAGTCCTGCTGCCACACCAGTGCTGACCCAAGCCAGGATGCTGTTGGCTTCTTGGCCACCTGGGCACTCTGGTGAGTGATGAATGTAAACAGATTGAGAGAAGTTATTTTTGCAGGCAACTGTTGCAGAGCTCTGTGTCTGCAGCCAGTGCTCTGTGTCAGAACATGTGCACCAAAGGCCACAGAGCTGAGATGGTTTGCAGAGCTCCATCCTAAACTCCTACCTCACGTACCTGAGACATCTCACTTGTGACCTGAGTCCAAAGGAGAAATGTTTCTCCTCTTTTGTTTGAAAATTCTTTCTGTCTCAGATTGGGAATTATTTTGCTGCTGTTGGGGTTCCTGCTGTTCCTTAATCTACAAGGGCAGTGGATGACAGGCTGGAGCAGAACCACAGAATAGCATTTATTTTGGTGCAGGTCTCTGAACATTACAAAAGCAGCTGGCAAAATAGAGATCCAAATACTGGGCTTGGACTGCTCCCAGTTGCTCAGGATATGAGTAAAGAGTTTTCCCTTTTTATTTGCAAACTCACACTGGGGTTTGGGTTTCTTAGTCATTCTCTTACACAGGAGGAAAAACAGGTCACTGACCAAATCACTCTGACTCACTGTAAGGTCTCATCTGCTATACATGACCAATCTCACTGCAGTCCTATTTCAGGGCACAGCCAAAATCTCCTCTTGGATTAGAAGTCATGACTGGCAAGAGTCCAGCTGCAAGACTTGGCAAATTGGATCTCCTGATAAAATTAACACAATCTTACAGCTGCAAGTGCATATTCCATTGCCCAACCAGAGAAAACAATGTACAAGGTAAATATTAGTGCTGCTGGATGCACTGCACTGCAAAGGCCAAGGCAGAATGACAGAATGATTTGTGCTGGAAGGGATCTTTAAAGGCTCATCTAGTCCAGTGAGAAGGCTGATGCATAACTCATCACTGCTCCAGAATGCCATCAGAAGGAAGGTGTGGATGTGGGGGCTGCCTGTGAGCCTTTGGGTTAGAAACTGTGGGAAATTAATAGTGCTTTATAATAATAAATGAATACACACTTCAAGGAGCAGCATGCAGTGCCTCCCCAGAAGAGAGACTAGACTCATTGATTTTTACAGGTGATTGTGTATCCTAATCCTGTCCTGACTCTGCTCTTGCTGAGATAAGGAAACAAAAACCCCTCAGACTGAAAGCATGAAGCCAGACCTAACCAGCAGCCATACTTTGTTCAAAACAAGTGTGCAGAAAGGGCAAGCAGGGAGAGCATGCAAGATCTGTCAGCATAAACTGAAATCAGCACTGAAAAGAGAACTGTGGAAATCTCTCTTGTGCTTGCTATGGTTCAGGCCACATCCTGATTTCACATCCTGATTTAATTCAGCACAAGTCTCAGACAATGCCACCAAATCTGCTCTGTGTTTGCCCCAGGTGAGTGAGCACATGGAGGCCTGGAATGGAATCCCCAGTGGATGTTAAAGTAAGGCTTAGTAGCACAGATGAAAGTACAACCCAAGAACTGTTCTTCCTTCACATCCCATGGCATTTAACCACATCCAGACACTGAAACTATTGCAGAGTTGGGCAGTTCCTTCCTTACAGGAACATCATTTCCACAGGCACCAAAGGTCTGTGCTCTGAACCTGCATGAGTTACTCATTCAGCAGCAGGCTGCATTTAAGCCCATACATCTGCCTGACTTCCAGCCTATGAAAGTGTTCCTGAGAGCAGAAAAAAAAACCCAACAAAACCAAACCATGAAACCCTTCCTGGAGAGGAAGGGGCAGGTGGTGTTCCCTCAGCTTACTGTGAGTGCATCTCCATCTGAAATGCACTCAGTCTTTTGTTCTACTCACATTTTTGGATGGGCCAGGAAGCATCTAGGAATCTTACAGGAGTGTCTCCTAGGAACAGGAACCTACAAATCTACTCCTGGTTATTTAGATCTGCTTATTCCCTAAGAAACTAAGATACTTCCCTGAATGCTTCAAGGACCATTTCACTTCTTTTGGTTTTCAGTTGAAAATGACAACACTGGGACACATGGAACTAATCCTTTCCTGCCCCAGTTAACTGCACCTTAAACCACACCAACATGGAAGGAAAGCTCCAACATCAAGAGATGCCAGACAACTAAGGCCACTGTAAGCACTCCTGGTTCCTGCAAAAGCAGCTTTGTCACCTTGCAGGTAGGTACACCTGCATGAGTCAATGTCCTCAGACCCAGCATCTAGTTGGAGATGTCCCTGCTGCCTGCAGGGGGTTGGACTAGATGACCTTGAAAGGTCTCTTCCAACCCAAACCAGTCTGGGATTCTATGATTCCATGCCACTGACTGAAGCAAACCCAAAGCAGAAATGTTCATCCAAGCTCTTCCTGCAGCACATTCTTCAGGCCAACTGGAGCCTGTAGGTCAGCTCTGAACACCCCTAAGCTATAAGTGGAGCTCACAAAAGCCAAAGCAATATTCTTTTTTTTTTCTGCTGTGTGTTTAGCACTTCTCATATTAGCTTAGTGGTTAGAGTATTTACAGCTGCTCTGAAAGACCTTGTTTCAGTCCCTTAGAGTGGACTCTAACCCTGGGGTCTGTCCCTCTGTGGATCACAGGCTGTTGGGTAAGCATTAGGTAAGTTGTTTAAATAACTTCATGTAGCTTTGTGTAGATAACTGCACATCCCCTAAAGAGAAGACATCAACAGTGACAAGGCAGCTGAGCAAGAGAGGAAGTAAATCTCTCTCTGACTTGATAAATATTTGGTTACAAGAGGCTGGAAGAGATCTCTTACAGAGCATGCAGGAATCCAGGAGCTGGAACATTCCCTGGGGATGTGTGTCACTCCATGACTCAGCAGCATATGCTTCTTCTAGCTAACTACCAGCATTACCTTGGAATGACTTGCCAGATTTAAAAGATCACAGCTTTAAAAAACCCCAAAGTTTCCAGAGTGTGGTGGGGAAAGAGCTCCAGGAGAGGATGATGACAGAGAGAGAAAGATTACAAACCATAAGCTTTAAGGAGGACTTGAACAGTCCTCATGAGGCTGGAAATCACAGCTGCTCCAGTTCACCCTCCTGTTTGCACAGGCAGGGCTTGGGAAAACAGCAACCCTTCCAGAAGAGGTTTTAGATGCCAGGGCAAGACAAGCTACCTACTCACAGGTGGAGTGACCCAAGGGTCTGAACTGAAATGGAAAAGTGAAGACAAGGAACATGTCTCTTAATGCTCACTGAGACAAACATGTGGAACTCTTGACCAAGAGTTAACCAAGTGGAGAATCTCCAAAAATGAGAGTCCCTAGAATCTCACAGTGTTGCCATTCAAACAGAGGAAACCAGTGAGACAGTCTGAAAACAGCAAAGTTTCTGACCACCACCTTACTTTTCCTTTCCTCTCTCTTGCCATGTTGGATACAAACTCCTGAAGCAGTGAACTCCTCCTCCTGGGAAACAGCAGGATCCTTTCTGCCCTTTCTAGTTCTGCTAAATCACAGCCTTGCCAGTGTGATCTCAAGGTCACAGCTCAGGGAGAGAACGATGTGCTGCACAAAGGCATGTCTGACCCAGGCCTCTGGGTCACTGCTGCTTAGCAAAGGACCTGTGGGTGAGAGCAGATCACAAGCACCCCGAGTGGCACTAACCAGCATGTAAACAGCTTTCTGTAAACACGAGAGGATACAAACACACACCAGGGCTGTGGGGGGACAATAACTGCCCCTTTAGACCTGGTTGTGACCGGGTAAAGCGTTGCAGCAACAGTGGCCAGGACACGAGTCCCACCAGGGTGAGCTGTGACCTGACTCAGCGTTCCCAGTGCTGCTGCCTCCACGTGGGGCAGCCGGGCAGGAGCTGTGTCCGTGCTGTCCAGCTTCCCACTCGCTATGAATGAAGGACCAGGAGGCTGAGTGCGAGCATATTACTGTGTGTATTCATTCCTTAAATTCAGCCCAAGCCTTCCTCGGACAGAGCCAGCACTGGGCTGGAGCCAGGGCTCCCTGCCCAGGCAAACAAATGCCATTTACAGAGCTGACACTGCGCTGCAGGGAAAGCACCAGCCAGCACCAAGGACTCAGGCCACTGCTCCCAAAATACTTTTCAAATTGCAAAATCACTCTTTCTAACCAAAACCTTCCTCATGTAACCCACTGCTTTCAAAACTAATGAGACTGGCAGCAAAGCAGCAGCACTGCAGGCCCAGGTTCGAGTTACTGTAGCAGGGCAGTTCCCCCCCAGGATCCAGATGCATGGCTGAATTATGACACTTTGCAGGGTATGTGGCTGCTTTCAGCTTATCAGAAGGAGACAGAATGATTTAGCCTAAGCCTTTTTCCTGGAGGTTTGTGCTAACCAATTGTACCAGTGGCAGTTGCCACAGCACAGCTGGCGTGCAGGAACTCTCTGAGCAAAGACATTCAGATGAGTTGCCTTGACCCACACCTCCAAACTCCCAGCCTCCTCCACAGAACACCTCTCAGAACAGCTAAGGTAATTATTTTTGGTAAGAAATTTCCTCTTTTATCCTCTCCTCCTACCTTTTTTACATTTCTTTTCTTAAACGGTGAAATGAAAGCTCCTGAAAGAAGTGCTTGTGTTGCAAATTGGTGCCTGGTCATTAGAGCCTTATCACAATGCTTTGGGCAGTGAGCTCCTCTGTCTGTGCAGGCATTCTGTTCATTACAGAAAAAGGGAGGGATCCTTAACAAACCTGAACTCTGGCAGCTAATTCACTATCTTTGTAGCAGATGCTGAAAAGCTGCTTTATAATTAAGCTCCAGAAGTATCTCAGTGCTATCACTGAGAGGTGAAGCTGCACGGAGCAAGGGAAGGCTACACGCACTGTCAAGGCCTCCCCACAGTTAGGGGAAATGCAAGAACCTAATTCTTCTGCTTCAAAGGAGAGAGAATGTGAGTAATAATCCCACTGATATCAAAGCTAAACTCATGATAAAATGCTATCAGATTGGGAACAGGTCCAGTGCATTCTCAGTGCTCATTACTCAGGACACATATGTTACCTCTTAGGAAGGCACTAAGTAAAAACATCCAGCACCTAAACATGGGCACTGCAAGGTTACTGTTTGGATCCCACTGCTCCATTAGCATCTCCAGCTTCCATTCTGCAATGGACATCACAACTTGCCCTCAATAAGATGGAAAATGAGGACCACAGCCTCACACTGGTCCCGTTCCACGAATGCAGCAGGACTAGAAGCACTCAAAAGCTGCTGTGGAAGACAACGGTAGCCATTTCTGCACCTCTGCTCCTCTGAAACCAAGATTATTGATGGCATTAAGAGCTGTAGGATCAAAGATCTCTGCAAGCCTTCACTGAGGCCTGAGGCTGAGCCCCCAGGCCTGGGAGAACAGCTAACCTGCCAGAAGAGTCAGCTGAATCTAAACCCAAACATCTTTAAATCAACTTGGTGACTGCTTCTAACTCTGGATGAGTAACCTTATAATTTTCTCAGAACTCCTCCTCCATCTTGTCACTCCAGCCTGACAGCTCCAGGCACTCTCTCTCTCTCACACAAACACACAAAACCCCAACACAACACACATGGTGCTTCAGGCTCAGCAAAGGAATTTCTCAACCAGTTGCTTTATTAGTAGGAAGCAGTGCAGACTCCCAGAGCTCTGAAAACCTTGGCCTTGCCTCCACAGCAGTCCAAGGTCTGTCTGTGTTTCAAGTCATTCAAAGGTTTTCCAGCTTCCTTGCTCTCCAAGCACCTCTAATCACAGAATGAATCCCAGAATCCCAGCATGAGAGATCAGCCAGTCCAACCCCCCTGCTCCAGCAGGGTCACCCACAGCAGGTTGCCCAGGCTCACCTCCAGCTGCCTTGGCAATCTCTCCACACAAGGAGACTCCACAGCCTCTCTGCAAAGCCTGGGCCAGGGCTCCAACACCCTCACACCAAACAAGCTTCTCCTCCTGCTCAGCTGCAACCTCCTGGCTTCCAGCCTCTGCCCAGTGCCCCTTGGGCTGTCCCTGGGCACCACTGAGCAGAGTCTGGCCTCAGCCTCTTAAATCCAGCTCTCTCTTCTACCTGTCTCCTTAGCCCAGCAGCAGGCCTCCCAGCCATGCTGGTTGCCTTCTGTAAAACCAAAGCTAATAATAATAATAATAATAATAATAAACAACAACCCAGAGCCCTCCACTTCCAGGGCTGAGTCCAGCAGTTCTGAGATCAAAAGAGATACTGTCCTACCATGGCTGCTCCATAAGATACCTAAACATTTTTCCTGGGAAAACAGCTCTTAGTTCACCATGGATGTCCTCATGCAGTCTGCTTTTGGGAGGGTGCAAAACTCTCCAGCAGAATGATGACAGAAAGGTGCCAGACAGATGATGTTGATGCAGAAAACAATAAATCTTTATAATGCAAGTAAAGACAAATTTGTGAGGTATTCTGTGAACACTTTCCCCCCCAGTGCATGTAGCCATACAGGCAGGCACAGCTGTGCTACACAGATCAGACTGTCTGGGGGCAGCAGGGAAACTGGAGGTCACAAGGTTGTTGTATCACTCCTAATCAGGAGTAAAGAATTAATGAATGAACTGTTCTCACTGGACAGGCAGCTCTCAAGGGTCCTGGTTTCATGTCCACAAACCAGATTTGGTTAGAAGGCAAAGTGAGCTGTGATAACTGCAGCAAAATCCCAGATCTTGCCAAGGCTGTGCAGTGCCTGCTGCATGCCTCTCCTCTTCATTACAGATAAATCACTCTCTGCCTCTAATAACTTTGGTACAGACCATGAAGAGCTGAATTAAAGCTGGGCAGAAATGTAAGCTTTCAGGATCTAAAGGACAAACTGAGGTTATCACTATCAGATGCTTTAAAAGATGAATGTACAGTTTGACCTGAACCAAACTTCAAAGGCAGTGGAGGCCAGGGGAGGATAAAAAGGAAAATGAAAAAGATTTCAGCAATTACTTAGCACTGGTATTTCAGTAGCAGAGCAACAACATGCACTTCATTCAGACAAAGCCTCTGATCACACCTCTGATAAATAGCCTGACACTTAAAAATACCCCAAATAAACCACAACAAAACCCAAACTGTGAAGCAGAGCATTACTCTACACTCTAATTAATTCTTCTTACAGTACAAAGAGCAGGAATAACTGTTTCCTGTAACACAGATGTTCTTCTAATAAATAACAGCAAGAAGGAAATGGTAGCAAGGGAGGAAAAGAGGCAAAAAGGTGGAAAAAATATTTTTCCACCCCACTACTAACCTAGAGACCTACTGAGCTACATAAACACAGGGTGGGGAGAGGGAGAGAGGCAATCTCTTTCCCAGATCCATAAAATTCACCACAATTATCTTTATGGACCCACTTGCATCCATCTCTGCAAACTTCTACTACTTCAAAACCAGTCTAACATTTCCCAAAAGCAGAGTTACCCAAGTTCCTCAGGGAAGGCTGGAGAATCCTGAGGTGTCCCAAGCCTATTGTTCTCTCTAACAGCTAGAAGAGCTTGGAAAACACAGCTGAAGATGCAAGTGGCACATGAGAACCCTTGCCAAAATTTCCTTCCTGACAGCTTACCACCTCCCCCTCCTCTCTCCTGCTGCAATCTGTATGTCTGCACTGGGGTTTCTGGATGATCCTTCTGTAAATGGTTAAAAATGACTTCCAGGTTAGACAGTGGCAGCAGCATGGTCAAAACATCTGCCTTGGTGGGTTTGGCCCAACAGAGGCTCTGCCAGCAGGAGCTGCCCCAATCTCCCTGAGAAAGGAGGAAATGAACAGTAAATCTGCTGGCAGGCTGGCAATGACAAAGAACTATGTCCAAGTGATCATTATTTCATGTGAAATGAGCTCATGATCTCAGGAGGGTTCTGGCTATGTGGTGGCATTACCTCATTCCCCCACACCTTTGGCACACACTTGGCAGACAGCCCCTGCCTTGCTGGAACTCAGAGGTATCTGACTTAGAGGAGAACCAGACAGCACAGCCAGGAGAACTCCTAGTCGTGTCTCTAGCAGGTTCAACACTTGCAACCAGCTGCCAAACCAGCCCAGTAAACTTAGCCACACTGGTGAAGCTACAGCAGCAGAGATCACTGATGTACACCTGCCTACAAGCAGTGAGCTCAGGATCAAGGGTCCTGTGGCTTTCTTACCTTCCAACAGGAGCAGTACATGATCATGAAACCATCTAGGTTCAAAGAGACCTCCGAGATCAAGTCCAGCCACTGACCCAACACCCCCATGCCACTAAAACTTGAAACCCCTCTAGGGATGGTGACTCCACCACTGCCCTGGGCAGCCTGGGCCAATGCCTGACCATTCTTTCAGTGAAGAAATTGTTCCTACTATCCAACCTGAACTTCCCCTGGTGCAACTTGAGGCCATTTCCTCTTGTCCTATTACTAGTCACCTGGGAATAGAGACCAGATGTTCCAAAGATGCCCAGCCAGCCCAGCAGCAGCTCTGAGTGATCCCATCTGTGAGCGCAGGTTTTCCCTAGCCCTCTGCCTCACTCTTACTGAATTCCCAGAGTTCCAAAGGCATCAGATGATGTTTCAAAACAGCATTAGGCACACTCAAGGCCCATCCAAACAAAAAGCCCAGTGTACCTCTGTGCTTTCCAATGCATCACATGGTGACTGATGTCACTGCCTCCCCTGAGAGCTCTTCTGAAGTGTGCAGGAGCCAACAGACTGACAGCAGAGCACAATGTGCTGTCACCAGCCTTCACAGGCAGCCTTGCTGCTCCTTCTGCAGCGTGTCGTCTCCTCCTCCTGTTGCCAGTGCATCTCTTTTGGATCTCCCTCTGGCTCTGCCAAAGCAAATTACACTGTATTAATTTGCTGATCAGGCCATTTCTATTGCAGAAATTAAACAAATGGGAAGTGCAGCATCTCCACATGAGAACAGAACTAAAAGCTACAGCACTTTGCCCCACTGAAGTCATGGAATCATTTAGGTTGGAAAAGACCTTTAAGATCATAGAGTTCAACTGTTACCCAGCACTGCCAGGTCACCACTAACCCATGGCCCTCAGCACCACATCTCCAGGGCTTTGAAACCCCTCCAGGGATGGTGACTCCACCACTGCCCTGGGCAGCCTGGGCCAGGCCTTGACAACACTTTCCATGAAGAAATTGTTGATCATATCCAGCCTAAACCTCCCCTGGTGCAGCTTCAGGCTGTTTCCTCTTGTCCTATCACTTGTTCCTTGGGAGAAGAGCCCAAGCCTCACCTGGCTCCAGCCTCCTCTCAGGGAGCTGCAGAGAGTGAGAAGGTCTCCCCTGAGCCTCCTCCTCTCCAGGCTAACCAACCCCAGTTCCCTCCTGGGTTAGCTTATCCTTCTCTGAACACAGAGAGCACACAGTCCTTCTTTACCTGCAGAGCTTCAGGAGGTGGCTTTTTAAATGAATCACCAACACCTGATGTATTTTCCCTGGCACAAAAACACTGAGAGTGAGAGCAGAAGCTCCTATCCAATTGCTGTGATCTTCCCCCAGAAACAACAAAACCTTGATGAAATTAACCTCCTTAGACTGCAGCTCTCTCATTGCCACCCCTAGGTGGGCCACAGGGAAGTTTAGAGATCTTCCTTGGAGCCTTAAATCATCCCAGCAGACAGGCAGAGTCCCATACCATCACAGCATGTATTTGCCTTCAGGATTCCAGGACCTCAGGCTATGTCTAGGACTAATAAAGGCAGCCAACACCCACTACCTGTCACTTTAAACACCTTACACACCTTTTTTAGGCAGTGAAAACTTAATTCTTCTCTTTAGTCATCAAATACCCTTTTCAGGGCTCCACCCAGGTGAAAAGATCAGCTCACCACCATCACCTGCAAGATAGGTGCAGTCATCCCTAATTGGGCAAATCTGCTCCCAGGGGCTGCCACTGAATCTTTTCAGCTGAGGTTATGGAGTGTCCTCTGGGGAGATTTCAACCCCACCAGGAGGTGATCCTGGGCAATCTGCTGTGGGTGACCCTGCTGAAACAGGGGGGTGGGACTAGATGATCTCCAGAGGTTCCCTTCCAACACCTACAATGTGGGGATTCTGTGTTTAATTGTGGTCTGTCATAAAATGCCGTTGTTTTAAAACTAGTCTGCATCCTTTTCAGTCTGTGTTGAAGATGAGGTTATACAGCTGAATAGTTTTTTCTATACTGTTACACTAACATTCCCATTTATATGCTGCTAAAAAGCCCTGGGAAGTCTGCAGTCCCAGAGGCATTTCTTCATACACAAACCTTCCACCCTAAGGAGGGGGAATGGTCAGAGCATCTCTTTAGCCAGGACTTTCTATTTCCCAAAGCACCATCGGTTCCCTGGTTCACAGGCATAACAACTGTTCCAAGTTAGGACCTTCTCATAAGGAAAACTAATGATGTTATTTGTTGTTGCACCACAGAATATTTAGTATAATAAGCAGGTCTATGTCATTCATTATGATTGCATTTTGCACCCTTCTGCCAGTCACATTTAACCTTGTCTTGTGAGGACAGAAATCACTTCAGAGACAATGCTCCTGAAATATAAGTCTTAAAAGCCAAAACAAACTTCTAGTGTAGACTCAACCAAGCAAATACTTGGCTGATCACTAGGTTATTTTGTTTAGACTACACAAAGCAAAATAATACTACTAATAAAAATCCCAGAATAAAAGTGCCCAGTTAGAGTTGTTGAGTGACTTCATTTTGAACTAAAGCTCTGCCCTGAAAATGGTATCAGTTATCAAGTGCAGACTTCTCTTAGGCTTTGTTTTTGCTGCTTTATAGGGTGATTCCTGTACAGTTGGATACAGTTGGCTGATGCAAAGGCTTAAGTGGAGGTAGATGTTCTAGGATTTAGTGAGACAAGGCCAGCTGAGCAAGGTCACCTCACCATAAACCTCCTCCTGCCTTGTCTCCACTAGGCACTAAGCAGTCTGTGGGAAAAGCAGGTTAGGCATCCCACAGTCAGAGCAAGACAAAACCAGACCCTAAACCCACACACTTCTTTTTGCTCAGCTTTGGTTACTTGCTCAAGTTCTTACAGATAAGCAGCGACCGAGGGCACAAACTGGAGCTCCGGGAGGCGGGGTCTGTGCCTTGCGTGCCCCACGTTCCCCCCTCAGGCCAGGCTGTCAGGGATCATGTCCCTTGTCATGCCGATTTCCACACGCTCACTTGTGTGCCACAAAAGAGCAGGGGAGCCAGAGCCCCCCTCTGAGGCACCAGGGCAAGGCAGTTAGGAGATGGGATTATCCTTGCTGCCTGACTGGAAGGTCTGTTCCTTGTCAAACTTCTCCTTTTATTTTAAGTTAGAACCTGAAAGTGAACACTATTACTTCAAGCAAGATTAAACCTATAATTCACTCTTTTTTTTATATGTTTAATTTTACACAGTGGTCTGACTTCAAACCATGGAGAAGAAATTGCTTTTACATTAATGCAAGTTTCATAAACCACTCCCTGGGGTAGCTGCACAGCTTTTAGTCTCAGAGCATGATTATGCTGCTTATGAAGCTTCTGCATTGTCTTATAATCATAAATGACATCACTGTATATACTCAAGTGGCCCCTACAGTAATCAAAATATTCTGTTTCCACATGCAGACATAGACAGAGAAATGCACAGACAGGGAAGAAGACCATGAGGAGAAGAAGGAGCATGGGCTGGCTCAGGGAAGAGCTGAAGGAGGCCCCAGGGAGAGACTCAATCCTGCTGAGGAAGCCACTGTTCCCCTTGGCCAGTAAATGTCTGAAAGCCTCAGAGCAAACACAGATCACTCCAGCCACTGATCCACACCAGGAAGCATAACTACGTCTCTACATCTTCTTCCCTGTGAGGGTGGGGAGACACTGGGACAGGTTGCCCAGAGAGGATGTGGAAGCTCCATCCCTGGAAGATTTTAAGGCCAGGCTGGATGGGGCCCTGGGCAACCTGATCTAGTGGGAGGTGTCCCTGCCAGGCAGGGGGTTGGAACTAGGTGATCTTTAAGGTCCCTTCCAACTCTGACAATTCAATGATTCTATGACCTGGAGCTCATACTGAAGCCCATGAGGAGAACCAAAAGCTTGCAACTGCTGATGCTACAACAGACAAAAGTCAATGCATAAGGAACTCCTGGGACTTTGCTTCTTCTTTGATCTTTGATAAACACAAGAATGCCCACAAAAAAAAAAAAAAAAAAGTGAAAGCTTAGGCTCCTTTAAGTACTGAAAGTTAGGCAAACAGTCTGGCACCTCAAAGTAAAGCACTTCTGAAGCAAGAAACATACAATTAGTGGTGTGAGGCATCACACATGGCAGCATGACAGGACAGACACAGGTATGCATCACCACAGAACATTGATGAACCTGTGATATGGACAATCACTGAACAATTCAACATCCAGCCCCTCCTCTTCTATTTTTCTCCCTTCATTGGAATCCAGTTGTACAAATACTTCCAGCATGTCTGTGCAGATGGGTCCAGACAGAGCTGAACTTGCTCTCACTAAACCAAGCTGTTCAAACCTGTTGGCACAGATGCATCTCGAGGCACGTGTCTACCACCACTTACCCAAGGAGCTGCATGCATGCCAAAGCAGCTCAGTTTGCAGTGTGAGCTGCTCTTGAGATATAATTATTAGAGCTGATGCAGCTCCAGCAAACCAAGTAACACTCAAAACAGAGCCTCAACAACTCAAAAAGATTGGATTGTTGTCTTCCATACCACCTACTTAGGCCTTCAAGGCCTTCATCAGCTCATTACTGCAGTGTAAAACCAAGTTATTCTGTTCCTTAGGTATGACTCCAGCCCGAGGAAAACTTCATTTGCCAGAATCTGGCGTCTGGCCTGAGGTACTGCCCTGGGCAACGACTGCAAGGTGCATGGCACAAGGCCATTCTATGTCTGTCCCATCGGTCCAAACTATGGCTACCTTCCTGCACACTCACATTCATGGAGCAACTTGGCTCCAAAATCCCCTAACCATGCATTTTGTACCCGTGCAGCCAGGAGCGAGCACCCCCTGGTCCACCACCGGCTCCTGCTAGTGAAAAGCTGCCACACAGCGTCACAGAACCACAGGAGTGTTTGGGTTGGAACAGACCTTTAAGACCATCAAGTTCAACCATTAACCCAGTGCTGCCAGGTCACCACTAAACCATGTCAAAAACCACCTTCTCCTCACATCCTTTGAGAAAATCCCTAGGAACCCACCCACATTCCGGCGAGAGCTGTTTGCAACGCTCCTAAAAGTAACTCTGACAGCAACGTGAAAAGGAAACTTTGTTTCTTCCTCTCATAAAAGTAACCTTGCTGAAGAACAATAAAAAAACCCCAAACAAACAGACCAGCCCCCAACCCAAACACACCTCCAAACAAAACAAAAAGGAGAGGGAAAGAGACAAGCAAGGACAAGGAAGGAGGGAGAAGGGAGGAAGGAGGGAGAAGGGAGAAGAAAGAATGGGGAAAAAAATAAAAAGGAGCGAGAAGACTATCTGCCGGATTTGCCTAGGAAAAGGAGCAGGCATGAGGCAGATGGGCTGTGCTGTACTCTGGAGAGAGGGAGACCTCCTCAGAGCCCGGACGAGTCTGTTGTTAACGTCGCGTCAGGACTTTCCTGGCACGGCTGTGCCCGGACGCTGGGAGCAGCAGTGTGAGGAGTCAGAGCTCACAGAACATCCAACAACAGAGGGAAAACACGCACCGCAGGGCGGGACACACAGCCACGATACAAACAGCCTCCCCGGAGCTTGCCCCGTGCCCCTTCAGCCTGCCCCGGGCACTGCCGAGGGCCGCGGCGGTAAAGCAGCATGAGTGCGGGAAGGTGACGGGAAGGAGACCCGAGAGGAAGGGCGGCCAGGAGGATGGGTAACGGCCCCAGCTCCTGCCTCGCCTCCCCACAGCCAGACGGGGCCACAGGGCACACTCAAGCATCCAGAACCGAGGGCGCTGTGAAGTGACACGAGTCACCGGCCACACTCCCCTCACCGCCATCCTCCCTTCACACCACGCAGTCCCCCTGGGCTGCAACAGCTGTTTTCTCCCTCGTTGCAATGACGCCACACAAAAATAGTTACGAGGTTGCGGGGCGGAATTGCTGTTAAAAACACTCTGGCTTCCTCTTCAGCCGCCGTCGGGGCCAGGGGAAAGGATCTCACCTCCGCTCCTAGAGATCCACCATTTCCTTAGCCACCTCAGCACGGCCCCCGCTCCTCCTCCTCCTCTTCCTCCAACAGCCTAGCACGTGTGAAAGCAACAACACAAATACAGCCGAACTACGCTACAGCCGCACGCCTGGAGACAGGCAGGGTGGATTTGGGATTTCCACGGCAAAAAACCCCTCAAAACAAACCCCAAAATATACCACCTTCGCCCGTGGGGTTCCGGCGTTCAGCGCCGAAGTGAAGCGGTCAGCGGCGGGAGCCCGGCTGCTTTCGGAGAGGAGACCGCAGCTGCAGCCATAGCCCTCCCCGGGGAAGGAGCAGTTCCGAGCTTCCCCCCTTTCCTATCCAGAAGGAAAACAAACTGTTGCTGCAACCCTGAGCCAAGCTCGGAGACTTTTCCACAGCTACGAGAGTGTGTCACCACCAAAACCCACCACGCTGTGTGTAGGGGGGAGGGAAAGAAGAGAAAAACAATCTTTAATGAACGAGAAACCAAACTAAATAACCCCAGAAACGAGGCTCCAGGGGACGTGGGGACTCGCTCAGGGGAAGGCTGGAGGATAGGGAGATGGAGCCCCCCGGGGGATGGGGTCTGCGGGTCCCTCCGCTCCCCTTCCAGCCACATGGACTCTCCTTTCTTCTCGTCTCTATTCAGGCGAAGGAGTGGGTGGTTCATCCGGCAGCAACAGGAGGAGGCTAGTCAAGAGCAGCTGTCAAAATCTTCCCCCCCCCTTCCTTCTCCTCCTTTCTCTCCCTCCCTTCTCCTTCCAGTTTAATGATCAAACGTCTGCCTGGAAGAAAGCCGAGGAGCGGGAGGCACGGAGCCATCACGGCCCCCCCTTCTCTGTTGTGTGTGTGTGTGTGCATGAGCGAGCGGGTACGGGTAGCCCCCCCCCCGCCCCGCCGCCGGCCAGTCCCTCCCCTCCCGTCTGACAGAGCCCCAGAGCCCGGGAGGGAGGAGAGAGGAGGAGGAGGAGGAGGAGGCAGCGGCGAGTGCCAGTGCATCGCTGGGTTACTCGCTGCGGGGAGGTGGGGGGAGGCGGGCGCCGTGCACCTTTCCCTCCCGTGCTTCTCCTCACTTTAACCGGCCGAGCCGGGGCCAGAAGGGAACAAAAGGATCGGGGGTGGGAAGCCCGCAGCAAAATAACCCCCCCTGGGTGAAGCAGAGCCCTGCGGCTCCCGCTGACAGCAGCGACCGGGCGCTTGTCTCCGCGCTCCGGCTGCTTCATCTTCATCGTCCTACTGTTACTCCTCCTCACCGAGTTCAGAGGGGGGGAAGCAGCGTCCGGCAAAGCCAGAGGAAAAAAAAAATCCCAAACTTGGATCTGTCCGGACACAGTCGCCATCGAGATGAAAAGTAAAAAAGGTAGTTGTTGTGATGGGGTCTGGGGGGCAGCGGGGGTGCCCTTGCGCCTCTCCTCTCCCCACCGGAGCGCCCTGGGGTGGGAGATGCTGCTAAACCGGACGAATCCTGGTTTTCCTTCTATGCCCCTTTTCTCCCCAGTGTCCTCCCCCCGTCATGGAAGATGGCAGTAGATGCTCCTCTCTCAGACAAAACACGCGGGGCTGTTGTCTGAGCCCTTGGCTCCCTGACAAAAACATGTCCAGCTTTGTGCCTCCTAGAACTTCTTCTTGTCGAGCCTCTTCTCCCTTTCTTTTGCCTTCCCCAAAACGATTTCTGTGGCTTTGCTAGCTGGTGACCGGGGGGCGGGGGGGGTCCTTGTCAAAACTTGGGGCACCCCGGAGCCCCGGAGCTGATGACTCTTTGTTCGTGGTAGGGCTGGAATTTGGCGGGGGTGGGGGGGGCAAGGAGGGCTGGCAGGAGGAGGGGTCCCGAACCCCATCTTCACCCTCCTTGCCTTGTTTTGCTTAAAGTGGATGCATTTTCCTTCCCTTTATCCCTTAAAACAGGAGGGGAGAAAAAAAAAAAAAAAGAAAGTACTAAAGTTTGGAAGCAGGGTTAAAAGGAGGAAGAGGTTTTGTGCTTTTGTTGGTTTGTTTTTTGTATTTTTTGGCGCTTTTTCCTCTCTAAAAATAAGCCCTTTAAAGTTTTCTTTGTGCTAGTTTACAGACAAAAGTTTATAGTCGGAAGGTTGTTGCTCTTTGCGCTGTTAAGTGCCTTTAAATTGCAGCAGCTTGGCCACAAAGGCGCGGAACGTGCTTTCGGATTTAATCGAAAAGAAAGTAGTTCACAGCAAAGCGGTGCCTGTGCACTCGCGATGGTGTTTTGCACTCAAAAAAAACTCCCTACACCATTAAATCGCCCAGAGTGAAGGGTTGGGGTGGGGGTTATTCCGGAGTCGGGTTGTTTCTTCGCCACCACCCCCCAGGACACATTCCTTTGGCTCACAGCAGAGCTCATTGTTAATGGCCGGGGAGCAATTAACGCACATGGAGTTTGGGGAAAACCGTTGGGCTGCGATCGACTAATACGGGTTGTAGCCCTGGGGAGAAGGTGCCACTGGCCTCAGCGGACACACAAAAGAGGATGGAGACACCGAGGTGAAGTTGCAGATGTTTTTGCAGGGTGTTTTGAAAACACAAGCAGGCAGCCCAGCAGCGACTCTAAAGGGTTCCAGCCCTCTCAGGCAGGCTGAGATTCTTTGCAACCAGGGTTGGTGTTTAAAAAGAATCTTCTTTTTTATTTCTTTTTCCTTCTTTCTTTTCCCTTCTTTCTCTTCCCTTTCTTATTTCTCTTTCCTTCTTTTCCTCTTCCTTTTATTTTTCTTATTTGTCCTTCCCCCCCCC